>OZ005736.1:140218266-140302000 GCA_963930755.1 Eudasyphora cyanicolor | reverse complement strand
CATTTAAATCATTAAATCATTAAATCATTAAATCATTAAATCATTAAATCATTAAATCATTAAATCATTAAATCATTAAATCATTAAATCATTAAATCATTAAATCATTAAATCATTAAATCATTAAATCATTAAATCATTAAATCATTAAATCATTAAATCATTAAATCATTAAATCATTAAATCATTAAATCATTAAATCATTAAATCATTAAATCATTAAATCATTAAATCATTAAATCATTAAATCATTAAATCATTAAAATCATTAAATCATTAAATCATTAAATCATTAAATCATTAAATCATTAAATCATTAAATCATTAAATCATTAAATCATTAAATCATTAAATCATTAAATCATTAAATCATTAAATCATTAAATCATTAAATCATTAAATCATTAAATCATTAAATCATTAAATCATTAAATCATTAAATCATTAAATCATTAAATCATTAAATCATTAAATCATTAAATCATTAAATCATTAAATCATTAAATCATTAAATCATTAAATCATTAAATCATTAAATCATTAAATCATTAAATCATTAAATCATTAAATCATTAAATCATTAAATCATTAAATCATTAAATCATTAAATCATTAAATCATTAAATCATTAAATCATTAAATCATTAAATCATTAAATCATTAAATCATTAAATCATTAAATCATTAAATCATTAAATCATTAAATCATTAATCATTAAATCATTAAATCATTAAATCATTAAATCATTAAATCATTAAATCATTAAATCATTAAATCATTAAATCATTAAATCATTAAATCATTAAATCATTAAATCATTAAATCATTAAATCATTAATCATTAAATCATTAAATCATTAAATCATTAAATCATTAAATCATTAAATCATTAAATCATTAAATCATTAAATCATTAAATCATTAAATCATTAAATCATTAAATCATTAAATCATTAAATCATTAAATCATTAAATCATTAAATCATTAAATCATTAAATCATTAAATCATTAAATCATTAAATCATTAAATCATTAAATCATTAAATCATTAAATCATTAAATCATTAAATCATTAAATCATTAAATCATTAAATCATTAAATCATTAAATCATTAAATCATTAAATCATTAAATCATTAAATCATTAAATCATTAAATCATTAAATCATTAAATCATTAAAATCATTAAATCATTAAATCATTAAATCATTAAATCATTAAAACATTAAATCATTAAATCATTAAATCATTAAATCATTAAATCATTAAATCATTAAATCATTAAATCATTACATCATTAAATCATTAAATCATTAAATCATTAAATCATTAAATCATTAAATCATTATATCATTAAATCATTAAATCATTAAATCATTAAATCATTAAATCATTAAATCATTAAATCATTAAATCATTAAATCATTAAATCATTAAATCATTAAATCATTAAATCATTAAATCATTAAATCATTAAATCATTAAATCATTAAATCATTAAATCATTAAATCATTAAATCATTAAATCATTAAATCATTAAATCATTAAATCATTAAATCATTAAATCATTAAATCATTAAATCATTAAATCATTAAATCATTAAATCATTAAATCATTAAATCATTAAATCATTAAATCATTAAATCATTAAATCATTAAATCATTAAATCATTAAATCATTAAATCATTAAATCATTAAATCATTAAATCATTAAATCATTAAATCATTAAATCATTAAATCATTAAATCATTAAATCATTAAATCATTAAATCATTAAATCATTAAATCATTAAATCATTAAATCATTAAATCATTAAATCATTAAATCATTAAATCATTAAATCATTAAATCATTAAATCATTAAATCATTAAATCATTAAATCATTAAATCATTAAATCATTAAATCATTAAATCATTAAATCATTAAATCATTAAATCATTAAATCATTAAATCATTAAATCATTAAATCATTAAATCATTAAATCATTAAATCATTAAATCATTAAATCATTAAATCATTAAATCATTAAATCATTAAATCATTAAATCATTAAATAATTAAATCATTAAATCATTAAATCATTAAATCATTAAATCATTAAATCATTAAATCATTAAATCATTAAATCATTAAGTCATTAAATCATTAAATCATTAAATCATTAAATCATTAAATCATTAAATCATTAAATCATTAAACCATTAAAGCATTAAATAATTTAATCATTAGATCGTTAAATCGTTAAAACCTTAAATCATTTAATCATTAAATTCCAATTTTCATGGGATGTCTCATTAGTATTTGGACCATATTTTTGGAAGTATAAGTTCGATAAAGCCGGGATACCATTCAGATTAAAGCAAATTGTAGGGGCGGGAAATACTGAAAACATCCCTTCCACGTGGAAAGGAAGTTTAGTAACTGTGGTTTAAACAAAAAAGTTTTTATTTTTAATATCGTTTTTTGCTGGTACGAAAAAAAACATAAAAAATAGAAAAAAATCGCAAAAAAATGTTTGTTCCATTTTTTTGAAAGCTAGCATCCTAACTAAGAAAACAATGCCTATTTTCAAAAAGTTTCTGTATAAATTATGACCCATATGGTAAAAATAGGGAAATTAAAAACAATATTTTTTTTATTTTGGCAATTTTGTTTGGGAGGTACCAAAAGAGGCGTGACCATACGAGATATCGTGAGATGTCGGAAATGTGGGCATGACTCCGCCCACATGATTCCCCTGTTGAAAACGAAATATCTGTAGAACCATTGCATTAATTGTTCTGAAGTTAGTGTGTTTTTTACCGCACAGTGCGTGGCTCAAGAGAAAATTGAAAAACAATTAATGATTTCGGAAAGGTGGGGATGGATCCACTCATACGACTCCATTTATGAAAACGAAATATATTGAGAAACATTTTTTTGGTAAGCATTCTTTTTTTTGAAGATCCTTTCTTGTTGACATCAATACCTGATGAAAACACATGATTCCGGGAAACAAATTTTAGCGGCAAATATCTAGTACAATAGTTATTTTATTGCATTCCGCTACGATATTTATAACAATAATTTAATTTTAAAGGAAGGGAAAGCATCAGCTTAAATCCCACCCAAATGAAGCGCTAGAAAAATCTCAGACGTCGTGTAAAGTATTCAACTTAAATGGGATATGGCCGACTGGCAGCAGACACAAAATTATAGCATTACATAGTGTCGTTCAAAGGATTTCAACTAAACCATAAAATATACAATCCAAGGATGAAATCCTTCAACACTGCCACCTACACTCCCTCCGACGACACCCACACAACAGTCATCCGACATCATGCCATATGGGACATTTGAGAGCAGGCCAAAGACAGACAATGAGGAAGACGACGAGGCCATCAGACAATGTTGCCATTCATGAAAGTCTGTTTTTGTTGTTGTTTCGTTGCTTTTTCTCCAATCCTAGGCAACGGAAAGGACGAACGACAAAGGAAAAGTCAACAACAATAATAATAATAAAGACCGGCTAAACGATGCGATGTTACCACAAAAACACCGCATAACTGCGCTGCAAAATACTCGTACAATTGCTGTGAAAAATGGTCTAAAAAGTGGAACCACTATGGTGATTGTTTGTGCTGCTTGCCTGCCGGCTGTGACAGGATGAGGCGACACCAGTCGCGAATGAGGTCTTCTTCGAGTCTCTCAGACAATTGCAATTTCAAAAGTCTGCCAATGTGAAGGTTAGGTAAGAGCCTCTGGCAAACTTTTCTGTTCGTTTCTTTTTTGTATGTCAATACATGCCCTTGCAAAACCGCAGGATTCGTAAAAAGATAACAACTACAATTCAACTAACAGTTAACAGTGAAATGGGAATACAATTGCCGACAAAAGCAACAACGAACAAAAACGTTGATAGAATTAAGAATCCTCATGATGGAAGCAGATGGAGTGAGGAGTCCTTAATGACACGGAAATTCTTGACGACAAATAAGTGTCCTACGCAATGTGCAAAATGTTAGAGCAACATAGAGAATATCAGGTCATCACAACTCGTTGGGCAACGTCATTGAGGAGAAAACCTCTGCAGTCGCAATGTCAATCATGAAAAAGTGTTTCAAAGACTTTTGTCGAAATCAGCAATATCAGCGTCGACAGCATCAACTGTCAATGGGGGGAAAATACCGCTGACGAAGGACAATGAGAATATACAAACAATAAATAATAGGGTGGAGAATACGGTTCATCGGGGCACTTCATTGAAAGATTCTCGTATTAAAAAGGTATTTCCAAAAAGAAGCAAAAATATTAAAGATGATTCATACACAGAAAAAAATGATTGTCTTCAAATTAAAGATTTGCTTCAAAGACGCCCTTAATCTTTGAAATAAGTACGTTTTGTAATTAAAATTAAGAAAATGTATTTAATATTAATAAAATTATATATATTTTAAATACAAAATTAAGTTATTTTAATGAGTAGGGGCCTATTTGGCGCAAATCTTATTTTTTTTTAGTGTAGTATCCCTTAGAATATAATGTAAGATAACACAGTACAACACATATTTTGGGACTCAATTCTGAGAATTGGACGTGAAAGTAGCCCCAAAATGCGAACTTCTGCAAAGGAGTGAAGATAGAGTCTAAGCTATTGAATTGTGTTATGCATTAGACTCAATTCGCACGTTGAAACATGTATATTTTTAATTTTTTGTTTTATTAAATCAACGTTTAAAAGTTTTGGGTTTTTTAGTATTATATTTTTTATTGTTTCATATCATTTAATTGTTAAAAAAACTAAATATTTATTTTTTTGTTCGTGTATAACAGTTTCCGAAAACGGACTATACCTTTAGACTATAAGTATAACAGGTTGTTGTCTTGGCTAAATAGACTATAACTTTAGACTCTATCTTCACTCCCTTAACTTCTGCATCATTCGTTTAGTCAAGTTGGCTCAATTATTAATTTAATGGCCATACGATTTTTTTTGCTCAAGCTGGATTTTTAGAGCTTTTTCTATACTGTAACACGGTTATATCTCGGCATACCGTACGGAATATCTCTTTTGTGTCTGAAGCAAAGTTGTAGATATTGAATAGGAGAAAAAAAAAACTAAAACAAAACAAAAAGTGCATCCAGTGCCTTAAAAATCGCAAAAATGCAAACTTTCCCCTTTTTTTTGCTTAATAACTGGATTACAAATCCACAAAATGCTGTTTTTTGGAAGTGCCTATTTACAATATCGAAGGGACGTCGATGTTCTATAGAAAATGGTATAATGAAATAGCAGAACATAGAAACATAGGTACATAAACGCTAATAAATGTGCGTGGACGCTGAATTGCTCTTCTTGTTCCTTCATGATACCTACCCCGTTCACAATTAATTAAAGGGAGACAAGGGCAGTGGACTTTTTTTTATTGATGTGTGTTTTTCCGTAGGCTACCTGAAATGAATGTGTTTTTTAGAGCAATTCCACCAACATTTATGAGTTTTAAAATTTTTGAAAGTTTTGAGAAATTTTAAACGCTTCGTCTTAAATGATGGTAAGTACCAGTCACTAAAATATTGAAAAATTCGTAGTATTTATAGGTGTTCATTGATCGATTTTTGTCATTCACCAAGTGCCGATGAAAGTTTTGAAAAATTTTAAACGCACACTTGCGTGAACAAGGTCTTAGCTGATGATAAGTACCAGTCAGTAAAATATTGAAGAATACGTAGTATTCATAGGTGTTCATTAATCGACTTTTTCCATGCAACAAGTGCCGAGGAACGCGAAAAGTACAATTTTTAAATTATAATTTAGAGTGCAAAACATTTTAAAAAGCAGAAAAGCATTAAAAATGTCAATATGGAAAATAACCAGTGCCCAAAATTAGACGATTTTTGCTACGTTTGTGGTCATATCGTCCCAAAAATAGGCAGTCAGGATCGAAAAAAGTGTTTAGTGAGGAATTCAAACAAGCGCATTGTCATTATTTTGATGAAACATATTTAAGTGGTGTAAATTCGCTGAACACAGTGTGGAAAAGTTGTAATAATACCCTTATAATGTGGATACATGGAAAAGGTGTACAGTCTTCTTAAATGAAGCTAGTATTTTGTAACAAATAGAACTCTCATATTTTCTGTGTAAGAATAGCAGTAATATGAACCGAAATTTTTATTTTCATGCAAAAAAAAAAGGTTATAAAGAAAAAAATTGCATATTTGTGGATTTGTAATCCAGTTATTGAGCAAAAAAGGTAGAAATTGGTAAAAAAAAAATATATTTTTGCGATTTTTAAGGCGCTGGATGCAATTTTTTCGTGCATCCAGCATATTTGTGGAGTTGTAATCCAGATATTGAGCAAAAAAGTTGAAAAATGTGGAGAAATGGTAAAAAAAATGTACATTTTTAAGGCGCTGGATGCACTTTTTCGTGTAGGTTTTTTCCGCATTTTTTTCTCCTATTCAATATCTACAACTTTGCTTCAGACACAAAAGGATATTGGGTACGGTATACCGAGATATAACCGTGTTAAAATATACAGGCTTTTCCAACAAGAGGTGTTATTTTGAATCACCCGGTATTTCTGTAGCTGTCACTTTTGAAACTGTTATTCCTTAACATTTGACAAGTAGAAACTACGCCATTACCAAAAATGGAACGATACCCGATTCAACAACGCATTGAAATTATTAAAATTCGAAAAATCGAAAATCATCTTGACTGATGAGGCCCATTTCCACCTCGGTGGCTACGTCAGCAAGCATAATTGTCGCATCTGGGACTCGGAAAACCAAAGAGTTATTGTTGAAAAGCCTCTCCATCCTCAAGGTGTGACTGTTTGGTGCGGTTTATGGTCCGGCGGGGTCATTGGACCTTACTTTTTCGAAAATGATGTTGGATCAACAGTTACGGTGAATGGATTGCGCTATCGAGAGATGATTAATGATTTTTTATGGTCGGAGTTGGATGGTATTGATCTGGACAACGTTTACTTTCAAACCGACTACGCTAAGTGCCACACAAGCAACGAAACCATTGCTCTGTTACGGGAAAAGTTTCCGGACCGTGTTATCTCTCGAAGAGGTAATCACAATTGGCCACAGAGATCTTGTGATTTAACATTTTGCGACATCTTCCTTTGGGGCCACGTGAAAGATAAGGTCTACGCCAACAGCCCAGCGTCGATTCAAGACCTCAAAGATAGAATTCGTGAGGCTATCGAGGACATAGGGCAGCCACATTGCGATTTGGTTGTGGAAAATTTTAATTTTATGAAAAGGATATGGTCCTGTAAGCGTGGTCGTGGTGGTCATTCGGCTGATGTCGTTTTTCATTATTAACGGCATACCTTTCTCTTTATTATGAAATAAACATTCGATCATTTATCTCAAAAAATGGCATTTTTCTTTGAATACCAAAATAACACCTCTTGCTGGAAAACCCTTTATTTAGTGCTATAAATCCACCTAGAGCAAAAAAATGCGTATGGCCATTAAATTATTAATTGAGCCAACTTGACTAAAAAAATGATGCAGAAGGAATTGTAATTCTTAATTCTTTCCAAATTTGTTGCAGCAAAATCGGACTAGTCTTTCTCGAGTCATGTCAAGCAAAAGACCCCCAAACGTGACAAATTTCCCTATACGAGGGCAGTTCGGAAACTTATTAGCCTAGCACAAAAAGCGCGGTATAAACAGAAAAAAGTTAAGTGTTTTGGAAACTTCCATCTCTGCTATGAACACATGTTAAATTTTGTTTCGATCTGGCAACTCCTTCATATAGAAACAGGTGTTCACAAAAGACGCATCCGCGATTTTTTTACAATGGAAAAATTAGAAATGCGTGGTGTCATTAAATATTTACATAAAAAAGGTTTATCGGGACAAGAAATTCATAATGATATAGTGAATGTGTTAGGTGAAAGTGCTCCTTCATATGCAACAGTAAAAAATTGGGTTGCTGAATTTAAACGTGGTCGTACAAGCATTGAAGATGAACCACGTAGTGGACGTCCAAAAACAGCAACAACAACATAAATTGTAGCCAAAGTGCATGATATGGTATTAAATGATCGACGAATAAAAGTGCGTGAAATAGCTAATATCATGGGCATCTCAAATGATCGAGTCCATTTAATTTCGCATGAAGAACTACAGATGAAAAAGCTTTCTGCAAGATGGGTGCCGCACTTGTTAACAGTCGACCAAAAACGCATAAGAATGAACATTTCTCAAGCTTGTTTGGATCGTTTTAAGCGAAATAAAATGGATTTTAAGCGTCGTTTCATAACTGTTGATGAGACATGGATCCACCACTATACTCCAGAGGCAAAAGAACAATCCAAACAATGGACTGAAGCTGGAGGAAGTGCCCCAAAGTAGGCAAAAACAATTCAATCGGTTGGTAAGGTTATGGCAACGGTTTTTTGGGACTTTTTGGGACAAAGGTAAAAAAAAAAATCCTTGCTGGCAAGCGTTTTACCTCAAATGAAGATGCAATTACAGTTGTAAACCACTATTTTGAAGACCTTGAGGAAAACTATTTTAATCGAGGGATAGAATTGCTAGATAAACGTTGGACTAAATGTATTGAAATTTCAGGAGATTATATTGAAAAAAACATTTTTTCTGAAAAACTAACTATTCTCTTTCATCGATAGGCTAAGAAGTTTCCGAACCGCCCTCGTATGATACTTACAAACTTCAAATCGACATATCACGATTCCTAGACGTGACCAAGCGAAACGCCGGAACACCATAACTTTTTTTTAACGAAATAACTTTTCCGGTAGTCAAAACCCCAGACGATCACTGACACCTACCATTTGTCTCACTTTGTTAATCGCCCATTATGCACGAGTACATTCTCCAGGAAGTTTCCATTATGAGGAATATAAAAATATTATACTCGTATTAAAAAACTCTCTATTGCTGCAAAATATTAATAGCTTTTTGTATTCTTCGGTTAGTAGGTTTTCGAAATGGACAAGAAAAACAAAAGGTATCTCCATATACAAATTGTGTATACCCGAGGTGGTCCACTTTGAGGTCATGTAGCTCGGCCCCAATTTCAAACTTACATTTTCTACTGCCTCTTCTAAAAGCCTGCCAGATTTTGTTGCAATCAGTTGTCTGGATAAGAAACAGCGGAATTATTTGCCATTTTGATTCCTCCCACTATGCATTACTTTAAAAGTTTTTCCAAAGCTGACGTTTTGTAACCAGCGTCATCTACGAGCGAAAATTAAAAAGAAATTACTGTTCAGAAATTGAATGAAAACGTGCATACTCTTAGCAAAATCATTCGCAAAAAGATAACACGTTTCTCAGACGAGCATACAAAACCATTTTCTTTAAATGTCAAAAATTGCTAACAAGAAAACTGCTCTGTTTTTCTCTAAAAATTGCCTCATTTCAAAAAGGCAGGCGACAGGGCGAACCATGATGAAACGTGTTGAACTTTAACGAAAAAAGAATGCCTTTTACTTACTCATGTTTACTCTAGAATTTTAATGGCAAATCCAATAAAACAGAAGTACAAAGAGGAAACTTGGAAAACACACATGCGTGTTCCTGTAGCAGAGCACATTTAAAATTCTTGTCAAAGGAAAAAAGAAGTCAACATACAACGCATTCACAGCATACACAACCACACCGCACATGCCTGGGTAAATAATAATAATAAACTCCTGCCGGAACAATGCCATAAAGTTCTATGGAATAAAAGTAGAAACACTCAAGGAAAAAATTGGAAAATATTGAAATCAATAAAGCCCTCCACGGATTCATGTGACCTTAAAATTGCAATAGACTATTGAACGCTGAAAATACTAATTTTCAAAGACTCTAGTATAGAGGGAGACCTTAGAGGTCGACTCTAGTATAGAGGACCACTGAGGTGGTCGACTCTAGTGTAGAGTATGACTTCTGTCAACGACTCTATGAGAGAAGAGGATCTCAGTGATCGACTCTAGTACAGACTATGACTTCAGTGGAAGACTCTAGTACAGAGGAAGTCCTGAGTGGTCGACTCTAGTAAAAAGGAAGACCTCAAAGAGCGATTCAAGTCTAAAAAAAGTTTTTGGCGGTCGACTCTAGTATACAGGGTGGCTGATATGTATTGCAACCAACTTCAGGTTGCTATCATTTCTAAACCGCTAGTCTGATAGCTGACAGATTTATTTCAGTGACAGTTCATTTTATTGTTTACAAGCTTACAAAAGCATTTTGATCTATTTGCATTCAGAAAAAAAGTTATTCGTGGTGGAATTCAAGCGTGATAGTGTGATTGCTTTATATTTGGGTGGAAAAACACAAGTGGCTATCGTTAGAGCCCTTCAGCATTTAAATGTGAATAAATCTTTTGTTTCTCGTACCATTGCTCGTTACCGTGATACTGGCAGTGTTGCATCGCGTCCAAAAAGTGGACGAAAAAAGACGGTAACAACACCAGAAATGATCCGAAAAGTGAAGGCCAGATTTGATCGAAATCCACGCCGCAGTGGTAGAAAAATTGCTCGTGAGCTGAACATATCGCGAGAACGGATACAACGCATATTAAAAAATGAGCTTGGACTAAAGCCATTGAAGTTCCAAAAAGTGCAAGAGCTCACCGATGCACAAAAAAAAGTTAGACTGGAAAGAGCCAAGGAGTTGCTTCGCTTGCACGAAAGTGGCCAGTTACCGAATTTGGTTTTCTCCAGAAGCCATTCCAAATTGAGCAGTTTGTGAACAATCAAAATGATCGGGTTTACTTGCCAAAGAGGTCAGCTGAAAATGTACACCTTCGATTGGCCACCAGAACTCAAGCGCCGCCGATGGTAATGGTGTGGGCCGCCGTAACGGCCGATGGTCGCTCCCCGCTCGTATTCATCGACCATGGGGTCAAAATAAATGCCGAATATTATCGGGAAAATGTCCTAAACACAGTATTGAAGCCCTGGGCAGACAAACATTTTGGCCGCAGACCATGGACATTCCAACAGGACTCAGCACCATCGCACTCAGCACGCGTCAACCAAGAATGGCTTAAAAAGGAGGTTCCTCGCTTCATTTATACCGCACAATGGCCACCAAGATCTCCGGATCTCAATCCGTTGGACTTTTGCGCCTGGGGCATTTTAGAGAGTAAGGTTCGCACTAAAAAATACCAAAGTATCGATCATCTCAAGACGGCGCTTCGCCGGGAATGGTCCAAAATACCGCAGAGCCACTTTCGTGCAGCGTGTGATGGCTTTGTCGGCCGTTTGAAGGCCATAATTCGTGCCAAAGGTGGCCAATTCGAAGAAATCTAAACTGTTTATAAAATTTTATGTTATTTCCGACATTTTTTGCTTTTTAAAAATAAAATTAAAAAAAAAATTAAAAATATATAGCGCTTTACTTTGTTGCATTACATATCAGCCACCCTGTAGAGGAACACCTCATTGGTCGACACCTAGTTTCGAGGATGACCTCAGTGAACGACTCCAGTATACAGGAAGATCTCAGTGATCGACCCTAGTAAAGAAGAGGTCTTTGGTGATCGACTAGTATAGAGTAAGACCACAGTGGCTAACTCTAGTATCGAGGAAGACCTCAGTGATCGACACTTGTATAGAGGAAGACCTCGGTGGTCGACTCTAGTGTAGAGGAAGACCTCAGTGGTCGACTCTACACGCTGAACAAAAATCGCTTCTGTAGTATATTGTGCCAAAAATTTTCGGCTTGAAACATATATATGTTTAGCGTACACGCTAAATATATAGTATTTGGTACAGGCAAACATTATGTATTTGGGAAGATATTGTTCTAAACAAAATTTTTGTTTTCATCCTAATATTTGTTATTTTGGACTATTATAAATATTCAGAAAATATAACGATTGTGCTAAGTTTGTCAGCAATTTATAGTCTATTTTTCAGGAATTTTTAATTTTTGTAAAAATACTTTATAATTGAAATCGTATAATCTTGTATAACTTGTATAACTTGGATAACTAATAAATTACTTGATTATAGACAACAAAAGATTACTTGAAATATTCCGATATTTATAGTGAGTTCTTTGCAACAGAAGGAATAGTTCAAAACCAAGGAAAATTTAAAAACCAAAAAATTTCAATATTTTTAAATAAAATACGTATATTTGAAGAAATTCTAAAAAAATAATTTTATTTGTATTTCAACAAATATTTTATTTGAGAAAATTAGCTTGCAAATATATTTTGTTGTAATATATAAATATTTACGTTCCAAATAAATTTTATAGATTTTCAAATAAAATGTATTTGCTCAGAAATATATAATATTTAAAAATTTGTGTTCCAAATATATTTTCTTTCAATTCAAACATTAAAAAAATGCGATTTTGCCCCGTGTAGTGTAGAGTATGACTTCAATGATGCAGGTGGCTGAACATTTTGGCTAGATGGGCCAGAAGTAGCGGTTTGGGCGTTAACCCAAACAAGACAGAATTGGTTGTCTTTACTAAAATGAATAAGGGGACAATCTTCCTCGGAAAAAGGTTAAAGAGGTTGGCTTCGGAGTACACTGTAAAGTCTGGATATAGCTCACAGACTACCAGATACCTGCAGTGTCTATCAAGCCGAAATAATTGCAATATTGCACGGGGCAAAATCGTCTTTTTTGATATGTTTGAATCGAAGAAAAATATATTTGAAACACAAATTTTTAATATTAATTATTTTAAATATTAATTATTTTTGAGCAAATACATTTTATTTGAAAATCAATAAAATTTATTTGGAACGCATATATTAATATATTACAACAAAATGTGTTTGCAAACTAATTTTCTCAAATAAAATATGTGTTTATATACAAATAAAATTATCGTTTAGGAACCTGTCCAAATATATTTTGTTTAAAAACGATTTTCAAAACGTTGAAAATTTTTTTAATTTCATTTCTAATTTTTATTTGATTTTAAGTTATAAGTTATAATTAAAAATTACTTATGAAGCAATAAAATTCGTTTTAAAGCACTAATTTTTAAATTATATTTATTCCAAGTCATCATTTGTTGACAATCCACCTTGCATACTACATCATTTCGCAGGATTATACGATTTCAATTATAATGGATTTTTACGAACATTTTAAATTTCCGAAAAAAATAACGTTGAATTACTGAAAAAATAAAACGTGTCTTAAAATTAAGTCATTGCTTTATTTTCTGAATACTTAAATACAAATAAATATTTGTTCCGTAAATAATAGTCCAAAATAAAAAACATTAGGACGGAAACAACGATTTGTTTAGAACAACATCTTTCCAAATATATAATTTTTGTGTGTGACAAATATAATATAATTACAGTGTACCCTAAACATTTGTATATTTCAAGCAGAATATGTTTGGGACAATATACTACAGAAGCGATTTTTTTTTCAGCGTGTGGAAGTCGCCAAGTGGCTGAGTCGCAACATAGTAACCAACATTGGCGTTGTCATTTACTCGGACAGCTAGGCTGCCATCAATTCGCTGGAGGCCGCACGCCTTAATTCACAAACAGCCCTCGACTGCCGCAGATCTCCTAACGGGATGGCTGAGCAGTTTAATATACACCTCACATGGGTGCCTGGGCTAAGAATTTTTCTCGCGGAAGTTTAAAGCTGATAAACTTGATAGAAACGACATTACAAAATCTCGAATAATTTGCATATAATGGTGCGCCACTATCCTCATGCTAGCTTTGGTTTAGGCAAGAAGCAATCAGGCAGTCCAACGAACGATGGATAGAAATCGGCTAGACAAATCTGGCCAAGATATGATAAGACAGAAGGTCAAAATATTTCCTCTTCAGTGGTCGCCTCTATATATAGAGTACAGAGCAAAATCTCAGGGGTCAAATCTAGTATAGAAGAAGACCTCAGTGGTCTACTCTAGTAGAAGGAAAGGCCTCAGGTGTCAACTATAGTATGAAGAAAGCCCTCGACGGACGACTCTAGTATTTAGAAATACCTCAGTACTCTACTCTAGTAGAGAGCAAGCTCTCAGAGGTCTTAAATGTTAACATTATGTACAGCTGTTTTTGCTCGAGTGTTCGAAGTTTAACCAGAAGTGACGACACATATGGGACATTTTCTTCATTGGATCCTGGAAACATAAACAAACATGTCAAAGTGTGTTGGTCGATGTTATGAGCCGGCACATGAGCAAACAAACCCACACAATTACACCAACGAGACAGTAAAGTATTGCTACTGAAATGACTCCTTTACCTTATGATTTTTTCATAAACTCACAAGGTACAAAACCAGCAGAGAATTCGTGTCCTCGATTCAAAGTAATGTCCTTAAAGGCTTAAGCGTCGGTTGCATTGCATGTAAGACAATGTAAGAGCGTGTGAAGCGTATGCTCCCAACCCTCCCATCGTTTACCACGGAACATTTGAACGGTAGGTGGGGGAGGGAACGGGGAATGAGGCGATAGACAACAAGTAATCATGGTATCTTTGCCGAGTCACCTTACTCTTTGCAAAGGTATCCAGCGCAAAGCGTTGATTGTATTCAATGTCCCTGGTTTTTTTATAGGGTCTGGATAAATACACGACAACATAAGTCCTGTGTAGTCAGAGCACCATCGTGAGGGTCTTATCTCTACATGGGGATCATCAAGAGACTGCATCGTGAATGAGTAAAACTATGTTTAAGCAAAGTCTCCTTAAATACGTGTTAGGTAAATATGTACTGTGAAATCCTTTCAAGGAATTCAATACACGGATGCGAAGGCGACAGCACAAAATGTGCTCAAGTTTTCCGAGAAGCTTAAATAGTTTTTATGGATTTGCTGTGGTTTTTCATAGATGATTTCAACACTTTAAGCGTTAATTGCTGTCGGATAGGATTTATGACTTGGGCAGGAAGAAGGCAGATAGGTGTCCACACGTAGAAGAAGCAACAAGACAAAGTATGGCGTAGGTTGTGGTTTAATGTAGTTTCATCAAATTAAAGCCAATGAAGCTACAATACACGTTAAATATATTCATGAAGTGGCTGACTGTCTTGGAAATGAATTGTGTGTATGATTTTAACCGGTAGGTGGCGGTGTGAACATTTTCATTTTTCCTTTTTTTGGGGAAATTCTGAATGTCTGCATTTTAGAATAGAATAACAATTAATAGAATAACAGTTAATTTTAGAATACAATAACGGCTACTATACATATAAGTATACATATCTATATATTTCCCCATAATTCCTAGGAGGAACATATGACCGTAACAAATGCATTTCATTTTATTTTATCTGTAGACACATATTTTAGTTAACGCAATGTGAAGCCTGCTTCTTGGGCTTCAGCATCCACCAGTCGTTTTTAAGTATTTGCTGGTCTCAGTCTTCGGTGACTACTCTGTGTGTTCCCAAGAAGTATAACATATTTATATTAATCTTAAAAAACTTCCTGATAAATGTTTTCGGAAAAAAAGTCAAATACTTTTCCAACCTACTTTTTTTTCAAGGCATAATGTAAAATTACAAAACAGTTTTTCAAAAAGCACCTCTAGAATATTAGTTTAGGTTAGGTTAAGAGTGGCAGCCTGTATAACAGACTCATTTATGGTGCTTTCGTTTCTGCAAAAAAGTGCAACAGTTCCGTTTCCCTTTTCCCGAAACAGCACATTTATACCACATTTTGAAATTGGAGCTAAGTTTAGTTCGGGGACTACATAAGTTACACCTAAAAAGTGCAAATATTTTTCCGAATTTCGCGTCGACGGGACAACATTTTTGCCATCCAATTAGACAATGACCTGTCATGACAGACACGACCCAGCAAAATCTTGGTAAGTACCTGTCATTATTCCCTGCATTACCAAATAATGACATCTTATTATTCGCTGCATTACTTTCGGCTTATTAATAATGACTTACCAATAATAACAGAAATAAGTGATTTTTTGTTATCAAAATCATTGTGGCAAATTTTAATAGAATGAAATTTTGGCTGTATGTCACCCACATACAGCCAAAATTGTACAAGATTTATTTATATTTCAAAATGTTTTCAAACAATACGTGCAGATTTGAATGAAAATACCAGAAATTCGAATCTATAATGAGGAAATTGTTTGTTTCGAGAAATATGCGCGACAATATGCAAAAAATCATTTTAAATGACCATTTCTACATATCTACTACTTATTTTATAACTTATTGGTAATGCATTATCCAAGTACATAAAATCGAGCTACAAATAAGTACTTATTATGTTACTTTATTGCAAGCTTTTGGGAAGTACTTTCCTCCAATGACATCCCCATGTTAAAATAATGAGAAAAGTGGCTAAATAATAAGTACTTACCATTATCGAACTTTGCTTACTCGTTGGATTATTTGGTAATGAGAAATTTTGCTGGGGATAAGTGAGACGTCCGTTCTGGATAAGGAAAGCAGTGTGTTTTTAGTTTAGGCCGGGCCACATCAACATCGAATGCATACAGTTCCCAAAAAGGGCAATCTCTTGGAGTGCGGAAACTGGAGAGGAATCACTCTCTTAAACAAGGCGAACAAAATTATAGCGCAACTAATAACAAATCGCCTTGCAAGCGCCTTGAAACCGGACCTTAGGCCACAACAGGCAGGTTTCCGTCCTCATAAATTGTGCATTGATCACGTCAATAGTCTCAGAGTCATAGTGAAGCAGTCTAATGAATGGAGGTCCCCCTATACCTGATATACATAGACATCGACAGCCATATGTAAAGTATCGCATGAGAATCAATTAAGCGATCGTAGCAGTCGGTGTTCGACAAGGATGTGTAATGTCACCACTCTTGTTCAACGTAGTACTCGATGTTGTGATGAAAACTGCAATAAACACAACCAATGGGATTACGTGGGGACAGCTGGGGCAACTTGGGGATCTAGAATATGCCGACGACATCTGCTTCCTAAGCCACAAGCACACCGACATGTCCACCAAAATAAAACGATTAGAAGCAACGGCATTGAAAGTAGGATTGAAAATTAATATCGGAACAAGTAAGAAAGTTCAGTCGAGTAAAGCGACTAATGAATCCCCTCACCTTGAGTCTGAAAAAAATAATATACATTTTTTTTATTTTATTTAAATTATTATCTATTTAAATTGCATTTAAAAACGTTAAATTATGTACTGGTTTTAAAGTTCATAGCTGTTTACTTTTGGTGGTCCATTTGTGTGGGAGGTACCAAAAGGTGCGTCCCAAAAATGGTCACTTTTGTCACTCTGGACTCTAAGTCCTATAAAAGCATTACATTGTACAAAATTTCAAGTATTTATATGCACTTGTATTAAAGTTATAAGCTGTTAACTTTTGGTGTAAAATGGTCTATTTGTGTGGGAGGTACCAAAAGGGGCGTGCCAAGACGGCTACTTTTCTCGAAACTGTAGGTGATATAAAAGTATTGCACTGTGCGAAATTTCAAGTATTTGTATGCACTGGTATTAATGTTAAAAGCTGTTAACTTTTGGTACAAAAAGGTCCATTTGTGTGAGAGGTACCAAAAGGAGCAGCCCAATAACGCCCATCTGGACTCTATGTACTATAAAAGCATTACACTGTACAACATATCAAGTATTTGTATGCACTGGTATTAAATTTATAAGATGGTAACTTTTGGTACAAAATGGTCCATTTGTGTGGGAGGTACCAAATGGAGCGTGACAGTAATGTCAATTTTTCACTGTATTGTAGGTACTATTAAACCATTATACTGTACAAAATTTCAAGTCTCTGTATGCACTGGTAATAAAATTATATGAGCTATTAACTTTTGGTTCAAAATTGTTCATTTGTGTGGGAGGTACCAAAAGGGGCACGACAACTTCGCCTATTTTGCTCGAGGTAATAGTGGCTAATAAACTAATACTATGTGTACAATTTCAGAGGATTAAAATAAGTAGTAAAGAAGTTATTAAATAATCAATATTTCACTAAATGTTAACCCTTTGTGGGGGACGTACTAGAAGGAGTGGACCAATATGGCCCATCTTCGAACTTAGCCATCTAGCAGACAGACAGACGGACGGACGGACATTGCTCATTCCACTTAAAATGCCCAAACGGATATCCGCCGAACACACTTAGGGCCTTAGGTCACTCCTTCGATGTGTTACACTTTTGGTTCGTAGCAAATGATATATACCCTCCTCTCTAAGGTGAGGGAATAAAAACGAAATCGATGCGGTTAAATGCAAACTACCGCGGTTAAATGCAAACTACATACTAAACGGTTCCCCTACAAAAGACGTCAGTAGCTTCTGCTACCTAGGAAGTATTATCGATAGCAAAGGGGGACCTGGCGCCGACATAGCTTATCGGATTGATACAACCATGGATTTTGTTGCAAGCATTTTCATTTGATCGTATCCATTTTATTATTGTTGTTTTAACTATTTATATATAAATACAACCGGCACACGGTGTATGCAATAGACTTTGTGTTGCTAGTACTATTTTTTTTTATTGCTACTATCGAATTCCAAACAATTATTTTCCTGGGTGCGTATATTTTTTTGGACTGAGTTCTTATGTCGGTTTACTTGTTTTATTTATATTTGGTAACATCAATTCTTCATCACACTCAATTATTTAAAAAAAATCTTTGCTCGTTATTTATTATTTAATTAAAAATTTATTTGAAAATTTTTTTCAATTTTCTGGTAAATTTTACTAATTTTTTTACGTGGAATTTTTCTCGAATGGAACAACTTTTGCAGATTAGGCAATTGTTATTCGATCTCAATACAATATATTATTTATTACAAAAAAAAACATTTCTTTGAATGTACAACTGTTTAAAATCTTACTGAGTCGGGTTTTCTTCCCGCATTTATTAAATTGAAAACAAAAATCTTAAAGAAAAATACAAATAAAAACTTCTTTGCGAAGTAATGTACATATGTACATATTTGTTGTTAATTATATTATCAAAACAAATGTCTGTATTAAAATTAAACAAGATTTTTCGAAAAGCCATCTTTGTTTTCATAGGATTTTCAGGGGGAGGAAGAACACACGCAAAGGATAAGTAATAAAGAGAAATGCCAATGTTCACATATGTACGAGGACATATGTACGAGTATGAATGCATATATTTGATACAGTTGAAATAATAATAACACTATGCAACAAAAATCATTTTTATGTCCGAGTCCTAAAAAACTATTTTTTGTGTAGATTGAAGCATACTATTTTATGAAACCATAACAAACCAGTAAGGAAAGGCTAAAGTCGGGCGGTGCCGACTATATAATACCCTACACCACTCTCGTAATATTGAATAACTCTGATATATAAATTTTGTAATTCATGTATAAATTGTTTACATAAATTTACTTTTGGGACATTTTATACTTAAATAATACCCTGTACCACAGTGTGGTGTAGGGTATAAAAACGATTGGATCTAAAGAGCCAAATCGGATGAAACATATATATGGGAGCTATAGCTAAATCTTTACCGATTTTCTTCAAATTCGGTAGTGTTGGTTCATGGATCAAGAAACTCTACCATTCTAAATTTCAAAATGATTGGATGTAAAATACAGCTTCTACAGGACTAAAGGGCCAAATCGGACGAAACATGTATATGGGAGCTATAGCTAAATCTTAACAGATTTTCTTCAAATTCGGTAGTGTTTGTTCATGGATCAAGAGACTCTACCATTCTAAATTTCAAAATGATTGGATGTAAAATACAGCTTCTATAGAACTAAAGGGCCAAATCGGACAAAACGTATATATGGGAGCTATAGCTAAATCTTAACCGATTTTCTTCAAATTCGGCAATGTTGGTTCATGGATCAAGAAACTCTACCATTCTAAATTTCAAAACGATTGGATGTAAAATACAGCTTCTATAGAACTAAAGGGCCAAATCGGACGAAACATATATATGGGAGCTATAGCTAAATCTTAACCGATTTTCTTCAAATTTGGTAGTGTTGGTAGATGGATCAAGAAACTCTACCATTCTTAATTTCAAAATGATTGGATGTAAAATACAGCTTCTTCAGGACTAAAGAGCAAAATCGGACGAAACATATATATGGGAGCTATAGCTAAATCTTAACCGATTTTCTTCAAATTCGGCAATGTTGGTTCATGGATCAAGAAACTCTACCATTCTAAATTTCAAAACGATTGGATGTAAAATACAGCTTCTATAGGACTAAAGGGCCAAATCGGACGAAAAATATATATGGGAGCTATATCTAAATCTGAACCGATTTTAACCAAATTCTATAGCGATCTTAACAGCCGCGAAATACTCTAAACTGCAAAATTTCAGAACGATCGGAGTGAAATTGCGACCTGTAGTCGACGAACAAATTTACATGGACAGACGGACGGACGGACATCGTCAAATCGACTCAGCTAGTGATTCTGAGTCGATCGGTATACTTTAAGGTGGGTCTAGCTGTGTTATTTTCAGGTGTTACAAACATCTGCAAACTTATAATACCCTGTACCACAGTGTGGTGTAGGGTATAAAAATGTTGTTGTGGATGTTATCTTTAGAATTTAGACCATATTTTTAGAATTATACGCCATTGTGCCAATTATTACGGTCTGGCTGGAGCGCACGATTACTCTTGCAAGGGAGTACGTCAGAATATTTGTTTTCTATCTCCGGCCAAGTTCGAGAATGGGCCATACTGGTCCACACCTTTTACGGGGTGGGCCTCAAGAGATCAAGGGGTGTAAAAGTTTAATAACTTTTTCGTTTATTAATTTTTTTTATTTTTTCTTCCAAATTATATAATATACAAACGGCAAATTTTTTTACACTAAGTATGAAAAATAATGTCTCTTAAATGACCATCGTTATCAGCTTCGCACTGATGGGCTCTTTTTAGAGCATTTTCCATAACACCTTTCAAAACTTGTGGCTGTAGCGTTCGAATTTCTGCAACAATGTTTGCCTTGAGTTCAAGAATTGTCTCTGGCTTGTTCACATACACTCGCTCCTTCAAATAACCCCAAAGAAAATAGTCGGGTGCTGTCAAATCTGGCGATCGCGCTGGCCAAATAATTTCCGAATTTCTGGAAATTATTGGCTCTCCAAAAATTTGACTTAAAAGTGCCATTGTGTCTCGGGCAGTATGGGCAGTGCCTCCGTCCTGCTGAAACCACATACCAGGTCTGTTTTCAAGAGCAGGACGTAACAAATTTTCTATCATAAACCTCTATATAATCTAAAAAAAAATTAATAAACGAAAAAGTTATTAAACTTTTACACCCCTTGGTTTCAAAGGATAAAAATTTAGTTAAATATTAATGCGCTAATAACTTCTATACTACTTTATTGTATAGAACTAATTGTTTTAACGATATCGGCAAAACTTCTGTTTCTACTACGTGAAAGTAATATTTTCAACAACTGTAGCCGCCACATTATACTTTAATTTAAAAATAGGGTCCAAATACTAAAGGTAACTACGAAGAAATGCGGAATTTTATAATATATAACATACATTTTCTTATTTTTTTGCGTTTGGGACACCATTTTACATCCGAAAAGGTTATGCGCAGCTCTTCGACAAAAATCTTGTAAACTAGTGTGATTTGTATATTAAAGCCCAAAAGATGATAGAATAATTTTTGGTTAAGACACAAGTGAAGTGAATTGAAATGAATTGTTTGGCTGGGAGCTGTTGTTGAACCGACCAAACGAACGAAAGGGTGGGAGAAGGATGGCGGTTCAAACGTAATGATAACGACTGCCAACCACAAAACCAAATCCGAAAATATGCTGCCAAAAGGCAGGATACGAGTATCAATGAGAATGAACAACAATATGAGCAAATGATTCGTGTTTCAATTGTTATTTCTCTGCAAATGAAACAACAACAAAAAAACATTGACGCATTCTCCAGCTAAAAATGGGGCACACAAAATCGCAGGACTACAACAAAGGCATATCCTTTTAGACTCTGTCGATTTTATTTGTATATCGCAATAACGGCACTTGATTCAAAACGCCAACGAAATGTTTTACTGTGTATTGCTGTTCCCCGCCATCTCTCGCATCTCCCCTCTCAAGTTTATATGGTTATTGTTTCGATAAATGAGCATGACAGACAGGAGTGGATGGAACCGCTAGGTGCAGGAGGAAATTTTTCTATTGCCAATGAAATGAACAACATTTCGCGGTTGTATGCTTGGGGGTCCTTGTTGCAAATTGACGCCCCTCCACTCACCACACACACCCTCAACACCGTGCAACAGTGGCGGAATGTGGAACATCGATGGAGGTGAGTGCAAATGGATGAATCTATAATACTCGTATATGACACATCAGAGTATATATTTACATACACTGAGTAAAATCGAGGTTTTTTATGTTTGCATCGTATTCTAGGGATCAAAATAAGAAACTTTGCCGAAGGAACCATACCTCTAAAACGAATTGTGATGTCCCGGAAATAATCCCACTTTGACCTATTTAGAGTGCTCCAATCGAGTCCAAATGAATGACCGACCCCCACTAACTTTTGGGGCCCGACCCACCCATGCCAGTGGCACACCCCCTGCAGGTATCTCGGTAACTATACGACATAATTCTTAGGTGTAGTTTTTTGTAGACCTCAGAACACACACAAAAAGAAATTTTATAAATCGGAAGCGAAACACGAGTTACACGCGCTGAACATTCTCTTCACCCGATGTGGCCAATCTTGAGGCCTCTAGCTCCGCCCCTGTCTGACATAGGGGGCCCAAATACAAAACTTAACTTCTCTAACACATCTTCATCTACCATGTCAAGTTTGGTCGCAATCGGTTGTTTGGTTAAGAAACGGTCGAATTATTTTCCCTTTTTGAATTCGTACCACTGTGGAGAGTTTTGCAAAAACAGACGAAAATTGTCGGATTAGTCTTGGTATTTCGTCCATATCTTTTACAAATATTAAGTCTCCCAAAACTGTTCTGGATTTTTGAGAGTGCAACGAATATTCTGTGAAAATTTGAAGAAAATCGAGGGGGAGCAATTTTTTCTACAAAAAAATTATTCAAAAAAAAATTCAAAACAAATTTATTTACAACCAGTAAGGAAAGGCTAAAGTCGGGCGGTGCCGACTATATAATACCCTACACCACTCTCGTAATATTGAATAACTCTGATATATAAATTTTGTAATTCATGTATAAATTGTTTACATAAATTTACTTTTGGGACATTTTATACTTAAATAATACCCTGTACCACAGTGTGGTGTAGGGTATAAAAACGATTGGATCTAAAGAGCCAAATCGGATGAAACATATATATGGGAGCTAT
Organism: Eudasyphora cyanicolor; assembly: GCA_963930755.1. NCBI lineage: Eukaryota > Metazoa > Arthropoda > Insecta > Diptera > Muscidae > Eudasyphora > Eudasyphora cyanicolor. Next base: position 140,278,735 of record OZ005736.1, on the reverse strand, counting down.
AGCTAAATCTTTACCGATTTTCTTCAAATTCGGTAGTGTTGGTTCATGGATCAAGAAACTCTACCATTCTAAATTTCAAAATGATTGGATGTAAAATACAGCTTCTACAGGACTAAAGAGCAAAATCGGACGAAACATATATATGGGAGCTATAGCTAAATCTTAACCGATTTTCTTCAAATTTGGCAACGTTGGTTCATGGATCAAGAAACTCTACCATTCTAAATTTCAAAACGATCGGTTGTAAAATACAGCTTCTATAGGACTAAAGGGCCAAATCGGACGAAACATATATATGGGAGCTATAGCTAAATCTTAACCGATTTTCTTCAAATTCGGCAATGTTGGTTCATGGATCAAGAAACTCTACCATTCTAAATTTCAAAACGATCGGTTGTAAAATACAGCTTCTATAGGACTAAAGGGCCAAATCGGACGAAACATATATATGGGAGCTATAGCTAAATCTTAACCGATTTTCTTCAAATTCGGCAATGTTGGTTCATGGATCAAGAAACTCTACCATTCTAAATTTCAAAACGATTGGATGTAAAATACAGCTTTTATATGACTAAAGGGCCAAATCGGACGAAAGATATATATGGGAGCTATATCTAAATCTGAACCGATTTCAAAATAGCGATCTTAACAGCCGCGAAATACTCTAAACTGCAAAATTTCAGAACGATCGGAGTAAAATTGCGACCTGTAGTCGACGAACAACTTTACATGGACAGACGGACGGACATCGTTAAATCGACTCAGCTAGTGATTCTGAGTCGATCGGTATACTTCAAGGTGGGTCTAGCTGTGTTATTTTCAGGTGTTACAAACATCTGCCGTGAAACAAACTTATGTATAATACCCTGTACCACAGTGTGGTGTAGGGTATAAAAATGGCGCATTTTGTCATCTTTAAAAGAAAGTTAACTTTGCAAAAATCTGTTCAGCCGTTCGACAGCAATTACAAATGTCGTAAAACCTAAAAACAATTTTTTTCAAAACTTCAAACGCGCATAAAAAAGTGATACCAAGATCTTATTTGACATATTTGTAACTGCTTATAAACATTTTAGCCAAAAATAAACTACATAGGTCGATATTAAATACACTGAAATAAAATTTGACATGAAATTAAAAACAAGTTTGCCCTTAAATCATAGATTTAATCTGACTTTGTTTAAATAACAAATTTCTTTAAATTTGAGAAAATTTACTTGATTTCAAAGAAATGTTTATTCGTTCAAAGTAAAATTCCTTACTTCTATGATAAGATGTCCATAACACTATGTCATGTTGACTTTAACGTTACGTCATAAAATTTAAGAAATAATAATTGATTGTAGTACAACTGCCATTAACTCAAGTATAAATTTTAATAGTTTGTAAGATTTTTTAATAGTCTGTAAGATTTTTTCCTTAAAATTTTAGAAATTCTCATGTCAGCTTTTAAAGACAATATACCCTTAATTTTCAGTCCAGTATTTTTGAATTAACGATTACTTATCTTTTAAATTAAGAGATCGTTTTTATCTGCAGGAGGACAACTTAGACTCTCTTTGGTCGCAAATTGAGAATAATAGTGAGAGTTACAATGAAGTTTGTTTGAAATTTTTTGGAATCAGTTTATGTTGAGCTGTGGTAGATAACGATTTTGTGCGCTTGCGCGTGTTGACATTTTTAATTCTACATTAACATCAACTGTTTCGGCAACTGTTTAACAGCAACTGACAGCTACCGCAGCTCATACAAAGAGAACTATTCGTTTAAGGAAAAAATTTGCAAAATATTTAATTATCCATTAGAATAAATTCTCATATTCCCTCTAATATGAAGAAAACTAGACTAAACAAAATGGCTACTGAATAAACTGTTTATCGAAATCAAATGTTTTAAAAAATAATAATTTAATAAAGAAAATAATAAAAATGATATATAGCCTCGTCACACTAAAGTGAGGGGTATCATTACCATGAATGTTTAAACATAAAATTAAATAAAAAAAAATTAATAAACTTGTTTTACACTTGTGGAAAGTACAGAATGTGTTTGGTTTAATTAAGGAATGTACTCAATCTAAAGTAATTTTATGTATCACCGAAGTATACGGCGTAGTTCTTTCAAAGATGTTTGATGCCCAGATTTAAAGATGATTAATGACTTTAATTGTCGTACAAGATGTACTTATTTTAAAAGTCTTTGTCTTTGGAGCCTAATCAAAGAAAAAATCTTAAAAGTTAAGAAAATTTCAATGATTTTCAATACACTTTTCTTTCAGTATATTCTGACCCATAGAAGTTATTAGAGAGAATAATAGACAGACGGACGGACATTGCACAAATGACTTAAAATGGCTTAAATCGAATTTTTACTAAACATACTTGGGGTTTTAGGTCACTTTTTCGATATATATCTTATTCCATGTAGGGTGAGGGGAATAAAATATACTAAAGGTACTGTCCAAGAAAATGGAAATTTTAAAGAAAAATTAAAAAAAATACCAATATTTTTTTTTAATAATATACTACAGAAAATGTTATGCATAGCCCTTCGACAAAAATGTTGTTGCATAGTGTTAGTTATCTTTAATAAATGATAAAAACGTATTCAATCAACGTTTCATTATAAAGAACAACTCGACTTAAAAATTTCATTTTAATAATTATGTCGCATTGGAAACTGTTTTTTGAGAATTTCTGTATTTATGAAAATTATAAATCTTCTACTTAATTGTTAGTTCCACCCTAGCGTCTAAAGAGCTCAATAGCAATTGCAAAAACGTGCTTGTCTTTTGTGCAAATGTGCGTCGTAGCACATATTTTTTGTGTTATAGAAGCTATGCGGAAAAACTGGGATCAGGTATGGCCAAGGGAGCAAATGAGTTGCAACATTGGACTTGGATTTAAACAAGTAAGAAAGTTTCAGTCGGGTAAACCGACTAAGGTATACCCTCACTTTGTGAGTAATGTAATATTGAATATTACTCGAATTATTCTGTCAATTTGTGTGGGAGGTACCAGAAGGGGTTTATCAAATACACCTATTTTTCGCTGAACATTAGATACTTTGAATTCATTGCACTGTGTCGAATTATAAGCACTTATGTGCACTGGTAAAAACGTTATGAGATATTAAATTGTGGTATGATTTGGCATTTTGTGGGGGAGGTACAAAAAGGGGTGTGGCGATAACGCCCATTTTTCACAGGGCTATAGGCACTATAAAAACATTACACTGTACAAAATTTCAAGTATTTTTATACACTGGTTTTAATGTTATAAGCTGTTAACTTTTGGTGCAAAAAGGTACCTTTGTGTGGGAGGTACCAAAAGGGGCGTGGCAACAACACCCATTTTTCCCTGGACTGTAGGCAATATAAAAGCATAATACTGTACACAATTTGAAGTATTTTTATACACTGTTATTAATGTTATAAACTGTTGACTTTTTGTGCAAAATGGTGCCTTTGTGTGGGAGGTACCAAAAGGGACGTGGCGACTTCGCCAATTTTTCTCGAGTTGATAGCGACTAATAAGCTAATACTATGTGTGGAATTTCAAAAGATTCGAATAAGTAGTGTAGCAGTTATTACAGAATCAATATTTCACAACATTTTAACCATTTGTGGGGGAGGTACTAGAAGGAGTGGACCAATATGGCCCATCTTCGAACTTAGCCGGAGATAGAAAAAAATATTACCACATACCAAATTTGAGGTCAATCGGTTACTCCTTTCGAGAGTTATCGTGCGCACCAGCCAGCAGACAGACAGACAGACAGACAGACGGACGGACATTGCTCATTCGACTTAAAATTACCCAAAACGGATTTCCTCCGAACATACTTGGGGTCTTAGGTCACTCCTTCGACGTGTTACACTTTTTTCCGTAGCAAATGATATATACCCTCGTATCACTAAAGTGAGGGTATAAAAACGACAAACAGTGTGAATCTTTTATTTGAATGTAGTTCTAGAATATTTCCCGGCAGATTTCAAGGTCACTTTTTATGCAAAGAAAATATTTTATTTCATATTTATTATCATAGGTTTCGTTGAGATTTTTCCAAAGTTTTCAGGTATAATTTTTTATTTAAATCTGTCAAAGACATATTTTATAAAACTTAAAGAGAACTATTATTGTTTAATTTGTCTAAGAGGAATTAATTGATTTTTGATCCCCAATTTGAAACTGTATTCCAACAAAAAATGAGATATGATGCCGTATGAATGTTATTTATAACCGAAAAAAAACCTACCCGAAAAAAGTGTAACCAGTGCCTTTAGGTTTAGGTTCGAGTGGCAGCCGTATTTTTTTATATAACCAGTACCTTAAAAATCGCAAAAATACAAATTTTTCACGAGTTTTCACCTTTTTTGCTCAATAACTGGATTACAAATCCACAAATATGCTGTTTTTTTGGAAGTGCCTATTTACAATACCATAGGGACGCTTCGTCGATGTTCTATAAGAAATGGTATAATGAAAGTGCAGAACGTAGAAACACAGATACAGGATGATCTTCTTGTTCCTTCATAATACCTATTCCGTTCACAGTCAATTAAAGGGAAAAAAGCAAGTGGACTTTTTTATTGTTGTGTGTTTTCCGTGAGTTTTCTACAGAAATTCCACCCACATTTATGAGTCCTAATTTTTTGGAAAACTTTGAAAAATGTTAAACGCACACTTGCATAAACAAGGTAATATATGAAAAGTACCTGTTAGTAAAATATTGAAAAATACGTAGTATTTATAGGTGTTTATTGATAGATTTTTGTCATTCAACAAGTGCCGAGGAACGCGAAAATTACAATTATTAAATTTAAAATTATAATTTAGAGTGAAAAACATTTTAAAAAGCATTCAAAATTTCAATATGGAAAATAACAAGTGCCCAAAATTGGATGATTTTTGCTACGTTTGTGGTCATATCGTCCCACAAATGGGCAATCAGGATCGAAAAAACTTGTTTACTGAGGAATTCAAAACAGCGTATTGGCATTATTTTTATGAAACAGATTAAAGTGGTGCAAATTTTAAGCCGAACATAGAGTGCAAAAGTTGTTATAACACCCTTACAATGTGGATACATGGAAAAGGTGTACAGTTTTTTTTAATAAAGTCAGTAAGTTGGTTGCAAGACCTAACTGGACATGATGAATACAGGTACATAAATTCTGGCTATGGATTGAACAGAAAAAAATTGAAAACAAAGGTAGACATTCCCGCTTTTACTGCCACACTTCCAGTACAAGGCGCTGCTGATACCGATCCACCTAAACCTCCGAGTCTGGAAAATTAGATGCATTGCTTGCGGGTGTTTGTTGGTGGCAGTTTGGCAGTTTGAAAATGAAAGCACCGTAGATGAAGATGAGACTGAAATTGGTGGCACCCTAAACAAAACATGCCCTTGAGTATTATGTCTAACTCGGATGATAATGCAGACTCAGAACATGAATATAAACTAACTACGAAGAAAACAAGACTTCAACGAGGATAGACATTGACAATAGTTGAAAATGTTCTAAATTTTGTTTCCGTGCATAGATAACATATCGATACCTTCATTCCAAACTATGCTAAGTGCAAAAAGGTAGTTTTTCAGGAGAGACGATCAAAGTTTGATGAATTTTTTTAATTTGTGTGGAATTCCTTTATAATGCAAATCGAATGACCTGTACTCTTTTGTGAATAACTTTTGATTGGGTTGACGGATAAACACCAAATTTTGACTGAATATAATTTGGAATATTTAGAAATTAAAAATGCTATCTCCCTAAAACTATGCTAAGTCGACTTAGCATGTTTTGGAATGAAGATATCGATATATAAATCCCAAATTTTCTGTGTAAGAATAGCTGTAATATCAATCGAAATTTTTATTTTCATGCAAAGTAAAGTTTATAAAGGAAAAACAGCATATTTGTGGATTTGTAATCCAGTTATTGAACAAAAAGGTGAAAAATGGGGAAAAAAATTTTAAAAATGGTATTTTTGCGATTTGTAAGGCTTGATGCAATTTTTTCGTGTAGATTTGTTTCGTATTTTTTCTCCTAATCAATATCTACAACTTTGCTTCAGAGACAAAAGAGATATTCCGTACGGTATACCGAGATATAACCGTGTTAAAATATAGAAAAAGTGCTAAAAATCCACCTTGAGCAAAAAAAATCGTATGGCCATTAAATTATTAATTGAGCCAACTTAACTAAACGAATAATGCAGAAGTTCTTATTTTTGGGGCTACTTTCACGTCCAATTCTCAGAATTATTTGACTTCAGGAAAAACTAGATATGTACATTTTAATATTCTAAAATATGTATGTCAAATACTCAACGAACGGTCTTTAAAAATACCAGACACCAAGATACACCCTTCCTGCTGCACTTCCCATGTACGACATAAATTTCAAAATAATTGCTGTGGTGAAGGTATATACATACATATACATATGTATATGAGGCTGCGAGCGAGATGTGACATCAACTCATACTCTGGCTGCAGAAAAACTGGGAAAGTGAAAGCACTTTCAGACAACGAAACGTGCTATTTACTCAAACACTCAAAGCAATCTGGCATTTTCCACATAACCATTGCCATTCTCGTCGGCATTTTCATCTCCATCATCATCATCATCATCATCAACATCAACATGTGTTCACACATACACAGACAGGAATCGACCCAGAGACACAAAGCCATAGGATATGGCGGCACTCACTCATATGGATAAGTGTTATACGAGAATATAGGACATTATAGGCAAATGACTAAATTCATATCACATAAGTACATATTTAGCAAGACCTTAACACAAATAAAAGCTATAATAGCGACTTACGACAAAAAGGAAACAATCAACAGAAAAATAGTTTGGAGTGAAACGGGATATATTAGAGTTTTATTTTTAGGTTGCCCGTTTTGTTCGGTCTGTAATAGTTATGATTTAAACTGAGATATTTTCTCGGATCAAGACCAGTCTGCTTCTACGAGTAACAATGATAGTGTGAGTTTTATTTATTTATTGAAACTTTAAAAATTGAATAAAATTAATTGTTATAGCCTAAATGACCAATATACATTTTTTATACAGTGACGCTTAAGTTTATGCTACATTTTATATAAAATACTTAAGAGTGGAATGAAGTATATTTTAGTAGTATGTGTCGGTCTCCACATAGGTTTAAAAAATATTTAAGACATTTTCAGAACAACTGCTTTTGTTTCGATCCGTGCCCTCTACATACGGCCCGACAGATGCGGCTGCAGTAGGCTGATTTAGAAATGTGCACATTAGACAGTGTTTGTTCTACATACACGCAAAGAAAAAATTCGTTACTCCCAAACGAAAAATTAGACAACCAAATTTCATTTGTGGTGTATGTTTGTCGCAAACGATTTATGTTTATCCCAAAACCCAAAGATACGTTTATAGCAAACAGTTAGTGTACTTATCGTAAATGATTTATATTTATTACAAACCCTGTGAAACGTTTGGTGCAAACGGTTATTGTGATCGTCACAAGCAATGCCTGTTTATCCCAAACCCTGTAAAACGTTTGTTGCAAACGATCATTGCGTTTGTCACAAGCAATGTCAGTTTAACAATAAATGAGAAAACGATTGTCGCAAAAGAATAATATGACTGAATTATGATATTTAATATGTTTTATAAAATTATGTTTATAACGACACACACAACTGCTATTATTTGGCTGCAATCTTCTAATTGAGTTGTAGACAAACTGTAAATAAGAAAGCATGTATGTTAGAACATATTAAAAATGTAGTAGTCGATTGTATGGATCAAAGCGAGATGTTATCTTACCATATATCAAACTTTTTAGTCAAAAGTGAATTTTATAGGTAAATATTCTGACCCAAATTCTGACAATTCAAAAGTTTCCACGTCCATGAATAGAATACTAAACTACATCAGAAAATAACATGAAAAACTTCGGGTGGAAAATCGTGTTGCATAGTGTCATTAAAAAAACAAAGTTTAACTATTTAGTGTTGAAAATATCAGCAGTTTCCAGAAGTATCCAGTTGTATTGTGCCTAAATACATTTATTTCACAATTACCATTAGCAGCTTCAGTGCCTAAACGTGTGATGATTGATTGTTAATGATTTTAATTTGATTATTCACAATTTAATGCGTGTGGAAAAATAACCAGTTAGTCGTTAACAAAAGCAATAGATGGTCTCGATTTCTGTTAAAATCTCTTGTTTTTGTTATTCCGGCTTTCCACAAAATATTCAATATTTTCATGCAGTGCTCGATCCATTTTTTTGCTATTACCTATCTGGTTATTTTCCCACTTGTCTTCACTTCATTTACCTATAACATTACATTGGAGTCCGCAGTATATTTTTAATTTTGCCACACAAGCGCACAAATACCTAACACCGCAAGCGCCAGTACAAAACTAAAGACCCACCATAATACGACGCATGCTGAGTACGATTGCAAATGTTATGAAATTGTATAACAGTGCGCAGGGCGGGATGCAGATAACTACATTTCCACCACCGTCTGTTAAAAAAGCAACGCGGACAAACATGTATGCAACGTTGCAACGTTTCCTTTTGTGTTTTGTACACACACATCTCCATCTTTTTGCAGAAACGTTGCAACATCGCTTTTTGTGTTGTATCACACACATCTGCATATTTTGAGTTCTGTACACATACATCTGTAGATATTATTTCGTCATAGAAATAATAAAAAAATTATAAAACCGCACTCTCACAAAATGAAAACAAGTTTAGCTCTTTGTTCTCTCAACTCTCTTTAATATATTCAATCATGTCTAAATACAATATGGTTCCGTAAACGTTTTTCGTTTACCATAAAAGTAAATTACGAAAATGTTGGAATGAAAGAATGTTCGTTTACAGCAAGAGAAACTACGTTTACGATAAACTTTTGCATTCACCGCAAATATTTCAACCGTTACGAGAAAAGTAGAGCGTTTGAGACAAAGAAAAATGTTTGCGAAAAACGACGCACGATGGGAAAATATGATGCGCGCATAGGACTATGAAAACAACTTTCAAAAATCAGTTTTTTGAGAATGTTGTTTTATGGTGGATAACATTTAATGAAAATACCTTCAAATTTTATGAAAATATCTCTGGGCGATTCCGAGTTATGACGTTTCAAATTTTGTCTTTTTTACTAATAAATGCAAATAAAATTGCGATGATAAAATGTATATACTAAAATGCTTGTAGAATTATCGTTTTTTGGAGAAATGCGACCGGACTTGTAACATATAATAAGATTATATTCATCTAAATGTTTGTGTATATAACGTATTTTTAACGTCTTTAAATGAAGAGATATTTCAAAGTAAAAATACCATTTTTTTTTTGTTTTTCAAAAAAATTATCCGCAGTAAATGGAATATAACTTTTTGGATCACGTGGGATCACTACGATATGACATAGAGAAGAGAGGTGACTTAGTGGTGAATCCAAAGGTACCTAGTTTATCTGCGACTTTTTGCGATTATGTCCGATTTTTTTACTTTAAATATGTGCTTTTTTTACTTTAAATAAAGAAAATATGTGTGGGAGCTTCATTTATCTATGAACCAATTTTCCCGAAACATATGGACCTATTTTCTTGGTTCAAAAAAATAACTTTTACGAAATTTCGGCAAAATCGGATAATAAATAACACCGGTGCAAGTCCGGTTGCAAGTTTGTAGAGTTCTACGATCAAAATTATCGATCTAATTAATATTATTATGATTATATGTGTAATTTTTGTAGTTTACTGCTTCTACAAAAACTATAAAAATATACTTAAACGCCTGTGCAGTTTATGTATATTGGGGTGGACCGATTATTTTTTTGTTTTTAATTTAACTTGTAATGTTAAACAGTCGACGACCCATTGTGTAATTGCATTAGTGCAAAACTTTAGCTTTCAAAAATATTGCAGACTGCAATTTTATTCTTTTTATGTTGTTTTGGTTTCAATTTCAAAAACATTGCCCGGTTTTGTAGACATTTAACGCACATTTCACAAAAATATATTAGAACTTCAATGGCCTATATATTTAAAACGTCGCAACACACAATTAAGTAACTCAAATAGATTTTGAACTAAATTTTGTCAGCTTTAATATAAAATCAAGATAAATGAAGTTGGTACGATATTCTGATTTTCACACTAATTTCCACAAAGTCGCTTTTGTAGCCCCACTGCGCGATACATGGTAACAGTAAAATAAAATCTGCGTACACCAATTTCTTCTCCAAAGAATTCTCTTAAAGATGGTCCAAACCGTATGACTTTATCTCTAATGGTATAGTCATGAGATAGAAAATACTGCTATGCGCGCGTATTTACCCCTTTTTTCCCATTGTGCGACGCCCAAACGTTTTTTTTCTTTGCGTGTACGTACATATGTACCGGTCAGTGCAGGGCCAGCTAGTTAGAACATAAACTTAAAATAGTATTGTAATTAATATAAATTAAAAAAAAAATATGTCAATTCTATATTAGGCGTGTTTTCGTTACACCATAAGTGCTTAATTTGTATGGGGAGCTAAGCACTTTTAAGCACTATTAGTTCCCGATGAAGTTTGGTGCTTGTGTTCATGTCTTAATCGAGTATGATGTTGCCAGATTGGGCACCCTATATTTAGCAATATGGCATCCCATTTTTGGAGAGATTTTATCAATTATTGTGAATTAACGGGAAGAAGAACAAAAATGGGAAATTATTTTAATATTTGCAAAAGAGTGTAAACAATTGAACATAGAATAGTAAATATATGTTTTATAAATACTTTTCACGAATTTTTTGTCTGTTTCGCACTGTTCTTTCTTCGCAACTCATGACACCATTGCTACCAGATAGTGAAAATCCGCCACTTATTGCTTATGTGCCAGTTAGTGTAAGTCAGTTGTTTTCGTTGCAAAGTGCTAAACTAAAAGTGCTAGCTTGTAACGAAAACATGCCTATTATATATATGTCTTATTCTCTCCAACTCAAAACAACATTGACTCACAGGCAACAACATTACTGTAGAAGGTGCTTAATATAATTGTAAACTTCTCTAGCCCCTCCCCTCCCCCTGAATAGCGAACACCTATGCGTTATTACTTTTTCTATCTCCCCCAGGATTTCGAAAATAGAAAATATCTTCGGAATGACGTACGGATACATATACGTATACATTGGAAGTAGGGTTTAACTGTGGCATTTCGATTGCAGAATATCAAATTCAATTTTCGTGGAACTTAATATCATGTGATTCCAGTTATTAAATACTTCAATGGCACACACAGATACAGAAAGTATTTATGTTTTCTTTATCCTCCTTTTGTCTGTGGCAATTTGTTGGAACGAAATCAAACTTAGCCTCAAGCGTTTTGCGCCAAAAAAAAATTGCGTTATTTGGAAAATTGAATTTCTGCAATTATTCGATGTACTTTTGGCTACCTTCAAAAAATAAAACGATTTAGTTAAACTTACCGTTTCTTCTGGCTCTCCTCTCCATGTTTTGCCCTTTTGTACTTTGGCTGATGATGTTATCCTGCAACATCGTCTTAAACTCGCTCAATGGTTGGTTGTTGGTCCATTTTGTGGGTTTTCATTTTAAATGTATTTTTATATGGGAAACAAAAGTACTTACTCGTCACTGAAAATAAAAAACAAGAACAAAAAAGAGTTAGATAAGAGTTAATTAAGTTTGATTCGATTTAAAACTTTTAAATCATAATAATAAAACACATAATTCTAAAAAAAAAACCAGTAAGGAAAGGCAGAAAGTCGGGCGGGGCCGACTATATAATACCCTACACCTCCCTAACAATGCGATAAGGGTCATTACCATAATAATTTGGAATAATTGGTAAATGGGTAGAAACATATTATCTAATTCTGAAACGATAATCGCTAAATTAAGCAATATTCGTTCCTAAATTGAGAAACATCTTTCTGGAAAATTTTAATGATCGGAAGTAAAATACAACTTCTATAGCGGTTTGATACCAAATCAGGAGGAACAATCAATATAAATCTGAACCGATCTACCCTGAATACTCATTCATGTAAAAAGACCTCCTTCTGTCGAATTTCTTACTGATCGCATATAAAATACAGTCTCTACAGCGTCTACATGTCAAATCGGGAATAACGTATATATGGGGACTATATCTAAATCTGAACCGATTTCTTCCAAATTTAACAGTGTTCATTCATATAATAAGAAACCTCTTTCTGCCGAATTTCATACTGATCGGATATAAAATAACATTTTTACAGCGCTTACAAGTCAAATCGGGGGTAACGTATACATGGGGGCTATATCTAAATCTGAACCGATTTTCTCCGAATTTAGCAGTATTCCTTCATGTAATAAGAAACCTCTTTCTGCCAAATTTTGCACTGATCGGATATAAAATACAGATTTTACAGCGCTTACATGTCAAATCGGGGGTAACATATATATGGGGACTATATCTAAATCTGAACCGATTTTCTCCGAATTTTGCAGTATTCCTTCATGTAATAAGAAACCTCTCTTTGCCGAATTTCGCACTGATCGGATATAAAATAACATTTTTACAGCGCTTATATGTCAAATCGGGGGTAATGTATATATGGGGGCTATATCTAAATCTGAACCGATTTTTTACAAATTTAACAGAGTTCATTCATGTAATAAGAAACCTTTTCCTGCCGAATTTCATACTGATCGGATATAAAATAAAGTTTTTACAGCGCTTACATGTCAAATCGGGGCTGACATATATATGGGGGCTATATCTAAATCTGAACCGATTTTAACCAAATTCAATAGGGATCGTCCTTGGGCAAAAAGAAAGATATGTGTAAAGTTTCGTCGAGATCGGACCATAATTGCGACCTGTACTTTGATTACAAGAACACATGCACAGACGGACAGACAGACAGACAGACAGACAGACGGACAGACGGACATAGCTAAATCGACTCAGAAAGTGATTCTAAGTCGATCGGTATAATAAACGATGGGTCTATTTCTTCTCCTTTTGGGTGTTACAAACAAATGCACAAAGTTATAATACCCTGTACCACAGTGTGGTGTAAGGTATAAAAACAAATGAGAAAGTTCAGTCGGTTCAACCGACTTAATAATACCCTTAACTTAAGCCCCAAGAAATGTTCGTAAATCGTTTTTATTTTTTTGTTTTAATTAAATTACACTATGTAACACTTTTTTTTATGTGCGAGACTTAACATTTTTATTTTGTGTAGATTAAGTCATACTATTTTATGAAACAAAAAAGTTTTTATGGTAACCTTTTCAAATTTTTTTTTTAAATTTCCAATTTTCATAGAATATGACTTTAGCATTAGCACCAATATAAGATCGGGAAGTATAAGCCCGATAGGGCCGTGATAACTTTAAATAAAAGAAAATTATGAGTAATATAGTAACTGTCGTTAAAACATTTAGAAACAGGTAAGAAAGTTTCAGTCGGGCAAACCGACTAAGGTATACCCTCACTTTGTGAGTAATGTAAAATGGAATATTATACGAATTAAACTGTCAATTTGTGTGGGAGTTGCCAGATGGGGCTTAACGAATACGCTTATTTTTCGCTGTACAGCAGATACTTTAAATACATTGCATTGTGCTGAATTATAAGCTTTTATCTGCAATGGTATGTTAACTTGATGGACTATTCAATTTTGGTATAATTTTTCTCTGTATTGCAGGTACTATAAAAACATTACACTGTACAAAATTTGAAGTATTTGTATACACTAGTATAAAAGTTATAAGCTGTTAACTTTTGGTCTATATATGAGAAGCATTATATTATATGAGAAGCATTATATTATATGAGAAGCATTATAATGGTTATAATTATAATATCCGTATTCACAGATTGTTTTCGGATATGGTATATATATATTCGGAAAGGTCAAGACATACCTCTGTTAACCCATTAACAGCGCTCTGTTAAAATTGGTGGTTTGTGTCTTTGCTATTTTTTTTTTTTTTAAATTTAATTCAATTTTATTCATTAGATATATTTACAATGAAATATTTGCCCCAGCGCCTGACAGGCATTTTTGGGGCGAGTTGACAAGTTAAAATGCATTTAGTCTTATATATTTATATATTTACATATGTACATATTTCTGTTTTGTCTTGATATCAATAAATTACAAAAGAAGCATTCTCACATGACGAAATAAATGTGCTTTTAGACTTCTCTTAAATGAAGAAATAATAGATATAGTCTTTAAATCTTGGGGAAGATGATTGTATTCAGAGCATCCGTTGTGTTCTATTCTCTGTTTAGTTATTTCAAGACGACATCGTTTGACTCTCAGATTTAATCTATTTCTCGTATTGCAAACTGATTGATTAGTACGAAATTCAATCTCTCGCGGACCAAAGTTCCTGACTGATTTAAACATGTAAATAAGCAGCTGCATCTTATATAATCCATGAACTGGTAACGTAACTTTAGAAACATTGTCTTACAATGCATGGGTGGAATAAGTGCGAGGAAGGTTGTAGATGATTTTCAGTGCTTTATTTTGGATTCTTTGTAGAGACCGCAGTTGTACACTTTTCTTGTACGCATATATCATTGTGGCATATAATTGAGATGACTTTGAATTAACGAATTGTAAAGCAAAAGTTTTGTTTTAATATCAAACTTATTTTTATATTTGTATAACATTCCAATCGCAGGTGCTACCTTAGCTTTCAAGTCATGGATATGGCAATTCCATGTTAAGTTGTTCTGTAAATGAATTCCCAAATATTTCAAGGACCAGGATTCATAAACATGAGACTCTCCAATGTTAATGTTGAAGGGATGATCATTTCGATTGCAATGCGGACGAAAACGTATTATTTTTGTTTTGTTAGAGTTCAGTATTAGCTTGTTCAATCTACAATATTCCAATATGGCCCCAGCATCATGCTCCATTTGATACTTTAAAGCAGTATCATGATTGTAAGGGTAAAATAGGGATATATCGTCTGCATACATAACTAGTTCTCCATACAATTTGAGCTTTGAAATGTCATTCAAATACACTGTGAAAAATAATGGTCCCAAAACGCTGCCTTGTGGTACTCCATGTTCAACAATACCGATTTCACTTTTAACTCCGTTTATTTCGACGAATTGTTTTCTGTTTCTAATGTAGCTTTCCAACAGTTGTAGAGAACTTCCCTGAATGCCGTAGAATGGAAGTTTATTAAGCAAGATATCATGATCGACCACGTCAAATGCCTTCGAAAAATCATAGAAAACAGTTCCAACTCCACCAAATTGATCATCCAAACCTTCACAAATTAAATTTATTACGTTCACGACAGCTTCTTGAGTTCCGCTGCCCTTTTTAAAGCCAAATGGCTTTCCATATAACTGATTGGTATCATTTAGATAACTGGCAAGTTGCTTATGCATAAGTTTTTCAAAAATTTTATCAATTAACGGCAGTAAAGCAATTGGCCTAAAGTCTGCTGTTGTTTGAGAACTGCTAGATTTGGGTACAGGGACTATTTGTGCCGTTTTGAGTATTTCGGGGAAGATAGACGTACGAACCATATCATTGAATATATCCACCAGGTGTGTGCTAACAGTATCTTTACATCTTTTAATTGTTTTACTTGATATACCATCGTAGCCTGGACTTTTACCGGATTTGAGATTAGTTATAAGTTCAGTAATTTCCTCTTTATTTGTACAGTGAAATGAGAACTCAGAATTGCACTGAACAAGGGTATTGAGCTTGTTGCACAAGTCATCATCACGGTTTTCTATTCGGTCCTTTAACAGTTTGGGAACATTCAAAAAATACTCATTGAACACATCACATTTTATTTTCACATCTTCAATTAATGCGCCATTATCTCCCCTTAAAACAATTTGCCTATGCTCCTTTCTTCCTAGACATTCATTTAAAAATTTCCAACATTTTTGAGGATTTTTACATAGAGATTCAACATTACTTTGTAAGTAGTTATTCATACATATTTTATCTGCCACTTTTATAATTCTACTTACATATATGTTTCAATGTGAATTCAATTCTACCATTCCCTCCATATTTCCTCCTTTTAGCTAATAATTTCTCTTTAAACTTCCTGAGCGATTGCAAGTTTTTAGTAGTCCAAGGATTTAAGAGAGTTTTTGCTAATACTTGTTCCTCCTCTGGAAAGCACGCTTATTAGCTCAGAAGTATCAGTTGAGGGATTTCCGCTATGATTCAAAGTATTTGAATTAGTTTGAAATGTTTGTGCAATCAAATCAAATTTAGATTGTTTATAACGTCTGGTAACATATATATTATTTGGAATGGAACTTTGAATTTTGCACCAAATTATATTATGATCCGTGATATCACACACAATTGAATCAACAGATAGTCTGTTTTTTACATTGCTATAGACGTGGTCTATGCACTTTCCGCTATCTGGACGAGAAACTAAGGAGTGACAAGATTCAAAGTCGACACAAGCCAGTGTGGTACAAAGGTCAGAAGAAGATGTGGCATTTGCTAAGTCAATGTTAGAATCTCCTAACACAACAGTTGCAGTTCGGCTAATATTACACAGCACAATTCCAAATATTGTAAAAAAGTATTTAAATCGCAGCGTTGTGAGCGGTAAAATGTGACTATCTTTAGTGGTCTTTTATTTTCATTAAAGTTTTCGAGCGAAATTCGAATAGCTTCGATAGATTGTTTGCTTTCACAAACTTCAACCATGTATGTTATGTTGTCACGCACGTAAAAGGACGTCCCTCCATATCCGTCATTTCTACAGCAATGTACAGCATTATAATTAGGTATTTTATAGATTTGAGTTAAATCAGATTGAAACCATGTCTCTTGTATTGCAATTACATTAGGTAAGACTGGAAGCTGTGATAACATTGACTTAAAAGTGTTAAACTTATTAACGGAAGTTAAATTAACAATTTATCTTCACAGACATGATTTTGCCCCATGTATCACACCTTTCCTTTTTCGGCTCTTATCATGCTTATATCTCAAAAAAAAGGGTTCAAAAACTAAAGGTAACTAACATGAAAATTGGATTTTAGAAAAAAAAACTTTACCATAAAACTACATTTTGTTTTGGTTTCTTAAAATAGTATGCCTCAATATATACAAAAAAAGTTTTTAGGTCTCGGCCATAATTTTTTTCTTGCATAAAGTAATTGATTTTAATTTTTTGATGTTTTGTCATTTTGAACGTCAGGTGATGATATGTTAGTCGAAAAGCTGATAAAATTCTGTTCCAATGATGCTACAATCAAATATAGTTGAACTTATTAATTGCAAATAAAACAAAAAGGAAATCTACTTGAAATTAAAAAAAGCACAGAGACATGTATTGCATTTAACAACATCACTAATTCAAAGAAATAAACATTGACTTTCCGCAGCAGTCGTCGTCATCGTCATTGTTACGAATATAGTAGTAATTGGATTCAAAGGATATGTTTCCATGAATTATTTGTACAAGTGCATTTGATGCTCCTGCACCCACTGCAACTGCGTGTGTGTGTTGTATGTGAGTGAGTGCGTGTATTTGCTTGTTAAAGAGTATCTCTAATTTCCATTTCCGGTTTCATGTTATGCAACAGTGGCAGCACCAGATATCCATCTCTCTGTCCGTCCGTCCGTCTGTTCCCCTCTGTCTCTCTCTCTCTCTTTCTCACCCTGTCTATTGACACGTGTTTGCTTTCATTTATAAATATGTAATGGCAAATTGAGCTGCAAATGTTAATAAGAGGAATGAGTAATATCGGTGCTGTTGTTTCTGATGGTGCTCCTGATCCATGTTAGAGTTCATGCTGCTGCTGTTCATCCTGTTTAGTTGCATTATCCATGTCAATCTCCAAACAATGTTGATGTGAGTTAATTTGTTACTACTAATTTCTTTCGTTTGTAGATGAATGAATGAATAGGCGAACGAATTAGTGTTCTAAACAGAGAAAATGAAGAAGATTTTTTTGTTCTCTTACAGATGCACTTTTCAATATCCTTTACATGTTATAAATACATACATAAATGACATTTGTAAGTGATGCATACTAAGCATTTCCTTTGGTGAATTTGTTGGAAATGCAATTCGAGAATTCCATGCAAAATTACACGAAAAATATCTGTCTACGATTTTTTAAACATTCAAGACTTTTTTTAAATGTCTAGGAATTTGAATTTTGGAGAACAAAAGAAGAAGCTAATTCTGCGTTAATCATGGTGATTCCAATATTAATTTGGTCATTGAGGATAACAATTAAAGCCCACATGACAGATTTTCTCACGTATAGATGGCGCTGTTTATTAGGATTTTGCTGGTAAGGTTTATGACGTTGCTTGGATAGGTTAGGTTGAGAGAGTCCATTGTGATATCACAAGGATGTAAGAACAAACATAAGCTCAAGACTTGGTGGATGGTGGAATATCACCCAAGATCACTCGTAACTCCCCAAAATAACTGTGAACCTAGAATAGGATGGCGTTTTTTTGGAGATACGAATACGCGTACGTATTCCAGTACGCGTCGTGTTGCTGAAAACTGGTGTGATAGTGTTAGTACTATTGCGGTAATAGTCACGAAAATTGGTATATGTGACCTCTTAACAACTCTTCTACAACTCTATTTGACTCCAGTACTGAAAACGAAATATAGAGCGGCATTGCAGTAAGTGGATGCTATTGGTAGCACTGTACGGAATCTGATTAAAAAGCTTGCTGAAAACGAAATAACTGGGGCCGATTATATCTAAACGCTGGACCAAGTATGTTTAGTATTCAAGAGCCTTGAAAAAATAAATACTGATAGAATTATTGCACTAATTTCACAGCAATCTATATGACCCAACAAAGAATGAGCGACGTAGCCCCCAAGGCGATTTGAGGGGTATTGCATTACACGAAATTTGGGCATTTAAGAGCAATATGGATGACCCGAAAACACTGCGGTAATATCAAGAGTGTCAACATATCGTATGGTTCTATTTCACTGAAATTCACTTTAAGGGCAGCGAAGGGCACCGGGTCAGCTAGTTTTTTAAGATTTTTTAACTCAAAAAATAGCACAGTACAGCATTTTTCAGCTCATTGATTTGGGACTCAATTTTGAGAATTGGGCGTGAAAGTAGTCCCAAAAATAAGAACTTCGGCATCATTCGTTTAGCCAAGTTGGCTCAATTAATAATTTAATGGCCATACGAATTTTTTGCTCAAGTTGGATTTTTAGCACTTTTTCTATATTTTTTCTCGGTATAAAGTAAGAAATATCTCTTTTGTGTCTGAAGCAAAGTTGGAAAAAAATGCAAAACAACATTACGCAAAAAAGGGCACCCAGTGCCTTCAAAATCGCAAAAATTGCATTTATCGCCATTTTCACCCTTTTTGCTCAATATCAGCAGCTCGTTGAACTGGAAGCAGCACTAAAAGCTGGAATATATACACCCAGGAAAATAATTGGTTGGAATTCGATTGTAACAATAAAAAAATAGTACTAGCAACAAAAAGTATATTGCCTACACCGTCTGTCGGTTGTATTTATAAATAATTAGTTGAAACAACAATAATAACATGGATATGATCAAATGAAAATGATTGCAACTAAATCGATGGTTGTATCAATCGAATTAAGATTGTTTTTTCATTGACACTCGGTTAGTTGTGGTAACCGATTTTAAATTTTCATTATAGTAGCATATGATCGATTTTCGGTTGTGACAACCAATGTTTTATTCTTGACAACAGAAATTGTATCAATAGACCAAAGATTATTATTGCAACGAATAATTGGTTACTACAACAGAAAAAATATTTATAAATAATCGTTTATTGGTTATCCCAATCATTTCGCAAATGTATATATGTATACATGACAAACAAAAAATAAAATTACACGACATAAAAAAATTTTCAACATTTTGTTCAAGAACGGTATAGGCTATCAAAAATAATCTCGTGTGGATAATAATGTGTGGAATGCAGAATATGTTGTTCAAAATGTTTTACATAAATAAAAAATAAAAGCAACAATCGTGAAATTCAAAGCACAGGCTTAAGCGAAATTTGCATACAAGTTTTGTGTTTTTTTTTTCGTGTACTAATATTTCCACATCTCATATAGTGATGAATTTGTAATATGGGATTTTTAATTTTGTTATGAATTGTTTTGTTGTTTGTTCAATAAATAAAATAAAAATTAATGAAAACTGTTTTTAATTAATTGTCGGTAGTATATGTGTCAAATTGTCAGAACAACCAATTTTTTAAAACAGTTGGTTGTGGCAACTACAACAGATAATTTAAGCCACCATTTTCGTTGTTGGCGCAACCAAATATGATTGTTGTCAACATGGAAACAGAAGTATACCACAACCAAAATATTGGTTGTCCTGATGGAATCGCATGATAGTAGACAGAACTACAAAATTCGGTTGGCAAATAATTCGGTTGAGGCAACCAAACTGTATTCTGTGTGTACAATTTTAACTTTTTTCTGTTCAATCCATAACCAGAATTTATGCATGCGTAGCACCTGGACTCATCATTTGCAGCTAGGTCTTCATAAAAGAAAACTATACACCTTTTCCATGTATCCACATTATAAGGGTATTATAACAACTTTTGCACACTGTGTTCGGCGTAAAATTTGCACCACTTAAATCTGTTTCATCAAAATAACGACAATAAGCTGTTTATAAGTAGTCAGTAAACAATTTTTTTCGATTCTGATTGCCTATTTTTGGGACGATATGACAACAAACGTAGCAAAAATCATCCAACTTTGGGCACTTGTTATTTTCCATTTTGAAATTTCGAATGCTTTTCTGCTTTTGAAAATATTTTCACTCTAAATTATCATTTAAAATCAAAAAATTGCAATTTACGCGTTCGTCGGCACTTGTTTAATGACAAAAATCGATAAATGAACACCTATAAATACTACACGCTAAAAAAAAAATCGCTTCTGTAGTATATTTTCCCAAACAAATTCTGCTGGAAATATATGTACATATGTTTAGGGTACACTCCAAATATATAATATTTGACACATAATAATAAACATTTATATTTTTGGAAGGATATTGTTCTAAATAAAAATATGTTCCCATTCTAATATTTTTTTTATTTGGAACTAATAATACCGGAACACCAATGCATCCAAAGATCTGATTTATCATCAGTGAAACGTAATGCAGTGGTAGGTGTTGGGGTTCAATATCGTTTTTTTTTCACTTAACTATTCAAATACCTTCCTTCAGTTAGAACGAAACACTTTGATCTTCAGCTCAACTCCACAGTGAGAAAACTCAAAAGAAGATTAATTCCTATTGAAGTATTTTGTCAATGTATCACTGCTTTAATTTAAAGACAAGTTTTTTTTTATAAATTTAATTAATTAATTAAAACTTGCAATGATTGATTGACAAAAAGTAAAGAATTGGGATATTTATAAATTAAAATTATGTAAAACAAAAGCTGATGCTGCTAAGACATTTTTAAATATAAGGTTTAACACGAAATATAGGAAAAACTAACTAAAATTCGAAAAAATGCGCAAAGTTTTTAAAATTTTTTTTAAATGACATATATTTGGAAAACTTCTTAAACCATAACTTTGTTTGTGTGTAAACACATATTTTATTTGTGCAAGTCAGTTTGCAAATATATTATCTTCTAATATATTAATATATGTGCTCCAAACAAAATTTCTTGAATTTCAAACAAAATTTATTTGTTAACAAATATATAATATTTGAAAAATTTGTTTCCGAATATATTTTCTTTCAATTCAAACATATCAAAAAAGGCGATGTACGTACGTGTACGTATTTTTCAATATTTTACTGATAGATACTTATCATCATTTATGAATTTGTTTGCGTCCATGCACATTTATGGACGTTTATGCACCTGTCCAGCTCTTTTATAATTTATTTCCCAAAAAATAATAACTTAATAAACTTCATAGAAATCATTCAGTAATACAAAACAGGAATTAACACATATTTGGCAATTGTCCTTCTGACCTCAACCAAAATTTAAATAAAATTTAAATAAATCAATTCAAATTCTAAGCAAACTGCGTACATCTTTCAAATGACACACACTGCCGGAGTCGCTTTTCTGTGAACAATTAAATTTTGCCTTGGCAATGAATTTAATTTTATTTACTGGCAAAGTGGACAAATGCACACGACCTCAGGAGGAAAGAAAAAAAACGAACATCCATATGTATGTACGTATTACATTTAACATGACAATGTTTCGCAAACAACAAGGACGACGTCGTCGACAATAACACAGCGCCAATAAAAACAACAATTTTTTTGGCATCCTTTTTGGGATGCCATGGACGGATAGATGGATGGATGGTGTATGACATGGGGCCACATGGAATGCAATGCCAAGGTTGTTTTGTTGTTAAATACAATTTTCCGAGCACTTCAGGGACAATAGAATTTCCTTAAGAAAATAAACAACAAATATAAATACAATCAAACGTATGGAAAAAAAATACAAACAAAAGTTTTAACAGTTTAAGTGAGAATTCATCGGAGGAAATTGATTCTAGTAAATAATGCTAAAAAAACACATTAAACTTGATTTAATAAAAACGTAAAAACTTAAACAAACTTAAAATGTCCTTGTTTTACCCTCAACCTTTTTTCAAATCTTTTGCAATCCTTATTTGAATGAGAACGAGCTTTGTAGAGCAGAGTTTAAGGATAATAGTTAATCCATTTTTGTTTCTTTCACTCCAGCACAGCAGCTAAATGAATGGCTCCAGGAGTGAGACAAAACAAATAGAAGAAACAAATGAAATCTTCTTTTCTTTATCAGCAATAATTTGCATTTGAACAAAAGAGTAGAAAAAAACATAAACACAAAGAGCAATTGCAAGTACTAAAAAAAAGGATTAAGTTTATATTTATTATCTTTCATAAATTCCCTTTCTTATCCGGGCACTTACAAAAATGTTATGTAAATCCTCTTTATGCTATGAAATAATGAAACTCACTTACTTATAAAGGGTGATTCATCGTGAGATTAGATTTTCAATATGTTTTTTTACAGATCACGCGTAACTGCTTTGCCATTTTTATCCCCTCACCTTAGAGAGGAGAGTATAGTATATCATTTACTACGAGCCAAAAGTGTTGCACATCGAAGAAGTGGCCTAAGACCCTAAGTATGTTCGGCGGATATCCGTTTTGTGTCATTTTAAGTCGAATGAGCAATGTCCGTCCGTCCGTCTGTGTGTCTGCTGGCTGGTTCGAACGATAATTCTCGAAAGGAGTAACCGATTGACTTCAAATATGGTATGTGGTAATATTTTCTTCTATCTCCGGCTAAGTTCGAAGATGGGCCATATTGGTCCTCTCCTTCTAGTACCTCCCCCCACAAAGGGTTAACAATTAGTGAAATATTGATTATTTAATAACTTCTATACTTATATTTGAATCCTATGAAATTCTACACACAGTGTGAACTTATTAGTCACTATTACCTCTAAAAAATTGACGAAGTTGACCTTTTTGGTACCTCCCACACAAACGGACAATTTTGAACAAAAAGTTAATAGCTTATAACTCTATTACCTGTGCATACAAAGACTTGACAAAACATAGTGTTGTCGTCTCTCCCGACTAAAGCAATATTATAGTTTAGTCCCTTTTTACGCTTTTTATCCCCTCACCTTAGAGAGAAGGGTATATATCATTAAAGAAAAAAATATAAATATAATTAAAACTTTTTTTAGAAGTTTTTTGTTAATGATCGATTTAATTTTTAATTTTATTAGATTTATTGAATGTTTCACTTTCGAATTGTTCAGCTTCTTCGATCTTCCTTTCGAAAGAGAGGTTTTTTTGTGGTGTATTGGAAAAGATAAGACACTGCGCTTTGAAAGCCATGTAAACACATATCTTATACGTATTTCAATCCTGTGCGGGGATATCATCAGAGGGTCTTCTACATGACACAGTGTGAGCTTGTAGTTGTGGCGATCATCACTTGTATATATACCAATCTACAAAGAAATTTGCATATGGGAATTATTACCTACGAAGAAAGCTTACAAAGTCACACAGCCAAAAAGCTCTAAGCGAGACTTAAATTCACCATTTTCACCACCCCATGTGACTGGTAAGGGGTTGCCAGTTCGACACAGTTGTCTCTACACCAATCGCCAGTAGATGGCGTGGATTCTGAGATTAGTTGGACGATTAGAAAGACTTTACTACATTTCAGTAAGCATAGTATTTTTTGTTGAATACCAAATTTTTAATGTTATTATTTAGAATTCATTAACACTACGTGTTGAAGATGAGCAGCTTCTTTCTAATTGTATTAGGTGGGCTGATCCTATTATTTAAATGTTTTTAGAAGTTTTTTGTTAATGATCGAATTAATTTTATTAGATTTATTGAATGTTTCACATTCGAATTGTCCAGCTTTTTCGATCAACTCTTCCTTTCGAAATAGAGGTTTTTTTGCGGTGTATTGGAAAAGATAAGACATTGCGCTTTGAAATATTTTTGTTACATAATAGTGAAATACTAAAATTTTTGGGGTACAATGTGGCTTTTTGAGCTTTTTAGTGTGCCTAGACGCGTTCAGATTTATTGATATGTTCACAAAAGTTGTTCAGATTTACGTTGGCTACAATTTTCCGAAACACTGTTAGTGAAAAATTACGCCCCTGCAAGATATGCTGAAAAAAGTGAAAAAAAAAATATTTTTTTCCTACACTTTTTCAAAAAAAAGTAACGAAAAAAAATGTTTTCGCAAAATATGTTAAAAAACTTTGTTCAGCATATTCTTTGCTATATTATTGCCAATTATAGTTAAGCGGTATCACCAAGTCTGAATTAGTTGTTGGACAAAAGCTGATGACACCTTTTTCGAGGGTCCCACTGATTTTCAGAAATTTTGGAGGCCCATAACAAAATATTGGTCACTTTTTGCCAAACCGAGTATAGGGTTGTACTACCCTTTTATAGTAGAATCGAACCTATACTGCCAAGTCCGTGTACTTCTCAAAAAGTGTTCATTTGTTGCATAGTTTTATAATTTCGTTTATTACTGGTTTAATTTTTTGGTTTACTTTAAATAGAAAGTATTATATTTCTGAAATTACCTTAAAAAATAATAATCTTAAAAATAGAATACAATTTAAATGGTTATTTTTAAACGATTTTTCTTTTAAATTTTTATGTAACTTGACGTTGAAAAAGCTCACATACACTTTCAGAATATTCAGAACAACGTTCAGAATTATCCACCTCATCGTTGTTATTTGTTGCATCTTGTATAAATGGTATAAAAAAACCGGTTAACCGACATGAAAAACCCGGCGTTCTCGGTTAACGGAATGAAATTTTTTAAGAAACCGGTTACGGGTTTGGGTTGCAAAACCGGTTAACTGGATAACCGGTCCCGGTTTTGGACACCCTAATTCAGTCATTCTCGCATCGATCAGCTTTGCGCTCGGCTTTGAGCGCCCACTCTGAAAGCAGCCTTATAACATAAAAAACCAGCTTCGAGAGCAAGAAGCATTCCAAGCAGAAGGTCTCGACTTCAAACCCCGTCTCAGGCAAATTTTATTTTTACTTTGTACAGCGACAATATATAATTTTTGAAAATAAGAGGAGTGAAGATCACTCCGAAAAAATAAAAAAACAACAGTAAGGAAAGGCTAGAGTCGGACGGTGCCGACTATATGATAACAATAAAATATCCAATGTATATAAGTACTTAAACTAAAATTTGTTTACACAATTTAGCCAAAGCGGACAAAACATATACGTGGGAGCTATATGTAAATCTGAACTGATTTTCTTCAAATTGCGCAATGTTGGTCCATGTATCAAAAAACTCTACCTGCTAAATTTCATAACGATTTAATGTAAACTACAGCTTCTATAGGGCTAAAGAGCCAAATCGGACGAAACATATACAGGGTGGCTGATATGTAATGCAACAAAGTAAAGCGCTATATTTTTTATTTTTTTTTTAAAAATTTTATTGTTCAAAAGCAAAAAATGTCGGAAATAACATAAAATTTTAGAAACAGTTTAGATTTGTTCGAATTGGCCACCTTTGGCACAAATTATGGCCTTCAAACGGCCGACAAAGCCATCACACGCTGCACGAAAGTGGCTCTGCGGTATTTTGGCCCATTCCCGGCGAAGCGCCGTCTTGAGATGATCGATACTTTGGTATTTTTTAGTGCGAACCTTACTCTCTAAAATGCCCCAGGCGCAAAAGTCCAACGGATTGAGATCCGGAGATCTTGGTGGCCATTGTGCGGTAGAAATGAAGCGAGGAACCTCCTTTTTAAGCCATTCTTGGTTGACGCGTGCTGAGTGCGATGGTGCTGAGTCCTGTTGGAATGTCCATGGTCTGCGGCCGTGTCTGTCTTTAGGACATTTTCCCGATTATATTCGGCATTTATTTTGACCCCATGGTCGATGAATACGAGCGGGGAGCGACCATCGGCCGTTATGTTACGGCCCACACCATTACCATCGGCGGCGCTTGAGTTCTGGTGCCCAATCGAAGGTGTAAATTTTCAGCTGACCTCTTTGGCAAGTAAACCCGATCATTTTGTTTATTCACAAACTGCTCAATTTGGAATGGCTTCTCATCGGAGAAAACCAAATTCGGTAACTGGCCACTTTCGTGCAAGCGAAGCAACTCCTTGACTCTTTCCAGTCTAACTTTTTTTTGTGCATCGGCGAGTTCTTGCACTTTTTGGAACTTCAATGGCTTTAGTCCAAGCTCATTTTTTAATGTGTTGTATCCGTTCTCGCGATATGTTTAGCTCACGAGCAATTTTTCTACCACTGCGGCGTGGGTTTAGATCAAATCTGACCTTCACTTTTCGGATCATTTCTGGTGTTGTTACCGTTTTTTTCGTCCACTTTTTGGACGCGATGCAACACTGCCAGTATCACGGTAACGAGCAATGGTACGAGAAACAAAAGATTTAAGATTTACATTAAAATGCTGGAGGGCTCTAACGATAGCCACTTGTGTTTTTCCACCCAAATATAAATCAATCACACTATCACGCTTGAATTCCATCACGAATAACTTTTTTTTTTAATGCAATAGATCAAAATGCTTTTGTAAGCTTGTAAACAGTAAAATGAACTGTGACTGAAATAAATCTGTCAGCTATCAGACTAGCGGTTTAGAAATGATAGCAACCTGAAGTTGGTTGCAATACATATCAGCCACCCAGTATATGGGAGCTATATCTAAAACGAATTTCCTCAAATTCAGCAATGTTGGTGCGTAAAGTAATATACTCTACCATGCTAAATTTTAAAACAATTGGATGTAAAATTCAGCTTCTATAGGGCTAAAGGGAGCTACGAGGGCGGTTCGGAAACTTCTTAGCCTATCAATGAAAGAGAATAGTTAGTTTTTCAGAAATATTTTTATTTTTCAATATATGTAATCTCCTGAAACTTCAATACGCTTAGTCCAACGCTTATCTAGCAATTATTTTTTTGTATTGTAAGCTAGGACGTTTTTCTCGAATTTATACATTTAATTGATCCAAAAGGTTGCAATAGTACTCTAAATTTATTGTTTTACCCTTTTGCAGATAGTCAATCAATAAAATACCTTTGAAGTCCCAAAAAACCGTTGCCATAACCTTACCAGCCGATTGAATTGTTTTTGCCTTCTTTGGGGCACTTCCTCCAGCTTCAGTCCATTGTTTGTTTTTTTTTTCTCTGAAGTATAGTGGTGGATCCATGTCTCATCAACAGTTATGAAACGACGCTTAAAATCCATTTTTTGGTGTCCACTACGTGGTTCATCTTCAATGCTTGTACGACCACGTTTAAATTCAGCAACCCAATTTTTTACTGTTGCATATGAAGGAGCACTTTCACCTAACACATTCACCATATCATTATAAATTTCTTGTCCCGATAAACCTTTTTTATGTAAATATTTAATGACACCACGCATTTCTAATTTTTCCATTGTAAAAAAATCGCGGATGCGTCTTTTGTGAACACCTGTTTCTATATGAAGGAGTTGCCAGATCGAAACAAAATTTAACATGTGTTCATAGCAGAGATGGAAGTTTCCAAAACACTTAACTTTTTTCTGTTTATACCGCGCTTTTTGTGCTAGGCTAAGAAGTTTCCGAACCGCCCTCGTATATCTAGATCTGAACCGATTTCAACCAAAATTAGTAGGGTTCTTTCCAGGTTCGAAAGACTCCTAACTGCAAAATATCAGCACAATCAGAGTGAAATTGCGACCTGACTCAACGAACAACATAAGATAGACAGACAGACGAGAGGACGGACGGGCGGACGGACGGACAGACATGGTATATTTTAAGGTGGATGTAGCTGTAGTATTTCTAGGTGTTACAAACATCTGCCATGAAACAATCTTAATACCCTGTACGACAGTGTGGTGTAGGGTGAAAATATTGATGTAAAAAATGGCATTATTTTGATGTAGTGGAACATTTTAATGATTTTTCTTTGAGTGCTGTTGCCAAAAACTGAAATGACCAATGAAAAGACGAAGATTTGCAACGATTGCAGAGATAAAGACGGTATCGCTATAAGAGCTCAAGGCCATACAAAAATAAGATTAGCAGAAGTTATTCGAGGATTGGTAAAAGCATTGGCACACGTGTATCAGAAAGAGGAGCAGGATTGCTTTAAAGGGGCCATAACTAATAAGAATGAACAAATAAAAGATCACTTCGTACACATTGAGTTTTACAAACACTGTGACCACTTGGACACAGTTGGGCTTACCAAATTTAAAGCAAAGTTCGATTTCAGTGTAGCCTATGTAAGGAATGCCTTGTAGATTACAAATTGTTAAAAAAAAATACAATTAAAGTTGAAAGTTGAAAATTTAATAACCATAACAAATATTGCATGTCATTCGAGTAGTAAATACACAAGTATATAATCTGACGCAGTTATACGTATGACAAATACATAGCTGAGCTGCTCCTAATTGTTGATAGGCCGTTTGGAATCCAGCAAAGACACAAATGAACAGCGAAAAAAATAACTTGGGTTTGTTGTTTTTCCGCCATAAGTATAGCCAGCAAATCCCAAAATAAAAACAATTCGTTGACTAACTAGCTATGTATATGCAAATGAAAATCTGCGAGCGGTTACACCAGCAATGACTTGCTAAGTCCATTAATTATAATTAAGAAAGAGAGCCTTCATTAGAGCACAGACACAATCTGTGGACATCACCCAGCAGTTCTCAAGGGTGAATGCATAGAGACGTCCATCTGTCTGCCTGCCTTTAGGAGGTTTTCACAAAAAAGGTCAAGTGATCTTTTCAAATATTTCACTCGCAAACAATAAATCTGGAAATGTGATAGAAGTTTCGCGGGGCAGGGAGTAGACAAAAGCCTACAGAAAAATCCCAATCCCCTCGGGATAAAAAAGAGTGAGTAAAACAACCAGCAGTTACTTAATTATTATTTTTTTTTTGCTATCCTTAACAAATTTTGATTTTTTTGCGCAACTTTTATTTTTACCATCCTTGAGAAAAAAGACAAAAATAGACAAACAAAACCTGCTGCTGTTGCCTTCTCTTGAATTTAATAAAACTCCTTAAGACATTTTGGGAACATTTAAAACATATAACAATGTCATGTCTATTGTAGAATTTCCCGAAGACATGGCAGCGCGCACCTAAGGGTAGGACAAATTAAATAAGACGAAATTGATTCTCGGAAAATACTAGTGAAATAAAGATCAAAGGCATGCGAATGCAGATGTATTTTTTCCGGAAGGGAAAAGAAAAAAATTCCTAGCTAAATTCAAAAACAGTCGAGAATGTTTTCATAAAGCCCACTCCTCACAGAGGGAGGAATTTAAAAACAAAGAAATAACTTGGAGAAGTAGCAAACAATTAGATAGAGCAGGACGAAATCTAGTTCTGGCATACATTTAGTCAATACTACTTATAATTTTGGCATTTGTTGACTCATTTGTTTCCGAGTAAATTTGGTGTATTTTGAAGAATATTTCTGTAACTTGGAAGTATCAGATTCAGCTAAAGTATTTACTACTAGTTACACGCAATATGTCACAAGTAGATGGCGCCAAAAAGCATGCTTCAATGAGGGGGTTGACATATGTCGTTGCATTATAATTAAGGTATATCAACTATGTATATGGGTAATTCCACGATAAATCGACGGTTTCAAAAAAATTCAGTTTTGATTTTATAAATTGTTTGTACTTTCCGCTTTAAGCAATTTTTTTATATTTTAAACTTCTATGCATCGCTAACATACAAGCTTTGGATGGAAGTTGGCCTAAAATTATTTACATTTTTTAAAATGTTTAAAGAAATTGATGCTACAAACCACTGTGCTTGTGGCTTGAAGGCTTTGGAATAGATGTTCCACGTCGAGGAACAAAATAAAGGGAACACTTTAGGAATTATTTCTTTTAACACACCCGTCACCGCCGCTGATCCCCTCACCCCTGAAAATGTCCCTACAAAAAAAAACCTATATATAGCGTGAACCATTTCGAGGTTCCCTACTTTTTTAAAGAAAAAAAGTAGAAATTTCAAATTGAATGGGGAATGTTTATTATCATTTGAAAGAAAATTCTTTGGCAATTATTTTTTGAAGATTATGTCTATCACATGTTGGCCGCGGCTACGTCTCAGATGGTCCATCCGTTGAGTCCAATTTTCGATGACTCGTTCGAGCATTTCGACTGGTAACTGGCGATGAATGGGTCGGCAGAATACCAGGTAATAGAGACCATCTCCACTTTTACACGGATGGTTCGAAGCTTGATGAAAAGGTTGGTTTCGGAGTACACTGTGAAGAACTTAGTCTGGATATAGCTCACAGACTACCAGATACCTGCAGTGTCTATCAAGCCGAAATAATGGCAATATGGGAAGTCGCCAAGTGGCTGAGTCGCAACATAGTAACCAACACTGGCGTTGTCATTTACTCGGACAGCCAGGCTGCCATCAATTCTCTGGAGGCAACATCCCTAAATTCACAAACAGCCCTCGACTGCCGCAGATCTCTTAACGAGATGGCTGAGCAGTTTAATATACACCTCATATGGGTGCCCGGGCATAGGGATATCCCGGGGAACTGCAAAGCCGATGAACTTGCTAGGAAAGGGACGACATTACAAATTCTCGAAGAATTTGCATATATTGGTGCGCCACTATCCACGTGCAAGCTTTGGCTTAGGCAAGAGGCAATCAGGCAGTCCAACGAAAGATGGACAGAAATCGGCACCTGCAGGGTAGCTAGACAAATCTGGCCAAGGTATGACCTGAGAAGGTCAAAATATCTCCTCGCACTAGAGAGGAAACGATTGTCTACGCTAGTACAGGTTCTGACGGGACACTGCTTGATCGGCGAACACGCCAAAAGATTGGGTATTGACTCCAATGACTTCTGCCGAAGCTGTGGAGATGAGGAAGAAGTGGAGAGCATTGAGCACTTGCTTTGCGACTGTCCCGCTTTGAGTAAACGACGACTGGACATGCTGGGGTCGGCCTTTTTAGGCAGCCTAACAGATCTTTCCAGTACTGATATTCGTACTATCGATAAATTTATATATCAAACAGGTTGGTTTCGATGAGGGGCATTTCAGCCCGTGGTAACACTAGGGACCTAAACTGGTCTATGTGAGCTTGTAAAAAAAATACGGCTGCCACCCTAACCTAAACCTAACTGGCGAATGGCACGCGTGATGTTTTGCTCCAAGACCTGAATCGAAGCGGGTTTGTCCGCATAAACTTTAGACTTTACATATCCCCACAGAAAAAAGGGTAACGGTGTGATATCACACGATCTTGTTGGCCAATCGACAGGTCCAAAACGTGAAATTATCTGCTCACTGAAGTATTCTCTCAATAAATCCATTGATTGATGCGATGTGTGGGAAGTCTTGTTGAATCCAAATGTCGCCGAGATCACGAGCTTCAATTTCAGGCATCAAATAGTCGGTTATCATGGCATGATAACGGTCGCCATTGACAGTTACGTTCTCACCGGCATCATTTTTGAAGAAATATGGACCGATGATTCTACCGGCCCACAAACCACACCAAACCGTTGTTTTTTCTGGATGAAGTGGCGGCTCTTGAATCTCTTCAGGTTGCTCTTCGTCCCAAATGCGGCAATTTTGCTTGTTTACATACCCATTGAGCCAGAAATGGGCCCCATCGCTGAACAAAATTTGGCTCGAAAACGTCGGATCTACTTGGAACTTTTCAAGAGCCCATAGAGCGAAGCGATGTCGCTTGGGAAGGTCGGGCGGCTTCAGTTCTTGCACAAGCTGTTTTTTGTATGCTTTAAGATCTCGACGTAAAATGCGCCAAGTCGTTCCATACGTCAGTCCGAGTTGCTCAGCTACGGCCGCTACATTTTCTTCACTGCGTGCTGGACGAGGTCTATTCGGCCGAATATTATCCAATAATGAATGCTGGGTGTCAGATGGGTGATGGTGTTGCGAATAGTACGCTCAGTAGGCCGATTATGTGGACCATAAGTTGAGCGAAGTGCACGAAACACATTCCTCACAGAACATGAATTTTCGTAATAAAGTTCAACGATTTGTAAACGATGTTCAGGCGTAAGTCTTTCCATGATGAAATGCCAAACAATACTTAACAAAAATAACATCACAGTATGACACGACTCCACGTGATCTGTCAAAAAAAGGCTATTGAAAAAAGTATTTCTACTTGGATCACCCGTTACAATTGACAAATACGAGTAGATAAATATTTGCAATATTAGTCATTCGCCACACTACAAAAACAATTTATTTTTGGTGTCCAAAACTTGGAAACTTTTTTGTATAGATTGAGGCATACTAATTTATGAAACCAAAACAAAATTTGTTTTTATGCTAAAGTTTTTTTTTAAAAAAATTTATTTTTCTAAAATTTCAATTTTCTTGGAAGGTACCTTTAGCATTTAGACGATATTTTTTGAACTATGAGGTCAATAAAGCCGGGATACCACTTACATTAAAGGAAATTACGATGGCTAGAAATGCTGAAAACATCCTTTTCATGTAGAAATGGAAGTTTAGTAACTGTGGATTTTCAAAGAAATTAATTTTTGCTGGCACGAAAAAAAAACCGTAAAAAGTAGAAAAATATCGTAAACAATTGTTTGTTCATTTTTGTAAAGCAAGCATCCTAACGAAGAAAAAACAAGTAGTGTTAAAGCATTACACTCCATACAGTTTTAATTATTCGTATTGGCTGAATTGTCCATTTTGATAGGAGGTACCAAATGGGGCGTGGCAACATCGCCCAACTAAGAAACTAATACTATGTGTGCAATTGCGGAAGATTCTGATGATTAGTAGAGACGTTATTTAAGAATCAATATTTTACTAAGGCTAACGCCAGACCGCACACCGAAGCAAAGCAATGCGAAAACTGCTCGAAGTCACTGCTAAAACAACGACGCAACATGTTAAGGCCGGGTTAGGCATACGTAACCGTAATTTATCTTTACCGTTGCCGTAACGTTGCCCGTTTGAGCGATTAGCCAACGTTGAGATAACGAGTCATATGTTCTGACAACAACAACACATAAGTAAACAAAAAAGCCACGATTTATTTTTGTTTAGGTTTATTAAAAATGAAGTTAAAAAGATTGTTTATAAATTTGTGTTTTTTAAATCTGTGCAGAATTTACCATTAAAGTAAATCAAGAAAATATCGTCGGATAAGAAGATGGGGTGGACGTCCTATAAACAATGACTGAGTTAACTACGCCAAAGCAACGGAGAAATATTGTTTTAAAATACAGTGAAGTTTTGTGGCGCTTGCTTTCGCCGATTTAATAAAGTGAACCAACTACACAGCAGTACAAACACATTGCCAATGATTTTCAACGAATGTGGGATATGCCGAATTGTGTGGGTTATCAGTTATCAGTTAATGTTGGAAGTTATGGTAGTCAACACGATGGGGGTATGTCCATTAAACTTCTATTTAATTATAATCTATTTTAATACAAACAATTTCCATTTCTTAATTTAAATTAAATACAGCTATATTCCAGTACTCTCCGTTTGGCCAATCAGTTATTTTAGGTACAGTACCTGTACCTCCTAGTAAACCATTATCGTCAGCATCCTCTGAAGCCTTTCCTGATTTTTTTACTGGCGATGCGGCGTTTCCCCTGAGGAATATCCTTGGTCTAAGTCAACAACTATAGACGAGCTCAGAGGCAACACCCAACGCGAAATTGCCAACGTTCCGGTCGAAATGTCGCTGTTGACGGGCTCGTGGTGGTCATATGACCGAAATTGAATTTCATTCTTAAAATGTAACATTTGCACTACACCTGTAATAATTGAATTGAACTCTATATCTTATCTTAAATATTCTGTGTTTTATTAATATATCTTAAATATTCTGTGTTTTATTAATACTTTTACTTATGTCTATTTCCATTGAAGAGGGACTCAGACAAATCCAATCCAATCTCTATCTATAAATAAGTCCACGTTTGTAGAGACGCTTATATTGCTGTCAAATTAACCCACAATGAAGAAGATTGGCGCAATGATTGTCTCGTACTGTCGCCAAAAGAAACCTGAAGCAGATTATAAATTAAATTTTTAATGGAGTCAGCCGCGACCTTCATAAAACTCACCTGTGACGCCCAGCTCCTTGCCAATTTGCTTCCAAGCTTCTCGCTTTTTTCCAGATATCCTATATGCTGGATTATATTTATTGTATAAATACTCGTGCAACTGCACCAATGAAATCAAATATTCGTCTTTCATGTTTATTTGCACTTTTAAACAACAAATAATTAATAATTTATTTTCTTTACTTTTCTCGGTGAACATACAATTGTAATTGTAAACAACATGTAGTATCAGCTGTTGTCAAATTGTACGTAAACGGAACGTACGGCTGAATCTCATTTCAACAGATTCAGCCGTCCATTTGCGTTTCGTTTCCGTTGGCTAATCGTTTACAACGACTTCCATATTACAGATTGAATCAGCTGATTTGTTGCGCTACGGGGGCGTTACGGTTAAGTTTGCCTAACTGGGCCTTTACTCTCAACACATTCCGTTACTTTCAGCAAGAGAGCGCGTTTTGAAGCGTGTCTATATCTGCTTTGCTCCGTCAGAACACAAATGCAAGAAAGAAAGAGAAAAAAACAAACACTTTCAATCTGATCTCTCACTTCAACACATGTGTAAATTCTCTGTCTCTCTGCAGTCGGCATGACATGTTGCGTCGTTGTTTTAGCAGTGACTTCGAGCAGTTTTCGCATTGCTTTGCTTCGGTGTGCGGTCTGGCGTCAGCCTAAATGTTGACCCTTTGTGGCGGAGGTACTTGAAGGAGTGGACCAACGTGGTCCATCTTTGACTCTACCCTGGATAGAAAACATATTAACATATACCCAATTTGAAGTCAGAAGATTACTCCTATCGTTTGATATATACTCTCGTTCACAATTATGTTACCACATACGATGAGAAACAATGAATGTCTCATGGAGGGTTTCATTGTTAAATTACATATTTTAACTGCAACATTTCTAATTCGAAACTTAAGAAGTTTTGTTTTTACTTACAAGTCCTCTACCTCCAATTCTTCATCGTCATCATCCTCGTAATCGTCATCATCGCCAGACAATCGTCTATTTTCGGCACGATAATCCCCAACGGTGCTGGGGCGACGATCATCCCTCAACGGGGGAACACGAACACCCACACCTTGCAATTCGTCATCTTCATCGTCAAATTCGAGATCGAGTTCCTCTTCGTAATATCTGCCTGAAGGCATTTTGCGTG
This sequence comes from Eudasyphora cyanicolor, assembly GCA_963930755.1. Classification (NCBI taxonomy): domain Eukaryota; kingdom Metazoa; phylum Arthropoda; class Insecta; order Diptera; family Muscidae; genus Eudasyphora; species Eudasyphora cyanicolor. The sequence goes on along the minus strand of OZ005736.1, from coordinate 140,242,864 downwards.
GATTTCTTTACTAAGGCTTCTCTCAAGTGCACACAAACAAACTCACACACAACTTTTCTAATTACAGTAAATTTAATTTATTTCAATTTCCAAAGCAACAATGTCCTTGGCAAGCTTATAAAAAAGCTCTGGAGTGTGTGCTCTTGAATGTATAGGCTTTCAATTTCAAAGACTTTTTTTCCGAATGCAATTATTTTAAAACTGTTCTAAATATCGCAAATTAATTAAGAGGTTTTGATTTTCAATTATTCAATGTATTTTGTATCACTCTCCCGTATCATTTGTCTACTCAAAATTCATTATTTTTGAAATGACGTAATATATTTAGATTTTTAAAAGCTTTTTCGAGAACTTTTGAAGACACTTTAAATCAAGGATTTCTTTAAACGATTTTCTTGAAAGCTTTTTCGAGAACTTAAAAAAACACTTTGAATCAAGGATTTGTTGTAAAAGATTTTTAGCAACTTTAAGGTATTTCTCGTATTGTGTGACCTCAATTTTTTTTCGGTTTAGAAATCACTTTAACTATTCTAGAATTATTTATTCTTTTTCAGAACTTTCTTTAAAAAGCTGTATTCAGATTTGATTTAGATTATTCCCAAAGGTAATTTTTTGTAATCCTCTTTTTATTCCTTTCCTGTATTCCTTTTTTTCTCTATAGAATGGAATATATAATTTCACTATGTCGATTTGAAATGCTGAACCACGATAAAGACCACGTAAAAACGCAAACTGAATTTGAATACTTGTGAAATGCTTCCATTATGCCTCGGTTAGCCAAGATACAAACCCGTGGGGCTTGTACGGCTTCTAAATGTGGTGAATTTCTTACTAATCTAATTAACGGGAACAATGACAGGTACGGTAAAAGTCAACAGAAATAAATGTCATTAGAAGACAACAGATGAAAATATAAACAATAATATGAAAACTAAGGAATTTTAAGTAAATAATAACATTGTATAGCAGGAGAGAGGCAAAAGTGTCAATTGTTTTTACATTGCGTATATATTGTAAACTTATCACTAATCAATTACGCAAATCTGTAATTCGGAATCATTGGAATTGGTGAATTCAAAAATGTACTCAGGGAACAGCTGCAACTTAAAAATAAGAACGCGTCATATTAATTCAATAATTTTCAATGTAATAGAAAAATTATATTGAAATACATTAAATCAATAATTTTCAACTTTGAATTAATGTGGTTTCTATTATTTTTTTTTTTTTTCATTTTCATTTTATTAATGTAATTTAAAGCCAGTAGGCCAATTAAAAGTAAATTACAAAATTCTTCAAAAATAACTGGTTTACGTAAATCATTTGACAGTAGGTTTGATAATTAAAGTTTCTACTACAGAATCAATCGTTGTATACATTGAATCAACATTTTTTTAACTTTTAAACGTATTATTTTAACATTTTTATTATATTAATTTATTAATGAAGTTGAAATTTACATTGCAAAATATTTAATTAATAAGAAACATTTTTAAATCAATATATAAACCAATTCAGCTTATTCGCTCATTATTATGTTGTAAAATAGTGTGTGTTGTGGACGCTTTTAAAAAATTTCGGTGAAATTTAATTTAGTGGTTCCAGTTTTTGGTTATAACTTCTAAGTTATGGTCCGATTTGGAAAATCTTTTTTTGAAATATAGGTATTTTTCGGGACTTTTCAGAAAAAAAATAAAAAAAATATTAAAATATTTTTTGTGTGCGATTTTCAAGTTTTACAATTTAAATGCCATTTTTTAAATTGTTTGTACTCTCCGATTTTTGCGAATTTTTTATATTTTAAACTTCTATTAATTCTCTAAAATATAAGCCTTGGATGGAAGTGGGCCTAAAATTATTTATATAATTTTTTTTATTTTTTAAAATTAAAAAAAAAATCCGCTGCTATCCATTATGCTTGTGGCTCCAAGACTTAGGAATAGATGTTCGACGCCAAAGAACAAAATAATGGAGACACTTCAGGATGTGATTCTACAGGGTGGCTGATATGTATTGCAACCAACTTCAGGTTGCTATCATTTCTAAACCGCTAGTCTGATAGCTGACAGATTTATTTCAGTGACAGTTCATTTTATTGTTTACAAGCTTACAAAAGCATTCAGAAAAAAAGTTATTCGTGATGGAATTCAAGCTTGACAGTGTGATTGCTTTATATTTGGGTGGAAAAACACAAGTGGCTATCGTTAGAGCCCTCCAGAATTTAAATGTGAATAAATCTTTTGTTTCTCGTACCATTGTAACAACATCAGAAATGATCCGAAAAGTGAAGGCCAGATTTGATCGAAATCCACGCCGCAGTGGTAGAAAAATTGCTCGTGAGCCGAACATATCGCGAGAACGGATACAACACATATTAAAAATGAGCTTGGACTACAGCCATTGAAGTTCCAAAAAGTGCAAGAGCTCACCGATGCACAAAAAAGTTAGACTGGAAAGAGCCAAGGAGTTGCTTCGCTTGCACGAAAGTGGCCAGTTACCGAATTTGGTTTTCTCCTATGAGAAACCATTCCAAATTGAGAAGTCTGTGAACAAACAAAATGATCGGGTTTACTTGCCAAAGAGGTCAGCTAAAAATGAACACCTTCGATTGGCCACCAGAACTCAAGCGCCGCCGATGGTAATGGTGTGGGCCGCCGTAACGGCCGATGGTCGCTTCCCGCTCGTATTCATCGACCATGGGGTCAAAATAAATGCCGAATATTATCGGGAAAAAGTCCTAAAGACAGTATTGAAGCCCTGGGACATTCCAACAGGACTCAGCACAATCGCACTCAGCACGCGTCAACCAAGAATGGCTTAAAAAGGAGGTTCCTCGCTTCATTTCTCAGCACCATCGCTCTCAGCACGCGTCAACCAAGAATGGCTTAAAAAGGAGGTTCCTCGCTTCATTTCTACCGCACAATGGCAACCAAGATCTCCGGATCTCAATCCGTTGAACTTTTGCGCCTGGGGCATTTTAGAGAGTAAGGTTCGCACTAAAAAATACCAAAGTATCGATCATCCAAGACGGCGCTTCGCCGGGAATGGGCCAAAATACCGCAGAGCCACTTTCGTGCAGCGTGTGATGGCTTTGTCGGCCGTTTGAAGGAAATAATTCGTGCCAAAGGTGGCCAATTCGAACAAATCTAAACTGTTTTTAAAATTTTATGTTATTTCCGACATTTTTTGCTTTTGAACAATAAAATTTAAAAAAATATAGCGCTTTACTTTGTTGCATTACATATCAGCCACCCTGTAAATAATTTTAAGCCCACTTCCATCCAAAGCTTATATGTTAGAGACTTAATTGAATTTTCAAATAAAAAAAATTCGCAAAAATCGGAGAGTACAAACAATTTAAAAAATTACATTTAAAACTTGAAAATCGCATAGAAACATATTTTAACATATTTTTTTAAGTTTTTTCTAAAAAGTAACATTTAAAATTTTTTTTTTTTTAAATCGGACCATAATTTAAGAAGTTATGACCAAAAAATTGATACACAGAGTGATATCTTAGCGATTTTTTAAATATCTATAACTTTTGCACTAGTTATCGGAAAAATCTCAAATTCTACAAAGCGTTTCGTCAGGTTTACTAAAATATATAAAAAAAAATGGGAAAAATCAAAACCGAGAATGGGCAATATCGATCCATTTTTTGATATAGTCTCCATATATAGCATCTCTCCGATTTGACTACTTAACGCCACAGAGACCACAAATTTCAACTGATTGGGCTGAAAATTGTTAGCTGGGGTTTTTTTTACACCCGGAATCCTTCACACGAACAACGTCTGCCATAGGTCCATGTTTTGATGTTTTGACTTCGTAACGCCACAAAAACCACAAAAACCTTTGACTTCGTAACGCCACAAAACCTTTTTTTGAAAAGAGTAAAAAACACCACTAAAGCAGAGTTTAACGGATCATAATATTCTACAAAAATGTTTGTCATAAAAATCCACTATAAGTAGCTGAATATACCAAAACTCAAAATGACAGAAATAAGCCAAAACTGAAAATCCATTTAGGACCAATTTCGCACTTTTTCCGAATTTGTGCTAAATTGTCCCACAAAACTGCATTTTAGGGGGTGGTGTCAATCAGTTGCTCCAGTTATCGTGTGCTCTAGCCAGACAGACAAACAGACAGACGGCGGGTCATTGCTCAAATGACTTAAAATGTCATCCACTAAAGTGAAAGTATAAAATAGTGGCAATTACAGGATGGCTGATATGTAATGCAACAAAGTAAAGCGCTATATTTTTTTTATTTTTTTTTTTAATTTTATTTTTCAAAAGCAAAAAATGTCGGAAATAACATAAAATTTTAGAAACAGTTTAGATTTGTTCGAATTGGCCACCATTGGCACGAATTATGGCCTCCAAACGGCCGGCAAAGCCATCACACGCTGCACGAAAGTGGCTCTGCGGTATTTTGGACCATTCCCGGCGAAGCGCCGTCTTGAGATGATCGATACTTTGGTATTTTTTAGTGCGAACCTTACTCTCTAAAATGCCCCAGGCGCAAAAGTCCAACGGATTGAGATCCGGAGATCTTGGTGGCCATTGTGCGGTAGAAATGAAGCGAGGAACCTCCTTTTTAAGCCATTCTTGGTTGACGCGTGCTGAGTGCGATGGTGCTGAATCCTGTTGGAATGTCCATGGTCTGCGGCCGAAATGTTTGTCTGCCCAGGGCTCAATACTGTCTTTAGGACATTTTCCCGATAATACTCGTATTCGGCATTTATTTTGACCCCATGGTCGATGAATACGAGCGGGGAGCGACCATCGGTCGTTACGGCGGCCCACACCATTACCATCGGCGGCGCTTGAGTTCTGGTGGCCAATCGAAGGTGTACATTTTCAGCTGACCTCTTTGGCAAGTAAACCCGATCATTTTGTTTGTTCACAAACTGCTCGATTTGGAATGGCTTCTCATCGGAGAAAACCAAATTCGGTAACTGGCCACTTTCGTGCAAGCGAAGTAACTCCTTGGCTCTTTCCAGTCTAACTTTTTTTTGTGCATCGGTGAGCTCTTGCACTTTTTGGAACTTCAATGGCTTTAGTCCAAGCTCATTTTTTAATATGTGTTGTATCCGTTCTCGCGATATGTTCAGCTCACGAGCAATTTTTCTACCACTGCGGCGTGGATTTCGATCAAATCTGGCCTTCATTTTTCGGATCATTTCTGGTGTTGTTGCCGTTTTTTTCGTCCACTTTTTGGACGCGATGCAACACTGCCAGTATCACGGTAACGAGCAATGGTCCGAGAAACAAAAGATTTATTCACATTTAAATGCTGGAGGGCTCTAACGATAGCCACTTGTATTTTTGCACCCAAATATACAACAATCACACTATCACGATTGAATTCCATCACGAATAACTTTTTTTCTGAATGCAATAGATCAAAATGCTTTTGTAAGCTTGTAAACAATAAAATGAACTGTCACTGAAATAAATCTGTCAGCTATCAGACTAGCGGTTTAGAAATGATAGCAACCTGAAGTTGGTTGCAATACATATCAGCCACCCTGTAGTCAAGGAACCAAGGAGTGGCACTTGGCCCTATGATACACTGCTAGGGGTCAATAATGTAATCACTGTGAGAAAAATAGAACATTTTGTGGATATTTATGAAATGAATCAGTTATTTGAGGTCAAATAATCCGTAATTTAACAATAAAGTTGTCAACAATGTGAGAAAACTACACTCAGAAAAATGGCAATCGTTTATGTGAGTAAAATCTATATCTCAGTTTAGATCAAGATTTTTACTCATGTTTAGTTAAATTTTCCTCAAAACTGGGAAATTTTACTTTCAATGAGTAAATTGAACTAAATTCAAAGATATAGCAAATTGGTTACATACTCGGAAATGGGATATGATTTTACTTACTTAAAATTCCATCGACCAAGTAAACATTTCCTACTACTTGGTAAATTTTGACTTTTACCGAGGAAGAATTTCCTAGCGTCGAAGAAACTTTTACTACTCCTCGAAAATAAATCATTTTAGGAAATGTTAACTAGAAATATCCGAATTTCCTTAGTTCTAGTTCATGTTTTCCTGAAATTTATAATACGGTTTTCAAATAATCCTTGAATATTCGTTAAGCAAAAAATTCCCGTTCGTTTCAAGAGATTCTTTCCTTAACTGCTCAAATATCATTTCAAACTGCAGCTGCGAAGTTAAGTAATTTAACTTCGCAGCAAATATATAGGATTATATGTGAAATACTTAAGACATAAGATTGAGACATTGAATGAGAATTCTGTTTGTTTCAGGTTTTTTGAATTTGCTTCAAATACATTGGAGCAAAATATTTATTGGAAAATTTCCGAGAATATTTTGCTGAATTATATTAGTAGTAATGAACTAAAATTTAGTTTACTTCTACAAGCTGCAAGTTCAAATATTACTCATTTATAGTTAAACGTTTCTTATATTTTAGTTTAATTTTCGTATATTCAAGTAAAATTGAACTTGATTTGAGGAATTATTTTAGTTCCATTTAGTAAAAATGTAACTTAATCTTAGTAAAAATGATTTTAGTTAAAATTTTCTTAATTTTTAGTAAAAATTTCCTGATTTCAAGTCAAAAAGTACCTGATTTTAGTGAAAATTTAACTAGATTTTTTTCCAAATTTTATGTAAATTTTTACTTAAACTGAGTTAATTTTTCCTTAATATGAGTTCAATGGAACTAGATATAAAGGAATATTTACTAAATTCAAGTTAGTATTAACTAAAACTAAGTTCAAAACATTTGCTAATATTAAGGACAAATGTGAACTTGATTTTGGAAAAAATTGCTTTAGCGCCATATGAAGTTTAATTTTCCTGAAGTTTAGTTCATTTTAACTTATCTTTGGGTTCATTTTTTTCTGAGTGTAGACTAATTTTTAACATTTCATAGATGTTATGGAAAAGAGTAGTCAAGGAAACTACAATTTGCAATTGATTCTATGATACATTACTTGAGGCCAATAAGGTAATCACTTCATGGTGCAGTGTGAGAGGAGAAGAAAACAGTTTAATATATTGTTTATGCTTTTGAAATGAGTAAGCAGCTTATAGCCAAGCAATCAACAAATGGCAATTGTCCTTGTGGCCATATATGGGCGCTTTATGCTGCAATACGAGAAATGTAGGACAATTTTGATATTTTCTTGTTGTTTATCAATGTATTATGAAATATGAAAAGTATGACAACAATGTATTCGTAGTATGTAGTACCTGTTGAACTGCACTGACTCAGAGGCTTTTGTGCGCCAGACTAAAATTTAAATCCCATTGGAAAAAATGTGCAAACCTTAAATAGGGGGGCTTTATCAGCTCAACAATTTTCTTTTAACAGCCGTATTCTACATACCGGAAAAAGTGAAAACAAATCACTTTTATTGATTCATTAGCAATGTCAGTTTTCAGGTTTTTTGTTTTCATTCTTCTTTTTTTCTGCTTTGTTTAAAAACTATTTTCTCGTATTTACACTGGTCATTGACACAGAAAGAACCATTGACACACATAATAGGATTACGAAAGACAATGGAAAACACCAGTCAATAACAATTTTAAATAACAATTGTATAAAATGAGAATTTGAAATGGAAACATTCACATGCCATTCGTGAAAATATAATAATAAAATGGAAAAAGGACGATAAAAGTAAAAACAAAAAAACCTCAAAACAAAGCGTGAGATTTTCCTCCCATCAAGGAGAAAAATCACGCAATATTTTAAATATAGCAACCGTCAGAGCTATGTACAACCGTACCGAATGTTCGCAGGAAGCCATAGGAACTAAATTGATGGCGTCGATAATGTTGTCGCCGCCGCAATGTTGAGGTGATAGGTTAGACGAGCCTTCGGCGGGTGGCCAGGTCACATTGACTTTGCCCCGTTCGTCCACCGTTCACCTCCTACGATGAGAAATCAATTACATCGTAATAAAATCACAATTAAATGTATTTTTCTCTCCTCCGCTGGTAAACCTAATATGCAGGTAATTAATTTCTAATGGCATTGCAATAAAGTTTTGTAGCTATAAATACTGGACGATTTTGTGAGGGCGCATACAAGTGGCTCCGGCTAAGAAATATATTTTTACTACTAATGAAAGTATAGTGAAATAAATTTAATTAAATAATAATACGATAATTATTGAAGTCCCATTAATTAGATAACCAAATGTCTAATGATAATTGATAATTGATAATTAAATTTTTATATATTTTTTCAGATATTAAAGCTCTAAAAAAAGGAAATGTCAACAGAGGATCGAAGTGTCCGTATATGGCTCTGCATTAGGCCGGGTCGATTTGTGGGGAGGCAAAAAAGTCGCCATTGCTCAGTGAAAATCGTATTCTAGGGATCAAAATAAGAAACTTTGCCGAAGGAACCATACCTCTAAAACGAATTCTGATGTCCCGGAATTTGGGTCGAACTTTTGGGTAGGGGCAAATTTTGAAAAATCCCACTTTGAACCATTTAGAGTGCTCCAATCGAGTCCAAATGTATGACCGACCCCCACTAACTTTGGAGGCCCGATCCACCCATGCCAGTGGCGCACCGCCTGGAACCCCCTGGGAGTTCCATACATTTGGACTCGATTGGAGCACTCTAAATGGGTCAAAGTGGGATTTTTTCCGGGACATCAGAATTCGTTTTAGAGGTATGGTTCCTTCGGCAAAGTTTCGTATTTTGATCCCTAGAATACGATTTTCACTGAGCAATGGGCGATTTTTAAATCGACCCGCCCTAGTCTGCATGCAATGAAATAAGTGATATATACACGCTGAAAAAAAATCACTTCTGTAGTATATTGTCCCAAACATATTCGGCTTGAAACATATATATGTTTGGGGTAGACTCCAAGCATGTAATATTTGGTACACACAAAAATTGTGTATTTGGGAAGATGTTGTTCTAAACAAATATTTGTTTACATTCCAATATGTTTTTATTTGGGACCATTATTTCCGAAACAAATATTTATTTGCATTTAAGTATTCATAAAATACAAAAATTGTGTAAAATTTTTCAGTAATTCAAAGTTAAATTTTTAAAAATTTTTAATGTTCGTAAAAAATAATAATGAGCGCCCCAGTAGGTGAGTTGGCGTACTCGCCTGTGAGTTTGGGGGTCGTGGGTTCGATTCCCACCAGAGGCTCTGGTCTGTCGCTGCAAAAATTTAGCCATATGGTCTTTGTAACCCAGCCTTTCCCTGGACCTTATAATTAGAATATAAATTTACTTTGTATTGTAATTCATATAAATAAATAAATAATAATTGAAATCATATAATCTTGGATCAATATAAAGTACTTAGAGGATTGACAACTAATGATGGCTTGGAATACTCAGAAATTTGAAATAATTGATTTAAAACAGAAGGTAATGCTGCATATGGTATCATAACTGGGAGGTACAATTCGAAACCCAAGAAAAATTGAAACTGAAATATGAAAAACTCAGCAAAAGTTTTGGAAATATTTTTTAAATAAAATATATTTGGAAAAATTCCTAAATAATAATTTTATTTGTATTTAAACACATATTTTATTTGAGAAATTTAGTTTGCAAATATAATTTGTTGTAATATATTAATATATGCGTTCCAAATATATTTTATTGATTTTCAAATAAAATTTATTTGCTAAGAAATATATAATATTTAAAAATTTGTGTTCCAAATATATTTTCTTTCGATTCAAATATATCAAAAAAGGCGATTTTGCCCCGTTTACTACAAAATTTGAATCGAAATTTCAATAAAAAAAAATAGTCATCGAAATGGACTTGGTCAGTGTATGCAGCATACCCTCGATATATCGAGGTAACTAATAAAAAACCTAAACACCCTATCTAACTTAAACAAGAGAAAACGGCGTTATGTTCAGTCACGCAGAACAAATCGGAAAGAAATAAACTCATATTACCAAGCCCAATTCGTTGAAATTTGTGGTTTTTGTTGCGTTTTTGGGTATAAGTACAGTTCTGTCAGTTCAATTGAAAGTTGTGGTCTCTATGGGGTTAAGAAGTCAAATCGGAGAGATGCTATACATGGGAGCTATTTAAAAAAATGTACCGATATTTCCCCCTTTTCAATCCCAACATACCTGCAGATAATAAGTGTATGTATAAAATGTCAGCCACCTAGCTCAAGTGCTATAGATTGCTATGCGGCAAAATAAACTGAAGTCTATAAATAAACTGAAGTCGATTAAAACAAGAATCTGTTTTTGAAACTTGTAGCAATATATGTTTATTTGTCCTACAAATACATTTTTTTCCAAATTTTCTAGTTTAGGCAATAATTATATTTTATTATAATATAATAAAGTATATTTTTATTAAAACTAAATGTATACATAAATACTAATTTTTGAGCAAACATTTTTATCAATTATCATTTATTATCAAAATAATCGTTCGCCAATTGCGCTAAGTCCATGTTTTTAAATGCAAAAAAACACTTTCCAGTCGACCCACGACCTTGGCACCCGTGAGCAATATTTTAGCTCTCGTTAAGAGCTATCTTTTTGCCATTGACCGATTCCCGATCCGACGTACCGGAATCATCGGTCCATATTTCTTCAAAAATAATGCCGGTGAGAAAGTAACCGTCAATGGTGACCGTTATCGTGCCATGATAATCGACTATTTGATGCCTGAAATTGAAGCTCGTGATCTCGGCGACATTTGGTTTCAACAAGACGGCGCCACTTCCCACACATCGCATCAATCAATGGATTTATTGTGAGAACACTTAGGTGAGCAGATAATTTCACGTTTTGGGCCGGTCGATTGGCCACCAAGATCGTGTGATTACCACACCGTTACACTTTTTCACCGTTGGGGATATGTAAAGTCTAAAGTGTATGCGGACAAACCCGCTTCGATTCAGGCCTTAGAGCAAAACATCACGCGTGTCATTCGCCAGTTACCAGTCGAAATGCTCGAACGAGTCATCGAAAATTGGACTCAACGGATGGACCATCTGAGACGTACCCGCGGCCAACATTTGACAGACATAATCTTCAAAAAATAAATGCCAAAGAATGTTCTTTCAAATTATAATAAACATTCCCCATTCAATATGAATTATCTGTGTTTTTTTTTCTTTAAAAAAGTAGGGAACCTCGAAATGGATCACCCTATATTTATGTACATATTTAATTTTAAATTAAACTTTAATTACTTATGGTGATTTCGTTTGTGCAAAAAAATTTAAAATTTGTTCTACATTTTCTACATGTTCCTTGCAAAATATGCTATACAAAATTAAATAATTGTGCGGTTATCTCACAAAATAATTGGTAAAAACATTGCAAGAACTAGAAAAAGTTTAGATTGAAAATCTTTTAATAATTAGCAAAGTTATAGGCGTTTAAGTGCATAAATGCAAGATAATCGTTTTTTTACCCGTAAATCCGGATTTTAGGGGCGACCGGAAAATTTCACAGAACAAACGTTGTTTTATTCGAAAAGACCTACAAGAAAAATAATATCGCGGATATTGGTTTTTGGACAGCCGCACTGTGTAATATATAGGAGTAAATGTTATGGGGTCTCTGATCAATACACTATGCAGCAAAAAAAATTGGTTGAGTACGAGACCAAAATTTTTTTTTTTTTAAATAGATTGAGACATACTATTTTATGAAGCCAAAACAATTTTTTATGGTAGTTTTTTAAATTTTATTTTTTCTAAAATTCCAATTTTCATGTAACTTTACCTTTAGTATTTGGACCATACTTTTTGAATTATAAGCTCGATATAGCCGGGATACCATTTAAATTAAAGGAAATTATAAGGACTAGAAGTGCTAAAAAATAACAACATCCATTTAGAAACGGAAGTTTAGCCACTGTCGTTAAAACTATTAGAAAATATATATTTTTTTTTTCAAGAAAACAAATAATAATAAAATCCATAAAAAATAAAACAAATTCGCCAAAAAAAAAATGGTTTGTTCCATTTATTGAAAGCTATAATCCAAACGAAGAAAACAATAGCTATTAGCAAAATACCTAGGGGTAAATGTATAAATTATGATCCATATTGCAAAAATAGGGAAATTCAAAAAAATAATTTGTCATATTTTTTACTTTGGCAATTTTGTTTGGTGGATATCAAAATGGGTCCATTAGGTACTGTAAAGTCATAACACTCCACAAAATGTTAAGTATTTGTACGGACTGAAATCAAAGTTATAAGCCGATAACATATTGTGCAAAATGGTCCATTCGTATGGGAGGTACCAAAAGGGCCATGGCATAACGCCCATTTTTCACTGGACTGTAGGCGCTATGAAAGCATTACCCAGTGCAAGTATTTTTATGCACTGGTATTAATGTTATAAGCTGTTAAGTTTTTGTACAAAATGGCCACTTTGTGTGGGAGGTACCAAAAAGGGCGGGGCCACTTCACTCATTTTTCTCAAGTTAACAGCGACAGATAAACTATTACTATGTGTGGAATTACAGAGGATTCGGTTAAGTAGTATAGAAGTTATTAGAGAACCAACATTTCACTAAATTTTAACCCTGTGTGAGGGAGGTACTAGAAGGAGTGGACCAATATGGCCCATCTTCGAACATAGACTGAGATAGAAAAAAATATTATCCCATACCAAATTTGAAGTCAATCCGTTACTCCTTTCGGGAGTTATAGTGCGCTCCAGCCAGATAGACAGACGGACGGACATTGCTCAAATGACTTAAACTGGCACAAAACGGATTTCCGCCGAACATACTGGGTGTCTTAGGTCACTCCTTCGATGTGTTTCACTTTTTGTCCGTAGCAAATGATATATACCCTCCTCACACTAAAGTGAGGGTACAACAATTAGAAAAAATATTTGTTTTTTTTTTTGTCAAGAAAATAAATAATATAAAAATCCATAAAAAATCATCCTAACGAAGAAAACAATGCCTATTTGCAAAATATTGCAAAAATAGGGAAATTCAAAAAAATAGTTTGTCATATTTTTTTGTGGCAATTTTGTTTGGTGGATATCGAAAGGGGCGTGGCAATAACTACCATTTTATAATATACTATAGGTACTATAAAAACATTACACTATACTGTAAGTATTTGTATGGACTGGAATCAAAGTTATAAGCCGTTAACTTTTTGCGCAGAATGGTCCGTTTGTATGGGAGGTACCAAAAGGGGCTTGGCAATTACGCCCATTTTTCACGGGATTGTAGGTACTATAAAAGCATAACACTTCACAAAATTTCAAGTATTTTTATGGACTGGAATCAAAGTTATAAGCCGTTAACTAATTGTACAAAATGAGGCAAGCTGATAGCGACCAAGAAACTAATACTGTGTGTGGAATAGTCAAAGATTCTGAATAGTAGTATAGAAGTTATGAGACAATCAATATTTCATTAAATTTTTGCCATTTGTGGGCGAGCTACTTGAAGGAGTGGATCTTTGACCATAGTGCATCTTTGACCTTAGTCTGAGATAGAAAAAAATTTTGACACATACCAAATTTGAAGTCAATCGGTTAATCCTGTCAAATTTATAGTGCGCACCAACCAGACAGACAGACAGACAGACATTGCTAAAATAACTAAAAATTGTTTAAAATGGATTTCCGCCAAATATTCTTGAGGCCTCTAAGGTCACTCCATTGATATCTTACACTTTTGACCTGCAGCATTTGATATATACCCTTGTTAACAATAGTCGGTGTATAAAAACCAGATTATGTTGAAATTCTCTTATTTCTACCAAAAGTGTTATAATTTCTACATTTTTCTTCAAATAGGCATTGTTTTCTTCCTTAGAATGCTAGCTTCCAAAAATTGGAACAAACATATTTTTGGTTATTTTTTTCTATTCTTATGTTTTTTTCGTGCCAGAAAATTTTTTAAAAAAAAATCAATTTTTTCTTAATTATTATAACGACAGTTCTAAACTTCTGTTTCCACGTGATAATTTAATTGCTCACATTTGGCCTGGGGTTTTTGGCCGAAATGGTTTATATATTTCGATTTAGCAATTTTTGCTGAATACCGGAAAACTCCTACTTTTTTTGTTTGCCCACTGTGGACGATTTTCAAAAAAAATATTTAACTAAAATTCTTAATAACTCGAATACCATTTTTTTGGCAAAAATGGTTTATATATTTCGATTTAGCAATTTTTGCTGAATACCGGAATACTCCAACTTTTTTTGTTTAGATTTGGTGCGTATAAAACTGTGCGAGTTAGGTAACCTCTAGTTTAAGAGCTTTCCGCTTATTTATTTATGGCCTTTGTTATATGGCATAATATACGACTTCTTCTATTCGTGTGTGTTTCCATTATATTGAACTTAAATAATTATTCAGATTTGATGAAATTCCCGCCGCGCCCTTTTGGGGCATGCCATACAAATTGACCATTTTGCACAAAAAGTTAACTGCTTATAGCATTGATTCCAGTCTATACAAATACTTAAAATATTGTGGAGTGTAATGCCGTTAGAGTTAGAGTGCAAAATGGGCTTTGTTACCACGCCCCTTTTTGGTAAATACCATTACATACATACACGGAGGAAAATCGCCATTTTTGATATGTTTGAATTCAAAGAAAATATACTTGGAACGTAAATTTTTAAATATTATACATTTTTGAACAAATATATTTTATTTGAAAATCAAGAAATTTTGTTTGGAACGCATATATTAATATATTACAACAAAATATATTTGCGAACTTACTGTCACAAATAAAATATGTGTTTACAAACAAACAAACATATTGTTTAAAACTTTGTTGACTTTGGCAATTTTTATTTTTATTTTTATTTTTTCCTAGATTTTGTGTTATACTTTATAGGTAAACATGTCGTAAGCAGCATTTTCTTTTGTTTTACAGCACAACTTTTTTATTTATAAATAGTCCAATTGTCAATCCATCAATGCTATTTATCGTAACCCAAAATTATACGATTTAAATTTTCAAACATATAAAATTTCTAAGAAATTAAACCTTAAATTTCTAAAAAACTGAAAACTTTCCTTTAAATTAAGGCATCGATACATTGCCAAAATACTTAAATACATATCATCATTGTTTTGGAAATATTATTTCCAAGTAAGAGAATATTAGGATGAAAACATAATTTTGTTTAGAACAACATCCTCACAAACATATAATATTTGTGAGTGTCAAATATTATATATTTGGAGTGAATATGTTTGGAACAAAATACTACAGAAGCGATTTTTTTTCAGCGTGTATGAACATTTTTTACAAAAAGTTAACGGCTTGCAATTTTAATTCCCGCACATACAAACACTTGAAATTTTGTACAATGTTTTTATAGTACCCATAGTAAATTAAAAAGTTGGGCGTTATTTCCACGCCCCTTTTGGAACTTCCCAAACAATAAACCCAAAATAAAAATATGAAAAATTATTTTTCTGAATTTCCTTATTTTTACTATATAGGTCATAATTTATATATTTATCCACAGACCTTTTGCAAATACGCATTCTTTCTTCGTTAGGATGTCAGTTTTCAACAAAAGTTATTACTACATACGTCATTTTAAAAGTAAAAATGAAATTCGAAAATTGTGCATAATTTTAAAAAAGCTTTTTGAAACAAAATATATTTGGAGAAATTCCTAAACAATAATTTTATATGTATTTAAACACATATTTTATTTGAGAAAATTAGTTTGGAAATATATTTTGTTGTAATATATAAATATGTATATGCGTTCCAAATAAATTTTATGAATTTTCAAATACAATTTATTTGCTCACAAATATATTATAATCGTATTTAAAATTTTGCTTTGCAAATATATTTTCTTTCGTTTCAAAAAAGACGGTTTTGCTCCGTGTATTTCTTTCTTTCCCTACAAGAGATTTCGTTTCCCCACACAAGATTTAGTTTCAACTCTTTGATTTTTGTTTCGAAATTAAAATGTTATGACACCACTCAAAAAGAAAAAAGAAAACAAAATAGATATAAATCGGCCAGCATCATGACAGCACGAAAATTACTCTATGAGCACTAAGCAGTACGACATGACAGACAGACAGTGTATTTACTCTTGTGTTTGCCAACTTCCAAGTCAAATTGAAGAACTAGTTTGTGTCTCAATCGAATTAATGGCAATTAGTTGGTTTGTTTGGTGGTGTTGGTGGTGTTTGTGGTTTTGCTCAAATACCCGCATATTCGCCGGCACCAACGTATAATGAATGAATGGACGGACAGTATATACGAACGCACGGACAGACAGATATAGAGACGGACAGTTCAGACGATTTAGTTGCCGCAATAATATCTCATACGAATAGTATGCGAGCGAACATGTTTAAACTTGACATTGAAATACGGTTTTAGACTTGAGCATTACATCGAATGAGTAACGAAAGTTAGTCGTATTGAGCAAGGTCTCTCCCATTCGTTAATCGAACACACACTGCAAAATGCCGCCACAATTAAAACAACAATGATTTTGTTGTATGTAATGTAATTATCTGACCGGACCCTAAGAAATGTAACGAAATGACCCAAATAATAATCGGGACGAAGTACAAATACGAGAGAAAAATATGTATGTAGACAGAAAATATATGATTATCATATTGAAACAACATGATATATATAACTAGATATAACCCGTTTCGCTTCGCAACCCACAATCTTAATGTATTCTTTTATTTATTAATTAAAAAAATTTGTCGAAGGGCTGTGTATAACATTTTCTGGTGTAAAATGTGGTCCTAAACACGAAAAAAATTAAAACAAATTTTATGATATATTTTTTTTTTTAATATGTTCTTCAAAATTTCAATTTTCAGTATTTGGACCATATTTTTGAAGATATGCTCGATAAAGCCGCTATATATATACATACGTTAAATTAAAGGAAATTATGAGAGCTACAATTGTTAATAACACTGTGCTAGTCCAAAAATGTAACAGAAAGGAGATCCTATGGATAAACCTATTTCGGCCATGCTGAATCCAGTGGCTTTAGCCGTTTTTGTAAGTTAGCTCTTGTTTTCGCGATATTCGACCACAAAGTTTGTTGGGAAATCAAAGAGGTTACGTATCTCTTTGGTGATTTTTAAGTGGAAGACTTCGGAATATATGCTTCAGTCCAAGGATCGAAATAAAGGGAACATTTGGAGAATTATTTCTCACAAGAAAGAAGAAATCGCCCGGAGGAGATGGTATAACAGCGAAAATGATTAAAGAACTTCCCTTTTCAACCTTGAAAATTGTGTTATTTTTATTCAATGCAATTCTACGTGTAGGTTACTTCCCCCTATCTTGGAAGAGGTCTGAAATCGTGATGATACCGAAACCAGGCAAAGATCCAACTCAAGTCAAATCCTATCGCCCTATAAGCTTACTATCGATACTTTCAAAAATGTTTGAGTCCATTCTCATGAAGAAAATCACACCTCACATAATTTCTCACAATATTATACCTGACTATCAATTTGGTTTTAGAAAAAGTCACAATACTATAGAACAGGTACACCGTATCGTAACCTGCATCAGAAGAGCTTTTGAGAATAAAGAATACTGTTCGGCGTTATTCATAGATATTTCCCAAGCATTTGACAAAGTCTGGCACGAAGGACTTTTGTACAAAATATGTGACCTTCTGCCAATCAACACGCATAAATTGTTCAGGAGCTATTTGACTAACCGGTCTTTTCAAGTTAAATCAAATGGCATTTTTTCTAGCCCTAAGAAAATAAATGCCGGTGTCCCACAGGGGAGCATTCTTGGCCCTATACTGTACGTTATTTTTACGGCAGATATGCCCATAACCAACTTTACGCTCACGTCTACTTTTGCGGACGATACTGCTTTCGTCAGTACTCACAAAAACCCTTCAGTTGCGTCCGATCAACTGCAGTCGCATGTCCGAATCCTAGAAGAATGGTTAAAAAATGGAGAATAATGGTGAATGCCTCAAAGTGTACTCATGTTACTTTTACCCTGCGAAGGGATGCAAGTCCTCCAATTTCTATTTTCAACTCACAGATTCCCCAAAAGGATCATGTAAAATACCTTGGAATCCACTTAGATCGTGGTCGCGCCACATAGACTCTAAAATAACTCAAATAAAACTCAAAACTAATCAACTTCAGTGGTTTATCAGCCAAAGATCTGCCCTAGATCCAGAGTATAAAGTTCTTTTATACAAAACGGTATTGAAGCCAATTTGGACATATGGTATCCAGCTCTGGGGTACAGCGTGCGCTTCAAATGTATGCAAATTACAAAGAAGACAATCGAATATTCTTCGTTTAATTACAGGTGCACCATGGTATATAAGAAACGCTAACATCCATAAGGATCTCAACATGCCAACAGTAAAAGAGGAAGAGGAAAAAATATTGCCGGTGTTACGTGGGTAAACTATTCAATCATCCAAACATCCTGGCTCGAGAACTACTAAATTTTGAAGGTCATGACCGCCTTAGAAGGAGAGATACGCTGGACATGATATAAATTAAAACAAATCCTAATCAAAATCTAAAACAAAAAAAATTAAATGAAATTATGAATTCCTAAATTTGAAATGTTAACCTTTTGTTTAAGTAAAAAAATCGTGTAAAGTCTCAATGGTTTGTTCGCAATGGCAATAACCCAGAGAATAGTATTTTCGGTTAAGATTTGTCCACTTATTGTTATTTTCATTGTATAATGATGAAAGATTCAATAAAAAAATGTAATGAATTGGAAAAAAAAATAAAAAAAAATTCTCACAAAACAGTCGTCCACGCTTCTCACCCCCTTACCACTGAAAAAGCGCAATGAAATCTTATCATATGTTAAAAATCATACATATCGTCGAAATATTTAGTAGGCACCGTTGAGAAAAATATTCATCGCGAAAAAATACTACACGCGGCAAAATCGCATTTTTTATTTGTTTGAATCGAAAGAAAATATACTTGGAACACAAATTTTTAATTATTATATATTTTCGAGCAAATAAATTTTATTTGAAAAACAATAAAATGTATTTAGAACGCATATGTTAATATATTAGAATAAAATATATTTGCGAACTAATTTTCTTAAATAAAATATGTGTTTAAATACAAATAAAATTATTGTTTATGAATATTTCCAAATATATTTTATTTAAAAAAAAGATTTTCAAAACTTTGCTGAATTTTTCAAACTTTAGTTTTAATTTTTACCATGTTTTCGAATTATGCTTTCCTATTAAAAATGGCATACTTAGCATTAACTTCTATTTGAAACCACTTATTTTTATTTTCTAACTATTCCCAGTCATTATTTTCAATTATAAAGAAATTTTACTAACATTAAAAATTTCTAAAAATTACCTTTCAATTGCTGAAAACTTAAAACAATTAAAGAATAGATATATATTCACGCAAATAGATCTTTGTTTGGGAAATAACATATGCAAATAAAAAATATTAGGAGGTAAACATAGTTTTGTTTAGAACAACATCATCCCAAACATATAATATTTGTATGTGTCAAATGTTATATATTTGGAGTGCACCCTAAAAATATATATGTTTCACGCAGAATATGTTTGGGACAACATACTACAGAGGCGATTTTTTTTTCTGCGTGTATAAGTCCTTTCTCAACTTTTTTATGACAATTAAGCAGATTTGGAGCTATTACATAATTTGTGTATTTTTCTACTCATGGCAGAAAATATTTGTAACATTTTTATACTCTCACTTTAGTGTGACGAAGGTATATATCATTTGCTACGGAAAAAAGTGTAACACGTCGAAGGAGTGACCTAAGACCCCAAGTATGTTCGGAGGAAATCCGTTTTGGGTCGTTTTAAGTCGAATGAGCAATGTCCGTCCGTCTGTCTGTCTGTCTGTCTGCTGGCTGGTGCGCACGATAACTCTCGAAAGGAGTAACCGATTGACCTCAAATTTGGTATGTGGTAATATTTTTTTCTATCTCCGGTTAAGTTCGAAGATGGGCCATATTGGTCCACTCCTTCTAGTGCCTCCCCCACAAAGGGTTAAAATGTTGTGAAATATTGATTCTTTAATAACTGCTATACTACTTATTCAAATCTTTTGAAATTCCACACATTGTATTAGCTTATTAGTCGTTATCAACTCGAGAAAAATGGGCGAAGTCGCCACGTCCCTTTTGGTACCTCCCACACAAATGCACCATTTTGCACCAAAAGTTAACAGCTTATAACATTAATAACAGTGTATAAAAATACTTGAAATTTTGTACAGTATTATGCTTTTATATTGCCTACAGTCCAGGGAAAAATGGGTGTTGTTGTCACGCCCCTTTTGGTACCTCCCACACAAAGGTACCTTTTTGCACCAAAAGTTAACAGCTTATAACATTAAAACCAGTGTATAAAAATACTTGAAATTTTGTACAGTGTAATGTTTTTATAGTGTCTATAGCCCTGTGAAAAATGGGCGTTATTGCCACGCCCCTCTTTGTACCTCCCACACAAAATGCCCAAATCATACCACAATTTAATGTCTCATAACGTTTATACCAGTGCACATAAATGCTTATAAGTCGGCACAGTGCAATGAATTTAAAGTATCTAATGTTCAGCAAAAAACAAAAGGTGTATTTGATAAACCCCTTCTGGTACCTCCCACACAAATTGACAGAATAGTTCGAGTAATATTCAATATTACATTACTCACAAAGTGAGGGTATACCTTAGTCGGTTTACCCGACTGAATCTTTCTTACTTGTTTGATTTAAATTTTTGTACATTATTTTTTGGTTAGTGTCAATGGAAATTTCAAAGGTAACCAACAAAACCTGTTAATTTTTAATAAATATGTTGTAAGGAGACTCATAGTAATTTTTCGCGACGAATATTTTTCTCAAAGACACCATCTAAAAATGTGGACGATTTGTATGACGTTTGACATATGGTAAGACTTGATTGCAATTTTTCAGGGATGAGGGGGTAAGAAGCGTGGACGACTATATTGAAAGAAATAATTATCGAAGGGTCCCCTTTATTTCGTTCTTTGGAATGCAGCGTGTATTCCGTAGCCTTCCACTTTAAAATCACCTCCAAGACAAATAACCTCTTTGATTTCCTTGCAAACTTTGTGGTCCAATATCGGGAAAACAACAGCTAACCTAGAAAAACGGCTAGCACCACTGGATTCAGCAATGTCGAAATAGGTATATCCATAGGGTCTCATTTCTGTTACATTCTTAAAGTGTCCATTTCGAGCACAGTGTAATTATACTTTCACTTGGAAAAAGATGTTTAGTAACTGTCGTTAATAGGGTTGCCAGACACCGAATTCGAAAAGTCGGGAAAACCGAGACTTGTTTGGTACAAATAAAAAGATAACATTTTGTTGGTTTTGGCATTTTTTAAAAAAAAAAACAAACATAAGAATGTTCAAAAATAACGTATATACACGGGGCAAAATCGTCTTTTTTGATATGTTTGAATCGAAAGAAAATATATTTGGAACACAAATTTTGAAATATTATATATTTCTGAGTAAACAAATTTTATTTGTAAATCAATAAAATGTACTTGGAACGCAGATATTATTATATTACAACAAAATATATTTGCAAACTAATTTTCTCAAATAAAATATGTGTTTATGTACAAATAAAATTATTGTTAAGGAATATCTTCAAATATATTTTATTTAAAAAAGTTTTTCAAAACATTGCTGAAATTTTCTAATTTCATTTTTAATTTTTCCTTCGTTTCCAATTATGTATTCCTCCCAATTAAAAATAACATAAACAGCATTATCTTCTGTTTTAAGTGATTCATTTTAAACTTTTGAATATTTAATATCAGCATTTGTTGTCAATCCTTCCTTCAAGTAATTTATTCTTATTCAAAATTATACAATTTCATATTTACGAATATTAAAAATTTACAATTAAATTGCTAAAAAACTTAACAATAATTAAAAATCAAATAAATCTTTGTTTCGGTATTAATAGTCCCAAATAAAAAGTATTAGGACGGAAACAAGGATTTGTTTAGAACAACATATTCCTAAATATGGTGGCCATTGTGCGGCAGAAATGAAGCGAGGAACCTCCTTTTTAAGTTATTCTTGGTAGACGCGTGCTGAGTGCGATGGTGCTGAGTCCTGTTGGAATGTCCATGGTCTGCGGCCGAAATGTTTGTCTGCCCAGGGCTTCAATACTGTCTTTAGGACATTTTCCCGATAATATTCGGCATTTATTTTGACCCCATGGTCGATGAATACGAGCGGGGAGCGACCATCGGCCGTTACGGCGGCCCACACCATTACCATCGGCGGCGCTTGAGTTCTGGTGGCCAATCGAAGGTGTACATTTTCAGCTGACCTCTTTGGCAAGTAAACCCGATCATTTTGTTTGTTCACAAACTGCTCAATTTGGAATGGCTTCTCATCGGAGAAAACCAAATTCGGTAACTGGCCACTTTCTCCTTGGCTCTTTCCAGTCTAACTTTTTTTTGTGCATCGGTGAGCTCTTGCACTTTTTGGAACTTCATTGGCTTTAGTCCAAGCTCATTTTTTAATATGTGTTGTATCCGTTCTCGCGATATGTTCAGCTCACGAGCAATTTTTCTACCAATGCGGCGTGTATTTCGATAAAATCTGGCCTTCACTTTTCGGATCATTTCTGGTGTTGTTACCGTTTTTTTCGACCACTTTTTGGACGCGATGCAACACTGCCAGTATCACGGTAACGAGCAATGGTACGAGAAACAAAAGATTTATTCACATTTAAATGCTGGAGGGCTCTAACGATAGCCACTTGTGTTTTTCCACCCAAATATAAAGCAATCACACTATCAAGCTTGAATTCCATCACGAATAACTTTTTTTCTGAATGCAATAGATCAAAATGCTTTTGTAAGCTTGTAAACAATAAAATGAACTGTCACTGAAATAAATCTGCCAGCTATCAGACTAGCGGTTTAGAAATGATAGCAACCTGAAGTTGGTTGCAATACATATCAGCCACCCTGTAGGACTAAAGGGCCAATTAGAACGAAACATATATACGGTAGCTATAACATAATCTAATTCTTAGTCGATCGGCATTTCTATGTGTTACAAACATCTGCCATGAAACAAGATTATAATACCCTGTACCACAGTGTGTGATGTAGGGTATAAATACCCTTGGCAATCGAAGATTGCAGTAGTCGACGTACAACATGTCATTGGACAATGCATTTAAAATTTGTAAAAAAGTAGGAAATTTCTACCAAATTCGCCCACTAATAGCTATTCTTTTAGATTAATTGCTGCAATTCGTTCAAAGTTGAAAGACTAGTGACGGAAAATTACAAATGTACATAACAAGTACATATGAAAATAGCATTTTTCTTGTACTTTCTTCATTATTTTTTTACCGCGCTTTTATTTTCCATAGTGTATAGAGTAAATTAAAAAAAGTCGGGATTTCCCCCCTAAATTACTTCAATAATCTATATTTTTTTTTTTAAAAAATCATTTCTTGCTGTCACGAAAAAAACTATAAAAAATAGAAAAAACATGCTAAATAATTATTTCTTCCAATATTTGAAAGCTAGGATCCTAATGAAGAAAACAACGACTATTTGAAGAATATTTATGGATAAATGTAGAAATTATAGCACTTTCGGTAGAAATAAGAGAATTTCAAAATAATCCGGTTTTTATACACCCACTACTGTGAACAAGGGTATACCATCAGATACTGCGGGACAAAAGTGTAACACATCGATGGAGTGACCTAAGAGACCGCAAGAATATTTGGTGGAAATCCGTTTTGGGCCATTTTAAGTCATTTGAGGAATGTCCGTCAGTCTGTCTCGTTGGTGTGCACGATAACTTTCGACAGGTTTAACCGATTGACTTCAAATTTGGTATGTGTCAACATTTTTCTGTCTCAGACTAAGGCCAAAATGGACTATGTTGGTCCACTTCTTCGAGTACCTCCCCCACGAAGAGTCAAACTTTAGTGAAACATTGATTATCCCACAACTTCTATACTACTACCCAGGATCTTTTACAATTCCACACATATTCATTTATTAATCGCTATCATCTTTAGAAGTTGCCGCGCCCATTTTGCAAAAAAAAATTATCGGGTTATAACTTTGATTCCGGTCCATAGAAATATTTAAAATTTTGTGAAGTGTAATGCTTTTATAGTAAGTACAGTTCCCTGGAAAATTACCGTTATTGCCACGCCCCTTTTGGTAGCTCACATACAAATGTACCATTTTGCAAAAAAAAAAATTAACGGCTTATAACTTGGATTGCTGCACATACAAATACTTGCAATTTTGTGGAGTGTAATGTTTTTATAGCACCTACAGTCCCGTAAATAATGGGTGAAGTTACCACGTCCCCTTTGGTACCTCCCATACAAATGGACCATTTTGCAACAAAAGTTAACGGCTTATAACATTGATTCCACCCCATACAAATAATTGACATTATGTGAAGTGTAATGCTTTTATAGTACGAGTACCTACAGTCCGGTAAAAAATGGACGTTATTTCCACGCCCCTTTGGTACCTCCTATGCAAATGGACCATTTTGCACAAAACGTTAACGGCTTATAACGTCGAT
>OZ005736.1:139967352-140218066 GCA_963930755.1 Eudasyphora cyanicolor | reverse complement strand
TTCAAAAACACATATTTAAACTAAAAATTCTTAATAACTCGAATACCTGGGGTTTTTTGGCCAAAATGGTTTATATATTTCGATTCAGCATCGATATAAGCATATTATAGCTGAATACCGCATCCTCCAACTTTTTTGGTTTAGCCACAGTGGACGATTTTCAAAAACACATATTTAACTTAAAAATTCTTAATAACTCGAATACCTGGGTTTTTTGGCCAAAATTGGTTTATATATTTCGGTTCAGCATCGATTTTGCAATTTTAGCTGAATACCGGCATCCTCCAACTTTTTGGTTTAGCCACAGTGGACGTATATTTTCAAAAACACATATTTAACTAAAAATTCTTAATAACTCGAATACCTGGGTTTTTTGGCCAAAATGGTTTATATATTTCGATTCAGCATCGATATAGCATATTTAGCTGAATACCGGCATCCTCCAACTTTTTTGGTTTAGCCACAGTGGACGATTTTCAAAAACACATATTTAACTAAAAATTCTTAATAACTCGAATACCTGGGTTTTTTGGCCAAAATGGTTTATATATTTCGGTTCAGCATCGATTTTGCAATTTAGCTGAATACCGGCATCCTCCAACTTTTTTGGTTTAGCCACAGTGGACGATTTTCAAAAACACATATTTAACTAAAAATTCTTAATAACTCGAATACCTGGGTTTTTTGGCCAAAATGGTTTATATATTTCGGTTTCAAAAACACATATTTAACTAAAAATTCTTAATAACTCGAATACCTGGGTTTTTTGGCCAAAATGGTTTATATATTTCGATTCAGCATCGATATAGCATTTTAGCTGAATACCGGCATCCTCCAACTTTTTTGGTTTAGCCACAGTGGACGATTTTCAAAAACACATATTTAACTAAAAATTCTTAATAACTCGAATACCTGGGTTTTTTGGCCAAAATGGTTTATATATTTCGGTTCAGCATCGATTTTGCAATTTTAGCTGAATACCGGCATCCTCCAACTTTTTTGGTTTAGCCACAGTGGACGATTTTCAAAAACACATATTTAACTAAAAATTCTTAATAACTCGAATACCTGGGTTTTTTGGCCAAAATGGTTTATATATTTCGGTTCAGCATCGATTTTGCAATTTTAGCTGAATACCGGCATCCTCCAACTTTTTTGGTTTAGCCACAGTGGACGATTTTCAAAAACACATATTTAACTAAAAATTCTTAATAACTCGAATACCTGGGTTTTTTGGCCAAAATGGTTTATATATTTCGATTCAGCATCGATTTAGCATATTTAGCTGAATACCGGCATCCTCCAACTTTTTTGGTTTAGCCACAGTGGACGATTTTCAAAAACACATATTTAACTAAAAATTCTTAATAACTCGAATACCTGGGTTTTTTGGCCAAAATGGTTTATATATTTCGATTCAGCATCGATATAGCATATTTAGCTGAATACCGGCATCCTCCAACTTTTTTGGTTTAGCCACAGTGGACGATTTTCAAAAACACATATTTAACTAAAAATTCTTAATAACTCGAATACCTGGGTTTTTTGGCCAAAATGGTTTATATATTTCGATTCAGCATCGATATAGCATATTTAGCTGAATACCGGCATCCTCCAACTTTTTTGGTTTAGCCACAGTGGACGATTTTCAAAAACACATATTTAACTAAAAATTCTTAATAACTCGAATACCTGGGTTTTTTGGCCAAAATGGTTTATATATTTCGGTTCAGCATCGATTTTGCAATTTTAGCTGAATACCGGCATCCTCCAACTTTTTTGGTTTAGCCACAGTGGACGATTTTCAAAAACACATATTTAACTAAAAATTCTTAATAACTCGAATACCTGGGTTTTTTGGCCAAAATGGTTTATATATTTCGATTCAGCATCGATATAGCATATTTAGCTGAATACCGGCATCCTCCAACTTTTTTGGTTTAGCCACAGTGGACGATTTTCAAAAACACATATTTAACTAAAAATTCTTAATAACTCGAATACCTGGGTTTTTTGGCCAAAATGGTTTATATATTTCGGTTCAGCATCGATTTTGCAATTTTAGCTGAATACCGGCATCCTCCAACTTTTTTGGTTTAGCCACAGTGGACGATTTTCAAAAACACATATTTAACTAAAAATTCTTAATAACTCGAATACCTGGGTTTTTTGGCCAAAATGGTTTATATATTTCGATTCAGCATCGATATAGCATATTTAGCTGAATACCGGCATCCTCCAACTTTTTTGGTTTAGCCACAGTGGACGATTTTCAAAAACACATATTTAACTAAAAATTCTTAATAACTCGAATACCTGGGTTTTTTGGCCAAAATGGTTTATATATTTCGGTTCAGCATCGATTTTGCAATTTTAGCTGAATACCGGCATCCTCCAACTTTTTTGGTTTAGCCACAGTGGACGATTTTCAAAAACACATATTTAACTAAAAATTCTTAATAACTCGAATACCTGGGTTTTTTGGCCAAAATGGTTTATATATTTCGGTTCAGCATCGATTTTGCAATTTTAGCTGAATACCGGCATCCTCCAACTTTTTTGGTTTAGCCACAGTGGACGATTTTCAAAAACACATATTTAACTAAAAATTCTTAATAACTCGAATACCTGGGTTTTTTGGCCAAAATGGTTTATATATTTCGATTCAGCATCGATATAGCATATTTAGCTGAATACCGGCATCCTCCAACTTTTTTGGTTTAGCCACAGTGGACGATTTTCAAAAACACATATTTAACTAAAAATTCTTAATAACTCGAATACCTGGGTTTTTTGGCCAAAATGGTTTATATATTTCGATTCAGCATCGATATAGCATATTTAGCTGAATACCGGCATCCTCCAACTTTTTTGGTTTAGCCACAGTGGACGATTTTCAAAAACACATATTTAACTAAAAATTCTTAATAACTCGAATACCTGGGTTTTTTGGCCAAAATGGTTTATATATTTCGATTCAGCATCGATATAGCATATTTAGCTGAATACCGGCATCCTCCAACTTTTTTGGTTTAGCCACAGTGGACGATTTTCAAAAACACATATTTAACTAAAAATTCTTAATAACTCGAATACCTGGGTTTTTTGGCCAAAATGGTTTATATATTTCGGTTCAGCATCGATTTTGCAATTTTAGCTGAATACCGGCATCCTCCAACTTTTTTGGTTTAGCCACAGTGGACGATTTTCAAAAACACATATTTAACTAAAAATTCTTAATAACTCGAATACCTGGGTTTTTTGGCCAAAATGGTTTATATATTTCGATTCAGCATCGATATAGCATATTTAGCTGAATACCGGCATCCTCCAACTTTTTTGGTTTAGCCACAGTGGACGATTTTCAAAAACACATATTTAACTAAAAATTCTTAATAACTCGAATACCTGGGTTTTTTGGCCAAAATGGTTTATATATTTCGGTTCAGCATCGATTTTGCAATTTTAGCTGAATACCGGCATCCTCCAACTTTTTTGGTTTAGCCACAGTGGACGATTTTCAAAAACACATATTTAACTAAAAATTCTTAATAACTCGAATACCTGGGTTTTTTGGCCAAAATGGTTTATATATTTCGATTCAGCATCGATATAGCATATTTAGCTGAATACCGGCATCCTCCAACTTTTTTGGTTTAGCCACAGTGGACGATTTTCAAAAACACATATTTAACTAAAAATTCTTAATAACTCGAATACCTGGGTTTTTTGGCCAAAATGGTTTATATATTTCGGTTCAGCATCGATTTTGCAATTTTAGCTGAATACCGGCATCCTCCAACTTTTTTGGTTTAGCCACAGTGGACGATTTTCAAAAACACATATTTAACTAAAAATTCTTAATAACTCGAATACCTGGGTTTTTTGGCCAAAATGGTTTATATATTTCGATTCAGCATCGATATAGCATATTTAGCTGAATACCGGCATCCTCCAACTTTTTTGGTTTAGCCACAGTGGACGATTTTCAAAAACACATATTTAACTAAAAATTCTTAATAACTCGAATACCTGGGTTTTTTGGCCAAAATGGTTTATATATTTCGGTTCAGCATCGATTTTGCAATTTTAGCTGAATACCGGCATCCTCCAACTTTTTTGGTTTAGCCACAGTGGACGATTTTCAAAAACACATATTTAACTAAAAATTCTTAATAACTCGAATACCTGGGATTTTTGGCCAAAATGGTTTATATATTTCGATTCAGCATCGATATAGCATATTTAGCTGAATACCGGCATCCTCCAACTTTTTTGGTTTAGCCACAGTGGACGATTTTCAAAAACACATATTTAACTAAAAATTCTTAATAACTCGAATACCTGGGTTTTTTGGCCAAAATGGTTTATATATTTCGGTTCAGCATCGATTTTGCAATTTTAGCTGAATACCGGCATCCTCCAACTTTTTTGGTTTAGCCACAGTGGACGATTTTCAAAAACACATATTTAACTAAAAATTCTTAATAACTCGAATACCTGGGTTTTTTGGCCAAAATGGTTTATATATTTCGATTCAGCATCGATATAGCATATTTAGCTGAATACCGGCATCCTCCAACTTTTTTGGTTTAGCCACAGTGGACGATTTTCAAAAACACATATTTAACTAAAAATTCTTAATAACTCGAATACCTGGGTTTTTTGGCCAAAATGGTTTATATATTTCGATTCAGCATCGATATAGCATATTTAGCTGAATACCGGCATCCTCCAACTTTTTTGGTTTAGCCACAGTGGACGATTTTCAAAAACACATATTTAACTAAAAATTCTTAATAACTCGAATACCTGGGTTTTTTGGCCAAAATGGTTTATATATTTCGATTCAGCATCGATATAGCATATTTAGCTGAATACCGGCATCCTCCAACTTTTTTGGTTTAGCCACAGTGGACGATTTTCAAAAACACATATTTAACTAAAAATTCTTAATAACTCGAATACCTGGGTTTTTTGGCCAAAATGGTTTATATATTTCGGTTCAGCATCGATTTTGCAATTTTAGCTGAATACCGGCATCCTCCAACTTTTTTGGTTTAGCCACAGTGGACGATTTTCAAAAACACATATTTAACTAAAAATTCTTAATAACTCGAATACCTGGGTTTTTTGGCCAAAATGGTTTATATATTTCGATTCAGCATCGATATAGCATATTTAGCTGAATACCGGCATCCTCCAACTTTTTTGGTTTAGCCACAGTGGACGATTTTCAAAAACACATATTTAACTAAAAATTCTTAATAACTCGAATACCTGGGTTTTTTGGCCAAAATGGTTTATATATTTCGGTTCAGCATCGATTTTGCAATTTTAGCTGAATACCGGCATCCTCCAACTTTTTTGGTTTAGCCACAGTGGACGATTTTCAAAAACACATATTTAACTAAAAATTCTTAATAACTCGAATACCTGGGTTTTTTGGCCAAAATGGTTTATATATTTCGATTCAGCATCGATATAGCATATTTAGCTGAATACCGGCATCCTCCAACTTTTTTGGTTTAGCCACAGTGGACGATTTTTCAAAAACACATATTTAACTAAAAATTCTTAATAACTCGAATACCTGGGTTTTTTGGCCAAAATGGTTTATATATTTCGGTTCAGCATCGATTTTGCAATTTTAGCTGAATACCGGCATCCTCCAACTTTTTTGGTTTAGCCACAGTGGACGATTTTCAAAAACACATATTTAACTAAAAATTCTTAATAACTCGAATACCTGGGTTTTTTGGCCAAAATGGTTTATATATTTCGATTCAGCATCGATATAGCATATTTAGCTGAATACCGGCATCCTCCAACTTTTTTGGTTTAGCCACAGTGGACGATTTTCAAAAACACATATTTAACTAAAAATTCTTAATAACTCGAATACCTGGGTTTTTTGGCCAAAATGGTTTATATATTTCGATTCAGCATCGATATAGCATATTTAGCTGAATACCGGCATCCTCCAACTTTTTTGGTTTAGCCACAGTGGACGATTTTCAAAAACACATATTTAACTAAAAATTCTTAATAACTCGAATACCTGGGTTTTTTGGCCAAAATGGTTTATATATTTCGGTTCAGCATCGATTTTGCAATTTTAGCTGAATACCGGCATCCTCCAACTTTTTTGGTTTAGCCACAGTGGACGATTTTCAAAAACACATATTTAACTAAAAATTCTTAATAACTCGAATACCTGGGTTTTTTGGCCAAAATGGTTTATATATTTCGATTCAGCATCGATATAGCATATTTAGCTGAATACCGGCATCCTCCAACTTTTTTGGTTTAGCCACAGTGGACGATTTTCAAAAACACATATTTAACTAAAAATTCTTAATAACTCGAATACCTGGGTTTTTTGGCCAAAATGGTTTATATATTTCGGTTCAGCATCGATTTTGCAATTTTAGCTGAATACCGGCATCCTCCAACTTTTTTGGTTTAGCCACAGTGGACGATTTTCAAAAACACATATTTAACTAAAAATTCTTAATAACTCGAATACCTGGGTTTTTTGGCCAAAATGGTTTATATATTTCGATTCAGCATCGATATAGCATATTTAGCTGAATACCGGCATCCTCCAACTTTTTTGGTTTAGCCACAGTGGACGATTTTCAAAAACACATATTTAACTAAAAATTCTTAATAACTCGAATACCTGGGTTTTTTGGCCAAAATGGTTTATATATTTCGGTTCAGCATCGATTTTGCAATTTTAGCTGAATACCGGCATCCTCCAACTTTTTTGGTTTAGCCACAGTGGACGATTTTCAAAAACACATATTTAACTAAAAATTCTTAATAACTCGAATACCTGGGTTTTTTGGCCAAAATGGTTTATATATTTCGATTCTGCATCGAAATATATAAACCATTTTGGCCAAAAAACCCAGGTATTCGAGTTATTAAGAATTTTTAGTTAAATATGTGTTTTTGAAAATCGTCCACTGTGGCTAAACCAAAAAAGTTGGAGGATGCCGGTATTCAGCTAAAATTGCAAAATCGATGCTGAACCGAAATATATAAACCATTTTGGCCAAAAAACCCAGGTATTCGAGTTATTAAGAATTTTTAGTTAAATATGTGTTTTTGAAAATCGTCCACTGTGGCTAAACCAAAAAAGTTGGAGGATGCCGGTATTCAGCTAAATATGCTATATCGATGCTGAATCGAAATATATAAACCATTTTGGCCAAAAAACCCAGGTATTCGAGTTATTAAGAATTTTTAGTTAAATATGTGTTTTTGAAAATCGTCCACTGTGGCTAAACCAAAAAAGTTGGAGGATGCCGGTATTCAGCTAAAATTGCAAAATCGATGCTGAACCGAAATATATAAACCATTTTGGCCAAAAAACCCAGGTATTCGAGTTATTAAGAATTTTTAGTTAAATATGTGTTTTTGAAAATCGTCCACTGTGGCTAAACCAAAAAAGTTGGAGGATGCCGGTATTCAGCTAAATATGCTATATCGATGCTGAATCGAAATATATAAACCATTTTGGCCAAAAAACCCAGGTATTCGAGTTATTAAGAATTTTTAGTTAAATATGTGTTTTTGAAAATCGTCCACTGTGGCTAAACCAAAAAAGTTGGAGGATGCCGGTATTCAGCTAAAATTGCAAAATCGATGCTGAATCCGAAATATATAAACCATTTTGGCCAAAAAACCCAGGTATTCGAGTTATTAAGAATTTTTAGTTAAATATGTGTTTTTGAAAATCGTCCACTGTGGCTAAACCAAAAAAGTTGGAGGATGCCGGTATTCAGCTAAATATGCTATATCGATGCTGAATCGAAATATATAAACCATTTTGGCCAAAAAACCCAGGTATTCGAGTTATTAAGAATTTTTAGTTAAATATGTGTTTTTGAAAATCGTCCACTGTGGCTAAACCAAAAAAGTTGGAGGATGCCGGTATTCAGCTAAATATGCTATATCGATGCTGAATCGAAATATATAAACCATTTTGGCCAAAAAACCCAGGTATTCGAGTTATTAAGAATTTTTAGTTAAATATGTGTTTTTGAAAATCGTCCACTGTGGCTAAACCAAAAAAGTTGGAGGATGCCGGTATTCAGCTAAAATTGCAAAATCGATGCTGAACCGAAATATATAAACCATTTTGGCCAAAAAACCCAGGTATTCGAGTTATTAAGAATTTTTAGTTAAATATGTGTTTTTGAAAATCGTCCACTGTGGCTAAACCAAAAAAGTTGGAGGATGCCGGTATTCAGCTAAATATGCTATATCGATGCTGAATCGAAATATATAAACCATTTTGGCCAAAAAACCCAGGTATTCGAGTTATTAAGAATTTTTAGTTAAATATGTGTTTTTGAAAATCGTCCACTGTGGCTAAACCAAAAAAGTTGGAGGATGCCGGTATTCAGCTAAAATTGCAAAATCGATGCTGAACCGAAATATATAAACCATTTTGGCCAAAAAACCCAGGTATTCGAGTTATTAAGAATTTTTAGTTAAATATGTGTTTTTGAAAATCGTCCACTGTGGCTAAACCAAAAAAGTTGGAGGATGCCGGTATTCAGCTAAATATGCTATATCGATGCTGAATCGAAATATATAAACCATTTTGGCCAAAAAACCCAGGTATTCGAGTTATTAAGAATTTTTAGTTAAATATGTGTTTTTGAAAATCGTCCACTGTGGCTAAACCAAAAAAGTTGGAGGATGCCGGTATTCAGCTAAAATTGCAAAATCGATGCTGAACCGAAATATATAAACCATTTTGGCCAAAAAACCCAGGTATTCGAGTTATTAAGAATTTTTAGTTAAATATGTGTTTTTGAAAATCGTCCACTGTGGCTAAACCAAAAAAGTTGGAGGATGCCGGTATTCAGCTAAATATGCTATATCGATGCTGAATCGAAATATATAAACCATTTTGGCCAAAAAACCCAGGTATTCGAGTTATTAAGAATTTTTAGTTAAATATGTGTTTTTGAAAATCGTCCACTGTGGCTAAACCAAAAAAGTTGGAGGATGCCGGTATTCAGCTAAATATGCTATATCGATGCTGAATCGAAATATATAAACCATTTTGGCCAAAAAACCCAGGTATTCGAGTTATTAAGAATTTTTAGTTAAATATGTGTTTTTGAAAATCGTCCACTGTGGCTAAACCAAAAAAGTTGGAGGATGCCGGTATTCAGCTAAATATGCTATATCGATGCTGAATCGAAATATATAAACCATTTTGGCCAAAAAACCCAGGTATTCGAGTTATTAAGAATTTTTAGTTAAATATGTGTTTTTGAAAATCGTCCACTGTGGCTAAACCAAAAAAGTTGGAGGATGCCGGTATTCAGCTAAAATTGCAAAATCGATGCTGAACCGAAATATATAAACCATTTTGGCCAAAAAACCCAGGTATTCGAGTTATTAAGAATTTTTAGTTAAATATGTGTTTTTGAAAATCGTCCACTGTGGCTAAACCAAAAAAGTTGGAGGATGCCGGTATTCAGCTAAATATGCTATATCGATGCTGAATCGAAATATATAAACCATTTTGGCCAAAAATCCCAGGTATTCGAGTTATTAAGAATTTTTAGTTAAATATGTGTTTTTGAAAATCGTCCACTGTGGCTAAACCAAAAAAGTTGGAGGATGCCGGTATTCAGCTAAAATTGCAAAATCGATGCTGAACCGAAATATATAAACCATTTTGGCCAAAAAACCCAGGTATTCGAGTTATTAAGAATTTTTAGTTAAATATGTGTTTTTGAAAATCGTCCACTGTGGCTAAACCAAAAAAGTTGGAGGATGCCGGTATTCAGCTAAATATGCTATATCGATGCTGAATCGAAATATATAAACCATTTTGGCCAAAAAACCCAGGTATTCGAGTTATTAAGAATTTTTAGTTAAATATGTGTTTTTGAAAATCGTCCACTGTGGCTAAACCAAAAAAGTTGGAGGATGCCGGTATTCAGCTAAAATTGCAAAATCGATGCTGAACCGAAATATATAAACCATTTTGGCCAAAAAACCCAGGTATTCGAGTTATTAAGAATTTTTAGTTAAATATGTGTTTTTGAAAATCGTCCACTGTGGCTAAACCAAAAAAGTTGGAGGATGCCGGTATTCAGCTAAATATGCTATATCGATGCTGAATCGAAATATATAAACCATTTTGGCCAAAAAACCCAGGTATTCGAGTTATTAAGAATTTTTAGTTAAATATGTGTTTTTGAAAATCGTCCACTGTGGCTAAACCAAAAAAGTTGGAGGATGCCGGTATTCAGCTAAAATTGCAAAATCGATGCTGAACCGAAATATATAAACCATTTTGGCCAAAAAACCCAGGTATTCGAGTTATTAAGAATTTTTAGTTAAATATGTGTTTTTGAAAATCGTCCACTGTGGCTAAACCAAAAAAGTTGGAGGATGCCGGTATTCAGCTAAATATGCTATATCGATGCTGAATCGAAATATATAAACCATTTTGGCCAAAAAACCCAGGTATTCGAGTTATTAAGAATTTTTAGTTAAATATGTGTTTTTGAAAATCGTCCACTGTGGCTAAACCAAAAAAGTTGGAGGATGCCGGTATTCAGCTAAAATTGCAAAATCGATGCTGAACCGAAATATATAAACCATTTTGGCCAAAAAACCCAGGTATTCGAGTTATTAAGAATTTTTAGTTAAATATGTGTTTTTGAAAATCGTCCACTGTGGCTAAACCAAAAAAGTTGGAGGATGCCGGTATTCAGCTAAATATGCTATATCGATGCTGAATCGAAATATATAAACCATTTTGGCCAAAAAACCCAGGTATTCGAGTTATTAAGAATTTTTAGTTAAATATGTGTTTTTGAAAATCGTCCACTGTGGCTAAACCAAAAAAGTTGGAGGATGCCGGTATTCAGCTAAATATGCTATATCGATGCTGAATCGAAATATATAAACCATTTTGGCCAAAAAACCCAGGTATTCGAGTTATTAAGAATTTTTAGTTAAATATGTGTTTTTGAAAATCGTCCACTGTGGCTAAACCAAAAAAGTTGGAGGATGCCGGTATTCAGCTAAATATGCTATATCGATGCTGAATCGAAATATATAAACCATTTTGGCCAAAAAACCCAGGTATTCGAGTTATTAAGAATTTTTAGTTAAATATGTGTTTTTGAAAATCGTCCACTGTGGCTAAACCAAAAAAGTTGGAGGATGCCGGTATTCAGCTAAAATTGCAAAATCGATGCTGAACCGAAATATATAAACCATTTTGGCCAAAAAACCCAGGTATTCGAGTTATTAAGAATTTTTAGTTAAATATGTGTTTTTGAAAATCGTCCACTGTGGCTAAACCAAAAAAGTTGGAGGATGCCGGTATTCAGCTAAAATTGCAAAATCGATGCTGAACCGAAATATATAAACCATTTTGGCCAAAAAACCCAGGTATTCGAGTTATTAAGAATTTTTAGTTAAATATGTGTTTTTGAAAATCGTCCACTGTGGCTAAACCAAAAAAGTTGGAGGATGCCGGTATTCAGCTAAATATGCTATATCGATGCTGAATCGAAATATATAAACCATTTTGGCCAAAAAACCCAGGTATTCGAGTTATTAAGAATTTTTAGTTAAATATGTGTTTTTGAAAATCGTCCACTGTGGCTAAACCAAAAAAGTTGGAGGATGCCGGTATTCAGCTAAAATTGCAAAATCGATGCTGAACCGAAATATATAAACCATTTTGGCCAAAAAACCCAGGTATTCGAGTTATTAAGAATTTTTAGTTAAATATGTGTTTTTGAAAATCGTCCACTGTGGCTAAACCAAAAAAGTTGGAGGATGCCGGTATTCAGCTAAATATGCTATATCGATGCTGAATCGAAATATATAAACCATTTTGGCCAAAAAACCCAGGTATTCGAGTTATTAAGAATTTTTAGTTAAATATGTGTTTTTGAAAATCGTCCACTGTGGCTAAACCAAAAAAGTTGGAGGATGCCGGTATTCAGCTAAAATTGCAAAATCGATGCTGAACCGAAATATATAAACCATTTTGGCCAAAAAACCCAGGTATTCGAGTTATTAAGAATTTTTAGTTAAATATGTGTTTTTGAAAATCGTCCACTGTGGCTAAACCAAAAAAGTTGGAGGATGCCGGTATTCAGCTAAATATGCTATATCGATGCTGAATCGAAATATATAAACCATTTTGGCCAAAAAACCCAGGTATTCGAGTTATTAAGAATTTTTAGTTAAATATGTGTTTTTGAAAATCGTCCACTGTGGCTAAACCAAAAAAGTTGGAGGATGCCGGTATTCAGCTAAATATGCTATATCGATGCTGAATCGAAATATATAAACCATTTTGGCCAAAAAACCCAGGTATTCGAGTTATTAAGAATTTTTAGTTAAATATGTGTTTTTGAAAATCGTCCACTGTGGCTAAACCAAAAAAGTTGGAGGATGCCGGTATTCAGCTAAATATGCTATATCGATGCTGAATCGAAATATATAAACCATTTTGGCCAAAAAACCCAGGTATTCGAGTTATTAAGAATTTTTAGTTAAATATGTGTTTTTGAAAATCGTCCACTGTGGCTAAACCAAAAAAGTTGGAGGATGCCGGTATTCAGCTAAAATTGCAAAATCGATGCTGAACCGAAATATATAAACCATTTTGGCCAAAAAACCCAGGTATTCGAGTTATTAAGAATTTTTAGTTAAATATGTGTTTTTGAAAATCGTCCACTGTGGCTAAACCAAAAAAGTTGGAGGATGCCGGTATTCAGCTAAAATTGCAAAATCGATGCTGAACCGAAATATATAAACCATTTTGGCCAAAAAACCCAGGTATTCGAGTTATTAAGAATTTTTAGTTAAATATGTGTTTTTGAAAATCGTCCACTGTGGCTAAACCAAAAAAGTTGGAGGATGCCGGTATTCAGCTAAATATGCTATATCGATGCTGAATCGAAATATATAAACCATTTTGGCCAAAAAACCCAGGTATTCGAGTTATTAAGAATTTTTAGTTAAATATGTGTTTTTGAAAATCGTCCACTGTGGCTAAACCAAAAAAGTTGGAGGATGCCGGTATTCAGCTAAAATTGCAAAATCGATGCTGAACCGAAATATATAAACCATTTTGGCCAAAAAACCCAGGTATTCGAGTTATTAAGAATTTTTAGTTAAATATGTGTTTTTGAAAATCGTCCACTGTGGCTAAACCAAAAAAGTTGGAGGATGCCGGTATTCAGCTAAAATTGCAAAATCGATGCTGAACCGAAATATATAAACCATTTTGGCCAAAAAACCCAGGTATTCGAGTTATTAAGAATTTTTAGTTAAATATGTGTTTTTGAAAATCGTCCACTGTGGCTAAACCAAAAAAGTTGGAGGATGCCGGTATTCAGCTAAATATGCTATATCGATGCTGAATCGAAATATATAAACCATTTTGGCCAAAAAACCCAGGTATTCGAGTTATTAAGAATTTTTAGTTAAATATGTGTTTTTGAAAATCGTCCACTGTGGCTAAACCAAAAAAGTTGGAGGATGCCGGTATTCAGCTAAAATTGCAAAATCGATGCTGAACCGAAATATATAAACCATTTTGGCCAAAAAACCCAGGTATTCGAGTTATTAAGAATTTTTAGTTAAATATGTGTTTTTGAAAATCGTCCACTGTGGCTAAACCAAAAAAGTTGGAGGATGCCGGTATTCAGCTAAATATGCTATATCGATGCTGAATCGAAATATATAAACCATTTTGGCCAAAAAACCCAGGTATTCGAGTTATTAAGAATTTTTAGTTAAATATGTGTTTTTGAAAATCGTCCACTGTGGCTAAACCAAAAAAGTTGGAGGATGCCGGTATTCAGCTAAAATTGCAAAATCGATGCTGAACCGAAATATATAAACCATTTAAACTTTTTTGGTTTAGCCACAGTGGACGATTTTCAAAAACACATATTTAACTAAAAATTCTTAATAACTCGAATACCTGGGTTTTTTGGCCAAAATGGTTTATATATTTCGATTCAGCATCGATATAGCATATTTAGCTGAATACCGGAATCCTCCAACTTTTTTGGTTCAGATTTGGTGCGTATACAACTTTGCGAGTTAGGTAAACTCTAGTTTTATAGGTTTTCGCTTATTTATTTATGGCCTGTGTTATATTGCATAATATACGACTTCTTCTATTCGTGTATTTTCATTATATTGTATTAAAATAAATATTAAGATTTGCTAAAATTTGCATTTTGTAAATATAGTATCAGTATGAACATTTTTACTTTGCTCTGTTAAATTTATAACAGCGCTCTGCTGGCTCAGTAACAGTGCTCTGTTAATATAAGGTGGTTTGTGTCTTGACTCATATTTAATTTTCAATGCATATTTATCTTCACGGACATCATTTTTTTTATGGAAGTTTTTTTTATTTTATTTTTTTAAAATTCCAATATTCATTATTTAACTTTAGTATTTGGGACCATATCTTTTGAACGGCAATAACGGTCATTTTCCAGGGAACTGTACTTACTATAAAAGCATTACACTTCACAAAATTTTAAATATTTCTATGGACCGGAATCAAAGTTATAACCCGTTAACTTTTTTTTGCAAAATGGGCGCGGCAACTTCTAAAGATGATAGCGATTAATAAATGAATATTTGTGGAATTGTAAAAGATCCTGGGTAGTAGTATAGAAGTTGTGGGATAATCAATGTTTCACTAAAGTTTGACTGTTCGTGGGGGAGGTTCTCGAAGAAGTGAAACAACATAGTCCATTTTGGCCTTAGTCTGAGACAGAAAAATGTTGACACATACCAAATTTGAAGTCAATCGGTTAAACCTGTCGAAAGTTATCGTGCACACCAACCAGACAGACGTTTTGGGCCATTTTAAGTCATTTGAGGAATGACTTAAAATGGCCCAAAACGGATTTCAACCAAATATTCTTGGGGTCTCTTAGGTCACTCCATCGATGTGTTACACTTTTGTCCCGCAGTATCTGATATATACCCTTGTTCACAGTAGTGGGTGTATAAAAACCGGATTATTTTGAAATTCTCTTATTTCTACCGAAAGTGCTATAATTTCTACATTTATCCATAAATATTCTTCAAGTAATCATTGTTTTCTTCGTTAGGATCCTAGCTTTCAAATATTGGAAGAAATAATTATTTAGCATTTTTTTTCTATTTTTTATAGTTTTTTTCGTGACAGCAAGAAATGATTTTTGAAAAAAAAATAGATTATTGAAGTGATTTAGGGGGGAAATCCCGACTTTTTTTAATTTACTCTATGGAAAATAAAAGCGCGGTAAAAAAATAATAAAGAAAGTACAAGAAAAATGCTATTTTCATATGTACTTGTTATGTACATTTGTAATTTTCCGTCACTAGTCTTTCAACTTTGAACGAATTGCAGCAATTAATCTAAAAGAATAGCTATTAGTGGGCAAATTTGGTAGAAATTTCCGACTTTTTTTTATAAATTTTAGATGCATTGTCCAATGACATGTTGTACGTTGTCTACTTCAATCTTCGATTGCCAAGGGTATTTATACCCTACCTCACACACTGTGGTACAGGGTATTATAACCTTGTTTCATGGCAGATGTTTGTAACACATAGAAATGCCGATCGACTATGAATTAGATTACGTTATAGCTACCGTATATATGTTTCGTCCTAATTGGCCCTTTAGCCCTACAGGGTGGCTGATATGTATTGCAACCAACTTCAGGTTGCTATTATTTCTAAACCGCTAGTCTGATAGCTGGCAGATTTATTTCAGTGACAGTTCATTTTATTGTTTACAAGCTTACAAAAGCATTTTGATCTATTGCATTCAGAAAAAAAGTTATTCGTGATGGAATTCAAGTGTGATAGTGTAATTGCTTTATATTTGGGTGGAAAAACACAAGTGGCTATCGTTAGAGCCCTCCATAAATGTGAATAAATCTTTTGTTTCTCGTACCATTGCTCGTTACCGTTATACTGGCAGTGTTGCATCGCGTCGAAAAAGTGGACGAAAAAAAAACGGTAACAACACCAGAAATGATCCGAAAAGTGAAAGCCAGATTTGATCGAAATCCACGCCCCAGTGGTAGAAAAATTGCTCGTGAGCTGAACATATCGCGAGAACGGATGCAACACATATTAAAAAATGAGCTTGGACTAAAGCCAATGAAGTTCCAAAAAGTGCAAGAGCTCACCGATGCACAAAAAAAAGTTAGACTGGAAAGAGCCAAGGAGAAAGTGGCCAGTTACCGAATTTGGTTTTCTCCGATGAGAAGCCATTCCAAATTGAGCAGTTTGTGAACAAACAAAATGATCGGGTTTACTTGCCAAAGAGGTCAGCTGAAAATGTACACCTTCGATTGGCCACCAGAACTCAAGCGCCGCCGATGGTAATGGTGTGGGCCGCCGTAACGGCCGATGGTCGCTCCCCGCTCGTATTCATCGACCATGGGGTCAAAATAAATGCCGAATATTATCGGAAAAATGTCCTAAAGACAGTATTGAAGCCCTGGGCAGACAAACATTTCGGCCGCAGACCATGGACATTCCAACAGGACTCAGCACCATCGCACTCAGCATGCGTCTACCAAGAATGACTTAAAAAGGAGGTTCCTCGCTTCATTTCTGCCGCACAATGGCCACCAAGATCTCCGGATCTCAATCCGTTGGACTTTTGCGCCTGGGGCATTTTAGAGAGTAAGTTTCGCACTAAAAAATACCAAAGTATCGATCATCTCAAGACGGCGCTTCGCCGGGAATGGGCCAAAATACCAAAATACCGCAGAGCCACTTTCGTGCAGCGTGTGATGGCTTTGTCGAAGGCCATAATTCGTGCCAAAGGTGGCCAATTCGAACAAATCTAAACAGTTTCTAAAATTTTATGTTATTTCCGACATTTTTTGCTTTTGAACAATAAAATTTAAAAAAAAATATATAACGTTTTACTTTGTTGCATTACATATCAGCCACCCTGTATAGAGGCTGTAGTTTACATCCAATCGTTTTAAATTAAAAGAGAGAGTACCCCTTGTGCATTTCGTGAAGAATAACACAAAGTATTTGTGGCACACATAATACTGACCTATAGTGCACGCTGAAAAAAAAATCGCTTGTTACAACACAAACATATTCGGCTTGAAACATATATATGTTTAAGGTGCACTCTAAATATATAATATTTGGTAAACGCAAAAATTATAAATTTAGGAATATGTTGTTCTAAACAAATCCTTGTTTCCGTCCTAATACTTTTTATTTGGGACTATTAATTCCGAAACAAAGATTTATTTGATTTTTAATTGTTGTTAAGTTTTTTAGCAATTTAATTGTAAATTTTTAATATTCGTAAATATGAAATTGTATAATTTTGAATAAGAATAAATTACTTGAAGGAAGGATTGACAACAAATGCTGATATTAAATATTCAAAAGTTTAAAATGAATCCCTTAAAACGGAAGATAATGCTGTTTATGTTATTTTTAATTGGGAGGAATACATAATTGGAAACGAAGGAAAAATTAAAAATGAAATTAGAAAATTTCAGCAATGTTTTGAAAAACTTTTTTAAATAAAATATATTTGAAGATATTCCTTAACAATAATTTTATTTGTACATAAACACATATTTTATTTCAGAAAATTAGTTTGCAAATATATTGTGTTGTAATATAATAATATATGCGTTCCAAGTACATTTTATTGATTTACAAATAAAATTTGTTTACTCAGAAATATATAATATTTAAAAATTTGTGTTCCAAATGTATTTTCTTTCGATTCAAACATATCAAAAAAGACGATTTTGGCCCGTGTGTATATACGTTATTTTTGAAAATTCTTATGTTTGACTTTTATTGATACTGCAATGAGTTTTTTTTTAAATACCAAAACCAACAAAATATTATCTTTTCATTTGTACCAAACAAGTCTCGGTTTTCCCGACTTTTCGAATTCGGTGTCTGGCAACCCTATTAACGACAGTTACTAAACATCTGTTTCCAAGTGAAAGTATAATTATTAACATTTGTAGCTCTCATAATTTCCTTTAATTTAACGTATGTATATATATCAGGGCGGGTCGATTTAAAAATCGCCCATTGCTCAGTGAAAATCGTATTCTAGGGATCAAAATAAGAAACTTTGCCGAAGGAACCATACCTCTAAAACGAATTCTGATGTCCCGGAAAAAAATCCCACTTTGACCCATTTAGAGTGCTCCAATCGAGTCCAAATGTATGACCGCCCCCACTCAGTGAAGTGCTCAGTGAAAATCGTATTCTAGGGATCAAAATAAGAAACTTTGCCGAAGGAACCATACCTCTAAAACGAATTCTGATGTCCCGGAAAAAATCCCACTTTGACCCATTTAGAGTGCTCCAATCGAGTCCAAATGTATGGAACCCCCAGGGGGTTCCAGGGGGTGTGCCCTCTAAATGGGTCAAAGTGAGATTTTTCAAAATTTGCCCCTACCCAAAAGTTC
The DNA here is from genome assembly GCA_963930755.1 of Eudasyphora cyanicolor. NCBI lineage: Eukaryota > Metazoa > Arthropoda > Insecta > Diptera > Muscidae > Eudasyphora > Eudasyphora cyanicolor. The sequence goes on along the minus strand of OZ005736.1, from coordinate 140,199,554 downwards.
GACCCAAATTCCGGGACATCAGAATTCGTTTTAGAGGTATGGTTCCTTCGGCAAAGTTTCTTATTTTGATCCCTAGAATACGATTTTCACTGAGCAATGGCGACTTTTTTTTGCCTCCCCACAAATCGACCCGGCCTAATATATATATCGCGGCTTTATCGAGCATATCTTCAAAAATATGGTCCAAATACTGAAACTTGAAATTTTGAAGAACATTTTAAAAAAAATATATCATAAAATTTGTTTTAATTTTTTTCGTGTTTAGGACCACATATTACACCAGAAAATGTTATGCACAGCCCTTCGACAAATTTTTTTAATTAATAAATAAAAGAATACATTAATATTGTGGGTTGCGAAGCGAAACGGGTTATATCTAGTTATATATATCATGTTGTTTGAATATGATAATCATATATTTTCTGTCTACATATTTTTCTCTCGTATTTGTACTTCGTCCCGATTATTATTTCGGTCATTTCGTTACATTTGTTAGGGTCCGGTCAGATAAAATTACATACAACAAAATCATTGTTGTTGTAATTGTGGCGGCATTTTGCAGTGTGTGTTCGATTAACGAATGGGAGAGACCTTGCTCAATACGACTAACTTTCGTTACTCATTCGATGTAATGCTCAAGTCTAAACCCGTATTTCAATGTCAAGTTTAAACATGTTCGCTCGCGTACTATTCGTATGAGATATTATTGCGGCAACTAAATCGTCTGAACTGTCCGTTTCTATATCTGTCTGTCCGTCCGTTCGTATATACTGTCCGTCCATTCATTCATTATTCGTTGGTGCCGGCGAATATGCGGGTATTTGAGCAAAACCACAAACACCACCAAACAAACCAACTAATTGCCATTAATTCTATTGAGACACAAACTACTTCTTCAATTTGACTTGGAAGTTGGCAAACACACTGTCTGTCTGTCATGTTGTACTGTTTATTACTCATAGAGTAATTTCTGTGCTGTCATAACGCCGACCGATTTATATCCATATGTTTTGTTTTCTTTTTTTTTTTTGAGTGGTGTCATAACATTTTAATTTCGAAACAAAAATCAAAGAGTTGAAACTACATCTTATGTAGGGAAACAAAATCTCTTGTAGGGAAATAAAAAAATACACGGAGCAAAATCTCACTTTTTGATATTTTTGAATTGAAAGAAAATATATTTGAGCAAATAAATTTGATTTTAAAATCAATAAAATTTATTTAGAACGCATATATTTATATATTACAACAAAATATATTTCCAATCTAATGTTCTCAAATAAAATACATACAGGGTGGCTGATATGTAATGCAACAAAGTAAAGCGCTATATTTTTTTATTTTTTTTTTTTTAATTTTTATTGTTCAAAAGCAAAAAATGTCGGAAATAACATAAAACGAAAGTGGCTCTGCGGTATTTTGGCCCATTCCCGGCGAAGCGCCGTCTTGAGATGATCGATACTTTGGTATTTTTTAGTGCGAACCTTACTCTCTAAAATGCCCCAGGCGCAAAAGTCCAACGAATTGAGATCCGGAGATCTTGGTGGCCATTGTGCGGTAGAAATGAAGCGAGGAACCTCCTTTTTAAGCCATTCTTGGCTGACGTGTGCTGAGTGCGATGGTGCTGAGTCCTGTTGGAATGTCCATGGTCTGCGGCCGAAATGTTTGTCTGCCCAGGGCTTCAATACTGTCTTTAGGACATTTTCCCGATAATATTCGGCATTTATTTTGACCCCATGGTCGATGAATACTAGCGGGGAGCGACCATCGGCAGTTACGCCGGCCCACACCATTACCATCGGCGGCGTTTGAGTTATGGTGGCCAATCGAAGGTGTAAATTTTCAGCTGACCTCTTTGGCAAGTAAACCCGATCATTTTGTTTGTTCACAAACTGCTCAATTTTTTTCTCATCGGAGAAAACCAAATTCGGTAACTGGCCACTTTCGTGCAAGCGAAGCAACTCCTTGGCTCTTTCCAGTCTAACTTTTTATTGTTCATCGGTGAGCTCTTGCACTTTTTGGAACTTCAATGGCTTTAGTCCAAGCTCATTTTTTAATATGTGTTGTATCCGCGATATGTTCAGCTCACGAGCAATTTTTCTACCACTGCGGCGTGGATTTCGATCAAATCTGGCCTTGACTTTTCGGATCATTTCTGGTGTTGTTACCGTTTTTTTTCGTCCACTTTTTGGACGCGATGCAACACTGCCAGTATCACGGTAACGAGCAATGGTACGAGAAACATAAGATTTATTCACATTTAAATGCTGGAGGGCTCTAACGATAGCCACTTGTGTTTTTCCACCCAAATATAAAGCAATCACACTATCACGCTTGAATTCCATCACGAATAACTTTTTTTCTGAATCTGAAGATCAAAATGCTTTTGTAAGCTTGTAAACAATAAAATGAACTGTCACTGAAATAAATCTGTCAGCTATCAGACTAGCGGTGTAGAAATGATAGCAACTTGAAGTTGGTTGCAATACATATCAGCCACCCTGTTTAAATTCAAATCAAATTAGGGCATTATTCATAAAAAGTTATGGAAGGTTTATTGAACTGATTTTCAACGTTAAAATGTATCTTAAACCCTCCATAACTTTTTATGAATATGGGCCTTAATGTTTAGTAATTTCACCAAATATATTTTGTTTCAAAAAGCTTTTCAAAAACTTGTTCCTAATTTTAAAATGATGTAAGTTACAATAACTTTTGTTTTAAATAACTTATTATCCCCTCACCTTAGAGAGGAGGGTATAGATCACATCAAAGGAGTGACCTAAGACCCTAAGTATGTTCGGCGGAAATTCGTTTTGGGTCATTTTAAGTCGAATGAGCAATGTCCGTCCGTCTGTCTGTCTGCTGGATGGTGCGCACGATAACTCTCGAAAGGAGTAACCGATTGACTTCAAATTTGGTATGTTGTAATATTTTCTTCCATCTCCGGCTAAGTTCGAAGATGGGCCATATTGGTCCACTCCTTCTAGGACCTCCCCCACGAAGGGTTTACATTTAGTGAAATATTGATTATTTAATAACTTCTATACTACTTATTTGAAATTCTACATATAGTACTACTTTATTAGTCACTATTACCTCGAGAAAAATGGGCGAAGTTGCCACGCCCCTTTTGGCAACTCTCACTCAAATGGACAGTTTTTATCCAAAAGTTAAATGCTTATAACTTTATTACCAGTGCATACAAAGACTTGTAATGTTGTACAGTGTAATTGTTTAATTGTAACTAAAATACTGTGACAAATGGGCATTACATAGTGCCACGCTACTTTTGGTACCTCCCACACAAATGGACCATTTTGTACCAAAAGTTACCAGCTTATAACTTTAATACCAGTGCATACAACTACTTGAAATTTTGTACAGTGTAATGCTTTTATAGCACCCAGAGTCCAGAAAAAATGGGCGTTATTGGCACGCCCCTGTTGGTACCTCTCACCCTAATGGACCTTTTTGTAACAAAAGTAAACAACTTTTAACATTAATACCAGTGCATACAAATACTTGAAGTTTCGTACAGTGCAGTGCTTTTATAGTACATAGAGACTAGAGAAAAGTGGCCGTAATTGGCACGCGCCTTTTGGTACCTCCCACACAAATGGACCATTTTACACCAAAAGTTAACAGTTTATAACTATAATACTAGTGCATATAAATGCTTGGAATTTTGTAAAGTGTAATGCTTTTGTAGTACCTAGAGTCCAGAGAAAAGTGGCCGTTATTGGGAAGTCCCTTTTGGATCCTCCACACAAATGGACCATTTTGTACCAAAAGTAAACAGCTTTTAGCTTTAATACCAGTACATACTTTAAAGATATTAAAGGCAATTGATAATAATTTAATTAAAACAAAAAAATAAATAAATTTACTAATATTTTTTTGGGATTCAAGGTGAGGGGATTCATAAGGGAACTTTCTTACTTGTTTTTAATTTCTATTTATTCCAAGTTATCATTTGTTGTCAACCAGTCAAGCAATGTATTAGTATACAGTGCGACATGTGGTAGGGGTCAGTGATGGCGGGGTTTCTGACTAACGGAAAAACTTACATCGGTCAAAATAAGTTATTGTTTTAGGGGCGTTTCGCTGGATCACGTCTAGGAATCGAAATATATCGATTTGAAGTTAGTAAGAATCATATAGGGGAATTTGTCACGTTTGGGCAGGGTTACCATAAACATTTTTCGGATAGGAGGACATCTGTGTCAGAAAAGGAGGACATTTGAGATATTTACAAGAGCCCTTGGAACCTTTGGAAAAATATACATTTTGTCAACAATTAATTTTTTTAAAGAAGGGCCTAAATTTTACATTTAGTCCTAAATTTTTACATATATTATATATTGCGAATTTTAACAACAAATTTTGCAAATGTAACAAAAGGAGTAGGCCGACCGCGCAAGAAAATAATTATAATTCGAAAGTGGGTTCGTATTTGTGTATTTTATGTACTCCCCTTACGAAGATACATTTTCTTAGTTTTTTGGGGTGTATTTTTATTTTATGCTGTTTTCATGATAGCGGTGTAATTTCCTAAAGCACTTTTTGTAACGAAAATAGGCCCCAAATTTGGGGCGCACTTTCATTTTCAATTTGGATGCATTTCCTAGGGGTCCAACTTACGGCCTCCGACAAATGCTTTAAATTCTACAGAGGAGTACTGCCCTCCTAAGAAAGAAAGTCACATCTCCATTTTAGTAGTTTTGAGATATTTAGCTTTTACGTTTTTTAACTTTCAAGCCTTTTACTATTATGTTTAGGTTAGAAACTTAAATTGGTCTATGTGAGCTGGTAAAACCGGATGCCACTATAACAGACAACTGAAGACGCGAAAGTTAAACAAGTAAGAAAGTTTCAGTCGGGTAAACCGCCTACGGTATACTACCCTCACTTTGTGAGGGTGGTTTCAACAGGACGGTGCCACTTGCCACACAATGGCTCGTTTGCGCAACAAATTCAATGGCCATGTTATCTCACGTCGCACAGAGGGGTGAAATCGCAAAAAATGGAGATCAATTAAACTACTCATCCGATTTTAAAAATTCTTTCACTATTAGAATGCTACGTTATCACTGAGTGACATAGGCTATAATTTTTTTTGGAAAAGTGGGCGGTGCCACTCCCCCCTCCTAAAAATCGCTCTGGCGGCCATAATAATAGAGCGATTGTCACGAAACTTTCCCAATGTTGTACTGTTGACCTGCTTATAGTCCTTGGCTATACTTGGTTATGATTGGATAAAGGGGCATGGCACCGCCCATATAACTCAAAACTTAGAACGGATATATCTCATGAACTATCAGAGGTATGAAGATGAGATTTGGTATATATGTTGATCGTACAGTATGAATTACATCCAAGGTGGAATAGGGCGGTGCCACGCCCCCTTTTAAAAAATGCTGTTTTGGAAAAAAAAATTAATAAAATTTTTACATAGTAATCAATTTATTTTTAATATAATTACGTAGACGAAAGGGGGATCATTGTATCATTTATGTAACTAAATTCGGGACTCAAAGCAGATATTAAAATTGTTCGATCGTGTACGGATGTGTCCGGTGAGAGTTTTGTTCAAAAATATAAATAGCTTGTTCCTTCATATCTACAAAATAGTAAAAAAGTTTATACATAAGTATTTATATATATCGTATTATATTATTATATATATATATAAGTATTTATATATATATATATATAAAAGAACTTTTGGATGTATCTAATGTATATATTTATTATAAGACATGTGTTTCTGACCTGCTATTTTAAAAAATATGCCCAAAGTCATCAAACTCTAATGCATCGCCCTCGATATAACCATCGTCGTCATCTGTATCATGATTTGTGCCTTCTGGTACCACGTTCGTCAAAACTGAAGGCGAAACTAGTAGATCTACTACTGATTTTGGAAGTTGGTGGAGTTTTTTTTGGCAAATTTTGTTTTACCAGATAGGATTGGATCTGAACTAAGTAGGAACCTATTTAATATGTCTCGATTGCAATCCTCCCGACTACATTTGCGAGAAAAATGTTCTCTGTAGTTTTTAAAATCTTTGTTTCGGGCTTCCTGGGCTTCCTCAGACAGTTCACCGATCGGTAATAGGGCAATTATAACAAAGAAAACGAAGACAAAGCAAACAAAAGACAAGAACTGGTGTTCTTTGCTTGAGTGACTATTTTCACAGTTAATTTAATAAAAAAAATTCGCGCAAAAACGCGCCACATTTTATTACTGAATATGAAAGCCTAGGAACTGTAGTTTCTTAAAAAATTAATATACTAACGCCAAATAACCCCATTCATATTTAAATATCCACAAATATTTTGAAAATAGCCAAAATTTAGACACATTTTAAAATATTTTTTAAAAATATTTCTACACATTTTTTGTTTACACAAGTATTTTTAGAACAACGCTAAAATACCTGAGGTTGAAGATTCCATAGTGAAAGTATTACTTTTGACTTGAGAAAAACTATATATTAAGCGTCGAAATATACCGAATTTCAATTAACACTATTGTGCGCGAATAGCTCAAAAATTACTTAACTTTAACACAATGCAGCTTGAAAAGTAAACAACATATGACATTGAAATTTTCAGTAGTGATGTAGAATTTTATATACTTTAATCGGATACTAAGTATTTTTCAAAAAAACAAATTTTCATTTTTCAATTAATATCCATTTTTTGCGATTTCACCCCTCTGTGCGTCGTGGCGATGTCAATTGGCCGCCAAGATCATGTGATTTGACACCGTTGGACTTCTTTCATTGCGGTTATTTGAAAGAAAAGGTGTACGTCGCAACAATTCAAGAGCTAAAGGATGATATAATTCGGCACATTAACAGCATAGAACCTCAATTGTGCCTCAGCGTCATCGAAACCATCGATTGGACCATCGAATGGAGGTGTGCCGTCGAGGTCGCGGCCGATATTTTGTTCCATACATAATTGAACCATACCAATATTATCATTATAAAAAGAAATGACAATAATTTCCTAAATAATTCAACATCGGCCCTTAAAATGTATCAACTTCGGCCCTTAAAATGTAATCACCCTTTAGCATCTCTCCGATTTGACTTCTTAACCCCATAGAGACCACAACTTTCAACTGAGCGGCCTGAAAATTGGTGACAGAACTGAAAAACTGCAACCACACAAAACCACAAATTTCAACGAATTGAGCTGAAACTTGGTAATATGAGTTTATTTCTAACCGAATCAATTCACCTGCGAATTTTTCTGCGTGGCTGAACTTAACGCCGTTTTCACTTGTTTAAGTTAGATAGGTTGTTTAGGTTTTTTATTAGTTACATCGATATATCGATATATGCTGCATAGTCTGACTATTTTTTTTTTATCGAAATACGATTAAAATTTTGGAGTATGTCAACGATATATCACTTATTTTCTTGCATGCAGACCCATATACACTTCAATCCTCTATTGACATTTCCTTTTTTAAAGCTTTAATATCTGAAGAGAAATATAAAAATTGAATTTTAAATCATTAGACATTTGATTATCTAATTAATGGGACTTCAATGATTATCGTATTATTATTTAATTTAATGTTTTTCACTGTTTTGTCCATTAGTAGTAAAAATATATTTCTTAGCCGGAGCCACTTGTATGCGGCCTCACAAAATCCTCCAGTATTTATAGCTACAAAACTTTATTGCAATGCCATTAGAAATTAATTACCTGCATATTAGGTTTCCCAGCGGAGGAGAGAAAAATACATTTAATTGTGATTTTATTACGATGTAATTGATTTCCCATCGTAGGAGGTGAACGGTGGACGAACGGGGCAAAGTCAATGTGACCTGGCCACCCGCCTAAGGCTCGTCTAACCTATCACCTCAACATTGCGGCGGCGACAACATTATCGACGCCATCAATTTAGTTCCTATGGCTTCCTGCGAACATTCGGTACGTTTGTACATAGCTCTGACGGTTGCTATATTTAAAATATTGCGTGATTTTTCTCCTTGGTGGGAGGAAAATCTCACGCTTTGAGGTTTTTTGTTTTTATTTTTATCGTCCTTTTTCCATTTTATTATTATATTTTCACGAATGGCACGTGAATGTTTCCATTTCGAGTTCTTATTTTTTACAATTGTTATTTAAAATTGTTATTGACTGGTGTTTTCCATTGTCTTTCGTAATCCTATTATGTGTGTCAATGGTTCTTTCTGTGTCAATGACCAGTGTAAATACGAGAAAATAGTTTTTAAACAAAGCAAAAAAAAGAAGAATGAAAACAAAAAAACCTGACATTGCTAATGAATCAATAAAAGTGATTTGTTTTCACTTTTTCCGGTATGTAGAATATGGCTGGTAAAAGAAAATTGTTGAGCTGATAAAGCCCCCCTATTTAAGGTTTGCACATTTTTTCCAATGGGATTTAAATTTTAGTCTGGCGCACAAAAGCCTCTGAGTCAGTGCAGTTCAACAGGTACTACATACTACGAATACATTGTTGTCATACTTTTCATATTTCATAATACATTGATAAACAACAAGAAAATATCAAAATTGTCCTACATTTCTCGTATTGCAGCATAAAGCGCCCATAAATGGCCACAAGGACAATTGCCATTTGTTGATTGCTTGGCTATAAGCTGCTTACTCATTTCAAAAGCATAAACAATATATTAAACTGTTTTCTTCTCCTCTCACACTGCACCATGAAGTGATTACCTTATTGGCCTCAAGTAATGTATCATAGAGTCAATTGCAAATTGTAGTTTCCTTGACTACTCTTTTCCATAACATCAATAAAATATTACAAATTAGTCTAGTTTTCTCACACTTTATTGTCCAATTACGTATTATTTGAGCTCAAAGAACTGACTCATTTCATAAATATCAACAAAATGTCCTATTTTGCTCACATTGCACCATGAAGTGATTAAATTATTGACCCCTAGCAGTGTATCAACAAAATATTCAATCTTTTCCTACTTTTCACTCATTTTAGCATGCACTGAATACTTTATTCCCTCTAAGTGGTGCATCGTAGATACAATTACCGCTACCCTTCTCATATTGTAGCATGAACTGATTACTTTATTGACCCTATGTGGTATATTGCAAGTTCAATTGCCACTTGTAGCTTCCTTGACTATATGTTAAGTTAGAGTCTGTATGACAGACTCACTTAGACTATATGATCCATTGGGCTACTACAGGGACAGGGGAAAGGAAAATATATGTTATCTCAAGCCCCTCCCGTTGAACCAGTTTGATTGCTTTAATTCTTAGGTAATTCCCCAAAGAAATGCTGCATACCAATGCGGTAATCGCGGCGCTATTGAACTCTTACATGATTAGACTAATTCAAAGACGGCTTAACAGAAGACGCATAACAGCAAGTATTGAGTCCACAACTCTAAAAAGTTTTGTGAACAGAGGGACCCCACAATGAGTAGTTTTGTCTTGGAACGTGGCGGTGGAGTCCTGTTAGATCTAGAACCTTGTGGCACATGCGGATGATGGATGACAGATCGCTGTAACTGGCAAATTCATCAGCGTTCTCAGAGATATCCTACAGGAGGCTCTGAACAAATTGGCCATATGGGCCAGAACAGCGGTTTGGGCGTTAACTCAAATAAGACAGATTTGGTTCTCTTTACTTGGAAGAGAATCTGGTCACACATATGGACCCTCCTCGGATAAATGGAGCCGAGGTGGTCTTTTCTAAAAATGCAAAATATCTAGGAATAATTCTAGATAGGAAATTGTCATTCAGACTTCATGTTCTGGAACGTGTAAGGAAAGCCAACGTCGCCTTATATTCCTGCAGGAAATCTGTAGGGTGGTGTTGATGACTCTCTCCTAAAAATGGATGTATATAGCAGTAGTTCGGCCAATACTGTTCTACGGCATTGTGGCGTGGTGGACGGAAAGTGACAAACGATCCATTACCAACCTATTATCGGTTCAGAGAACTGCCTGCCTGCTGCCCGTGACTAAGCGGAGCGTCGAGGACTACACCGACAGAGGCTGTACAAGTCCTACTCCATCTACTGCCCATTGATATAGTGGCGAGCGAAGACTTTTCTATCAATGTGAAGGTATAAGAACTACGGCCACGTGTGAGCCATAACAATGTTTGGCTATGGCACCGAACGAGTGGACTTCATACCTACGTGTACACCTTCGAGAGGAACTTCACCATTACGAGGGTTGCTATATATATTTCTGGCCTAGGCAACACTAAGTGTTGCCTGGCGCATAAACGTACTCAGAACGTTTTGACGTACGACCACCATTGGTGTTGTTTACAGTGACTTGAAAAAATCAATTTGGCAAAAAAATGGAGTTAACTCGTGAACATTTTCGTGCGATCATTTTTCACAACTTACGACGTGGATTATCACGACAAGAGAGCATCGATGAACTTAAATCTTTGTATGGCGATGAAGCACCATCCTATAGCACTGTGAAAAACTGGTTTAATGAATTCAATCGTGGCCGACGCTCGCTCAAAGACGAAGGTCGTGAAGATCGTCCAAAAACGGCCGTTGTGTCGTTTGGTGTCTGATTTGACACCAAACGACTTCTTCTTATTCGCTCTAATCAAGAAAAAGCAGCTTGGTCAACGTTTTTCGAGCCTGAAGCAGCTGTTAAAGCGTTCAAAAACCATGTTTTGGAGGTGAATTTTCTCACACACTGTAAACAAAACAATTCGCGCTCAAATGACATAGCGTTCTGAGCGAGGTTATGCTAAAAAATTTCATACTTTCCAATGGAAGTTCCAGTTCTCACCTGGCAACACTAGTATTTCCAGGAACCGAAATATAATTAGCAACCCTCGTATGATACCTGCCAGAGAGCAATGGGTTGGCAGTATACCAAGAAACAGAAACCATCTGCACTTCTACAAAGATGGTTCGGAGTACACTGTAAAGAACAAAGTACTTATATAGCTCACAGACTACCAGATACCTGCAGTGTATTTTAAGTCGAAATAATGACAATATAGGATGTCGCCAAGTGACTGAGTCACAACATATTCACCAACACTGGCGTTGTCATTTACCCGGACAGCCAGGCTGTCATCAATTCTCTGGAGGGCACATCCCTAATTTCACAAACAGCCTTCGACTGCCGCAGATCTTTTAACGAGATGGCTTAGCAGTTTAAAATATACCTCATATGGGAAGCTGGGCATAGGGATATACCGGGGAATTGCAAAGCCTCTGAACTTGAACTGAAGGGAGGGGTTAACATTACAAATTCTCGAAGAATTGGCATATACAGGGTGGCTGATATGTATTGCAACCAACTTCAAGTTGCTATCATTTCTAAACCGCTAGTCTGATAGCTGACAGATTTATTTCAGTGACAGTTCATTTTATTGAATTCATTTTGGATTCAGAAAAAAAGTTATTCGTGATGTAATTCAAGCGTGATTGCTTTATATTTGGGTGGAAAACCACAAGTGGCTATCGTTAGAGCCCTCCAGCATTTAAATGTGAATAAATCTTTTATTTCTCGTACCATTGCACGTTACTGTGATACTGGCAGTGTTGCATCGCGTCCAAAAAGTGGACGGAAAAAAACGGCAACAACACCAGAAATGTTCCGAAAAGTGAAGGCCAGATTTGATCGAAATCCACGCCGCAGTGGTAGAAAACTTGCTCGTGAGCTGAACATATCGCGAGATCGGATACAACACATATTAAAAAATGAGCTTGGACTAAAGCCATTGAAGTTCCAAAAAGTGCAAGAGCTCACCGATGCACAAAAAAAAAGTTAGACTGGAATAAGCCAAGGAGTTGCTTCGCTTGCACGAAAGTGGCCAGTTACCGAATTTGGTTTTCTCCGATGAGAAGCCATTCCAAATTGAGCAGTTTGTGAACAAACAAAATGAACTCAAGCGCCGCCGATGGTAATGGTGTGGGCCGCCGTAACGGCCGATGGTCGTCCCCGCTCGTATTCATCGACCATGGGGTCAAAATAAATGCCGAATATTATCGGGAAAATGTCCTAAAGACAGTATTGACTCAGCACGCGTCAACCAAGAATGGCTTAAAAAGGAGGTTCCTCGCTTCATTTCTACCGCACAATGGCCACCAAGATCTCCGGATCTCAATCCGTTGGACTTTTGCGCCTGGGGCATTTTAGAGAGTAAGGTTCTCACTAAAAAATACCAAAGTATCGATCATCTCAAGACGGCGCTTCGCCGGGAATGGACCAAAATACCGCAGAGCCACTTTCGTGCAGCGTGTGATGACTTTGTCGGCCGTTTGAAGGCCATAATTCGTGCCAAAGGTGGCCAATTCGAACAAATCTAAACTGTTTCTAAAATTTTATGTTATTTCCGACATTTTTTGCTTTTGAACAATAAAATTAAAAAAAAATATAGCGCTTTACTTTGTTGCATTACCTATCAGCCACCCTGTAATTGCCACTATTTTATACTTTCACTTTAGTGGATGACATTTTAAGTCATTTGAGCAATGACCCGCCGTCTGTCTGTTTGTCTGTCTGGCTAGAGCACACGATAACTGGAGCAACTGATTGACACCACCCCCTAAAATGCAGTTTTGTGGGACAATTTAGCACAAATTCGGAAAAAGTGCGAAATTAGTCCTAAATTGATTTTCAATTTTGGCTTATTTCTGTCATTTAAGTTGAGTTTTGAGTTTTGGTATATTCAGCTACTTATAGTGGATTTTTATGACAAAAATTTTTGTAGAATATTATTATCCGTTAAACTCTGCTTTACTGGTGTTTTTTACTCTTTTCAAAAAAAAGGTTTTGTGGCGTTACGAAGTCAAAGGTTTTTGTGGTTTTTGTGGCTTTACGAAGTCAAAACATCAAAACATGGACCTATGGCTGACGTTGTTCGTGTGAAGGATTCCGGGTGTAAAAAAACCCCAGCTAACAATTTCCAGCCTAATCAGTTGAAATTTGTGGTCTCTGTGGCGTTAAGTAGTCAAATCGGAGAGATGCTATATATGGAGACTATATCAAAAAATGGACCGATATTGCCCATTCTCGGTTTTGATTTTTCCCATTTTTTTATATATTTTAGTAAACCTGACGAAACGCTTTGTAGAATTTGAGATTTTTCCGATATTTCGTGCAAAAGTTATAGATATTTAAAAAATTGCTAAGATATCACTCAGTGTATAAATTTTTTGGTCATAAATTCTTAAATTATGGTCCGATTTGAAAAAAAAAATTTTAAATGTTACTTTTCAGAAAAAAACTTCAAAAATATGTTAAAATATGTTGCTTTGCGATTTTCAAGTTTTACAATTTAAATGTAATTTTTTAAATTGTTTGTACTCTCCGATTTTTGCGAATTTTTTTTATTTGAAACTTCAATTAAGTCTCTAACATATAAGCTTTGGATGGAAGTGGGCTTAAAATTATTTAGAATCACATCCTGAAGTGTCTCCATTATTTTGTTCTTTGGCGTCGAACATCTATTCCTAAGTCTTGGAGCCACAAGCATAAAAAAACCAGTAAGGAAAGACAGAAAGTCGGGCGGGGCCGACTATATAATACCCTACACCTACCTACCAATGCGAAAATGGGCATTGCGATAAGAATTTGGCAGTGTTCATACATGTAATAAGCAAACTCTCTCTGCCGATTTTCGTACTGATCGGATATAAAACACGGTTTCTACAGTGCTTACATGTCAAATCGGGTGTAACATATATATTGGGACTATGTTTAAATCTGAACCGATTTTCCCCGAATTTGGCAGTGTTCATACATGTAATAAGAAAACTCTCTCTGTTAAATTTCGTACTGATCGGATATAAAACACAATTTCTACAGCGCTTAAATGTTAAATCGGGTGGGACATATATATGGGTGCTATATCTAAATCTGAACCGATTTTCCTTGAATTGCGCAGTGTGTTTTCATGTAATAAGAGAACTTTCTCTGCCGAATTTCGTACATGTCGGATGTAAAATACGGTTTCTACAGCGCTTTCATGTCAAATCGGGTGAAACATAGGTTTAGGTTTAGGTTTAGGTTAGGGTGGCAGCCGTATTTTTTTACAAGCTCACATAGACCAGTTTAGGTCCCTAGTGTTACCACGGGCTGAAATGCCCCTCATCGAAACCAACCTGTTTGATATATAAATTTATCGATAGTACGAATATCAGTACTGGAAAGATCTGTTAGGCTGCCTAAAAAGGCCGACCCCAGTATATCCAGTCGTCGTTTACTCAAAGCGGGACAGTCGCAAAGCAAGTGCTCAATGCTCTCCACTTCTTCCTCATCTCCACAGCTTCGGCAGAAGTCATTGGACTCAATACCCAATCTTTTGGCGTATTCGCCGATCAAGCAGTGTCCCGTCAGAACCTGTACTAACGTAGACAATCGTTTCCTCTCTAGTGCGAGGAGATATTTTGACCTTCTCAGGTCATACCTTGGCCAGATTTGTCTAGCTACCCTGCAGGTGCCGATTTCTGTCCATCTATCGTTGGACTGCCTGATTGCCTCTTGCCTAAGCCAAAGCTTGCACGTGGATAGTGGCGCACCAATATACGCAAATTCTTCGAGAATTTGTAATGTCGTCCCTTTCCTAGCAAGTTCATCGGCTTTGCAGTTCCCCGGGATATCCCTATGCCCAGGCACCCATATGAGGTGTATATTAAACTGCTCAGCCATCTCGTTAAGAGATCTGCGGCAGTCGAGGGCTGTTTGTGAATTTAGGGATGTTGCCTCCAGAGAATTGATGGCAGCCTGGCTGTCCGAGTAAATGACAACGCCATTGTTGGTTACTATGTTGCGACTCAGCCACTTGGCGACTTCCCATATTGCCATTATTTCGGCTTGATAGACACTGCAGGTATCTGGTAGTCTGTGAGCTATATCTAGACTAAGTTCTTCACAGTGTACTCCGAAGCCAACCTTTTCATCAAGCTTCGAACCATCCGTGTAAAAGTGGAGATGGTTTATATTACCTGGTATTCTGCCGACCCATTCATCTCTGGCGGTAATCATAGTGATGTAATTTCTCTCGAAGGTGTACACTGTTGGTATATAGTCCACTCGGTCGGTTACCATAGCACTACACTTTGATATCCTCATGTGACCATAGTTCTTGTACCTCCACATTGATAGGCAGTTTAATCTTATTGCCGCTTTGGTTGCAACTTCTCTCGCCACAATATTAATCGGCAGTATATGGAGTAGGGCTTGTAGAGACTCGGTCGCTGTAGTCCTTAAGGCTCCGCTTATGCTCAGGCAGACAGTTCTCTGAACCTTTGTTAGTAGGTTGGTAATGGTTATTTTGTCAGTTGCCGTCCACCATACCACAATACCGTATAACAGTATTGGACGAACTACTGCAATATATATCCAGTGGACGATTTTAGGAGAGAGTCCCCACCGCGACCCTACAGCCTTTTTGCAGGAATATAAGGCGACGTTGGCCTTCCTTACACGTTCCAATACGTTAAGTCTAAATAACATTTTCCTATCTAGAATTATTCCTAAAAATTTTGCACTTTCAGAAAAGACTAGATCTGTTCCATTTATCCGAGGTGGAGGGTCCACATGTGGGACATTATTCATCCTAGTAAAGAGAACCAATTCTGTCTTGTTGGGGTTAACGCCCAAACCGCTGCTTCTGGCCCATCTAGCCAACTTGTTCAGAGCCACCTGTAGGATGTCTCTGAGGACGTTTACGAATTTGCCACTCACTGCGATTGCCACGTCGTCCGCATATGCCACGACCTTGCAGCCACAACGTTCTAGATCTAGCAGGATTTCATTCACCGCTAGGTTCCAAATTAGTGGAGACAGTACTCCTCCTTGCGGGGTCCCTCTGTTTACATACCTTGTTAGAGTTGTGGACCCTAGACATGCTGTTATGCGTCTTCTGGTGAGCAGACTTTGAATTAGTCTAATCAAACTAGTGTTAACTTTTAGATGTGAGAGTGCCGCAATTACCGCATCGGAGTGAATGTTGTTAAAAGCCCCTTCTATGTCAAGAAATGCCACCATGGTGAATTCCTTGAAATGCAGGGACGATTCGATAGTGCTCACAAGTTCGTGCAGGGCTGATTCAGTAGACTTGCCCTTGTTGTAAGCATGTTGGTTCCCCGACAGGAGTTTTGTATCCAGGTTTTCCCTAATGAAATGATCTAAAAGTCTTTCCAGACCTTTCAATAGGAACGAGGATAGGCTAATTGGTCTGAAGTCTTTTGGGCTAGTGTGTGATATCTTTCCCGCTTTAGGTATGAATACCACTTTGGTATCCCTCCATCGATTCGGGACGTATGAAAACCTGATACAGCCTACATAAATTTTCTCCAGCCAGGGGATAATGTACTTTAACATTTTCTGCATTTCTGCTGGAGTGATGCCATCTGGTCCAGGTGACTTGAAGGGCTCAAAGCTGTTAATAGCCCAGCTTATTCTGGATCTCTCAGTCAAGAAGCTAGCGACGCTCGCAGTCCAATCGCACTCTTGTTGGTCCTGCTGATCCTCGGGTTCTGTTACAGTGTTCCCCGGGAAATGTGTGTCTAGCAGTACATTGAGCGACTGCTCGCTGTTTTTGGTCCAGTTATTTGCCTCATCCTGTAAATATCCCACTGTACAGGGTGAAGCAGATAATATCTTCCTCAGCCTAGCGGCGTCGGAGACCTTTTCCACTTCACCACAGAAGGTATACCAAGAGCGCCTTTGCGCCTTTCTAAGCTCCTTCTTATAGATCTTGAGTTGCTCTTTATAGGCATCCCAATCATTAGCGACCCCAGTAGATTTAGCCTTATTGAATAGCTTGTTGCAGGTCTTTTTCATAGCCGTTAGCTCAGAAGTCCACCATTGGGGTTTAGTTTTACCCTTGTACCTTGTTTTTGGACAGGCTTCTTCAAGGGATCTATTGAATGATATGGTGATATGATCGACCAGATTATACAGACCGGCTTTGTCATTCGGTTCGTACGGAAGTTTAGAGTTGAGGACTTTCTTGAAATTCTTCTCATACAGATGCCACTTTGTCTTCCTTACATTTCTGTGGACGGCGGGTTTAGGAGCTTTTTCCGCGAGTTTGAACTCAATATAATGGTGATCTGAGAATGAGTGGTCGTCCAGTACATTCCACCCAATAATTTTGTCGGACAGCCGGTCAGTAGCAAACGTTACGTCGAGTACTTCTTGTCTGTCTTTAATTGTGAAGGTCGGTTTATTACCTATGTTACAAATACTAAGATTGGTAGTTAGAATAAAGTCAAGAAGCGAATCACCCCTATTGTTTATATCCGTGCTACCCCAGATAGTATGATGAGCGTTCGTGTCTGCGCCAATAATCAGCTCGAGCTCGTCAGACGTTGCTTCTTCTACTACTTCCCTGAATAGAGCAGTCGGTACTACAGATTCATAAGGCAAGTAGCTGGAGACCACCCAATATATGCGATTACCGATCTCCAGGCTAGCAGCTGTTTGGTCTTTACCACTTAAATTAGTCAGGAGAAAGATACTTAGATCTTTCCTGGCCAAAATGCAGGTTCTTGGAGTGCCTTCACAGTTGGCCACAAGCAGTTTAAAGTTGGGTGTCCTAATACCGCACACCCTTCCTCCCACTACGTAGGGCTCCTGTATCAGGACGATGTCTACTGCGCCAGTGGACAGGCGCACCAATAGAGCCGCTGAGGCTGCTTTAGCGTGATGGAGGTTAATCTGTAGAATTCTTACCATCATTGGTAATTGACAGATTAACATCCACCCCGACAAGGGTGTTATCGAACTCTTCGTCCGTATCGTCGAGAAGCATGTCCCCGCCAGATGCGTCAAAGAGTCCGGAGACTCCCCTCAGCCCCTCTGTGTCAGAAGTAGAGCTTTCGTCCCCAGAGTAGGACGTTACAGATCTTCTGTTAGAGTTGGAGTCACCAGAAATAATAGGCGTGGCTACCTCCGCACTTACAGAAAGTGCCACGGTGGACGACTCACCTTCTGCAGTGGGAGCTATATCCTGCTTGTATATCTTCAAGACTATAGTCTCGAAGCCATATTGTAGGGTTGCACTCGCACTTTGTATATGGGAGGTGGATTCAGCGTTTAGGATAAGATTGACCTGCCGCTTTTTACCATCCGCCTCACCCACCTTGCTGATTCTCCAATTATGGGCCGGCAGACCAGGATTGGAATCTTTTATTATTTCTAAGATGTCAGCCGGGTTGGAGGGCTCTTCTTGTTTTTTTCGACAACATCCAACTGGGCACCCGGCCACACCTCACCCGCTCGACTCAGAGCAGCCTTATAAAGGTCTACTGATCTGGCATCACCGAAATATAAGAGCTTTACTCTCCCCTGATGCCATCCTGCATCGTTGCAGATTGGTGGTTTGCCCGGCATTTCTCTACGGACATCGAGGTAATGAGCCATAATGGCTGATTGTACATGACTCCATTTGTCCTTGAGGATGGATCCATCCTCACTACTTCTGTCTATAACAGCCATCACTAGACTCTCCTTCGCCACTTCATTGAAGGGCTTGGTGAGTGTCCTGTTGGTGGTGACATTAAGGCCTCTTGCCTTTTTCGAAGGCAGGGGTTCATCAGGTGATCTGATTCGTTTTACTTTATTAGCCGTTAACACAGCTGAATTTGTGGCTCTTTCAGCCGACTCATTGGCCTTAGAAGCATCTATGACGCCTTTAGCCCAGGTAAGTGACTCTTTTTGTTTTTCGGTAAGAGCCGAAACCTCAACAGCCTCCAACTTCGTCAAAACTCTGAGCGCTACACGATGCTCATTGTGCTTCCGTTTTGACGGTCGGACATGACGTTTTCCCCTCACCGCACCACCTGTTGTGAGTACTTGGGGGAGATTTTCACCATTTTTGGTGTGGTCGGCTTTGGCCAAGACCAACGGACGGACAGTCGGACGATTGGGGAACCGCGCTCCATCGGAACACGAAGGCATCCCCGTCAAGAGAATTTATTTTAATTTTGTCTGTATTAGACCGTAATAGGTACTACGATGTAGGCCTTACAGACTTTGTACAGATTTTTGCTATTGCGTAATAGGTACTGGTAACTATCCGCTATGTGATAAACACGTCCGTTCACTGCGAATGATCAGCAACGAAACTTTTTTTTTTTTTTTTTTTGAAACATATATATGGAGACTATATCTAAATCTGAACCGATTTTCCCCGAATTTGGCAGTGTTTATTCATGTAATAAGAGAACTCTCTCTGCCAAATTTCGTACTGATCTGATTTAAAATACAGTCCCTACAGCGCTTACATGTCAAATCGGGTGAAACATTATATGGGGGCTATATCTAAATCTAAACGGATTTTCTCCGAATTTGGTAGTGTTCATTCAGTTAAAAAAAAAATCTCTCTGCCGAATTTCATAAAGATCGGATGTAAAATGTGGTTTCTACAGCGCTTACATGTCAAATCGGGTGAAACATATATATGGGGACTATATCCAAATCTGAACCGATTTTAATCAATAGGGATCGTCCTTGGGCCAAAAAAGAGCACTATGCTAAATTTCATCACAATCGGTCCATAAATACGACAAGAATACATGGACAGACAGACGGACAGACGGACATGGCTAAATCGACTCAAAAAGTGATTCTGAGTCGATCGGTATAATAAACAATGAGTCTATCTCTTCTCCTTTTAGGTGTTACAAACAAATGCACAAAGTCATAATACCCTGTACCACAGTGTGGTGTAGGGTATAAAAAAATATAAATAATTGTAGGCCCACTTCCATCCAAAGCTTATATTTTAGAGAATTAATAGAAGTTTAAAATGTAAAAAATTCGCAAAAATCGGAGAGTACAAACAATTTAAAAAATGGCATTTAAATTGTAAAACTTGAAAATCGCACACCAAAAATATTTTAATATTTTTTTTAATTTTTTTCTGAAAAGTTCCGAAAAATACCAATATTTCAAAAAAAAAGATTTTCCAAGTCGGACCATAACTTAAGAAGTTATGACCAAAAACTGGAACCACTAAATTAAATTTCACCGAAATTTTTTAAAAGCGTCCACAACACACACTATTTTACAACATAATAATGAGCGAATAAGCTGAATTGGTTTATATATTGATTTAAAAATGTTTCTTATTAATTAAATATTTTGCAATGTAAATTTCAACTTAATTAATATAATAAAAATGTCAATATAATACGTTTAAAAGTTAAAACAATGTTGATTCAATGTATACCACGAAAATAATAGAAACCACATTAATTCAAAGTTGAAAATTATTGATGTAATGTATTTCAATATAATGTTTCTATTACATTGAAAATTATTGAATTAATATGACGCGTTATTATTTTTAAGTTGCAGCTTTTCCCTGAGTGCATTTTTGAATTTACCAATGCCAATGATTCTGAATAACAAATTTTCGTAATTGATTAGTGATGAGGTTATTTGTTATATATATACCCAATGCAATGCCTTATAAAAAACAATTGACACTTTTGCCTCTCTCCTGCTATACAATGTTTTTATTTACTTAAAATTGATTAGTTTTCATATTATTGTTTATATTTTCATCTTTTGTCTTTTAATGACATTTACAGTACCTGTCATTGTTCCCGTTAATTAGATTAGTAAGAAATTCACCACATTTAGAAGCCGTACAAGCCCCACGGGTTTGTATCTTGGCTAACCGAGGCATAATGGAAGCATTTCACAAGTATTCAAATTCAGTTTGCGTTTTTACGTGGTCTTTATCGTGGTTCAGCATTTCAAATCGACATAGTGAAATTATATATTCCATTCTATAGAGAAAAAAAGGAATACAGGAAAGGAATAAAAAGAGGATTACAAAAAATTACCTTTGGGAATAATCTAAATCAAATCTGAATACAGCTTTTTTAACGAAAGTTTAAAAAAAGAATAAATAATTCTAGAATAGTTAAAGTGATTTCTAAAGTTCTCGAAAAAGCTTCCAAAAATAAATCTATTACATCATTTGAAACCGAAAAAAAAATTGAGGTCACACAATAAAAACGAGAAATTCCTAAAAGTTGCTAAAAATCTATTACAACAAATCCTTGATTCAAAGTGTTTTTTTAAGTTCTCGAAAAAGTTTTCAAGCAAGTCGTTTAAAGAAATCCTTGATTTAAAGTGTCTTCAAAAGTTCTCGAAAAAGCTTTTAAAAATCTAAATATATTACATCATTTCAAAAATAATGAATTTTGAGTAGACAAATTATACGGGAGAGTGATACAAAATACATTGAATAATTGAAAATTAAAACCTCTTAATTAATTTGCGATATTTAGAACAGTTTTAAAATAATTGCATTCGGAAAAAAGTCCTTGAAATTGAAAGCCTATACATTCAAGAGCACACACTCCAGAGCTTTTTTAAAAGCTTGCCAAGGACATTGTTGCTTTGGAAATTGAAATAAATTAAATTTACTGTAATTAGAAAAGTTGTGTGTGAGTTTGTTTGTGTGCACTTGAGAGAAGCCTTAGTAAAGAAATCCACGCAAAATGCCTTCAGGCAGATATTACGAAGAGGAACTCGATCTCGAATTTGACGATGAAGATGACGAATTGCAAGGTGTGGGTGTTCGTGTTCCCCCGCTGAGGGATGATCGTCGCCCCAGCACCGTTGGGGATTATCGTGCCGAAAATAGACGATTGTCTGGCGATGATGACGATTACGAGGATGATGACGATGAAGAATTGGAGGTAGAGGACTTGTAAGTAAAAACAAAAATTCTTAAGTTTCGAATTAGAAATGTTGCAGTTAAAATATGTAATTTAACAATGAAACCATCCATGAGACAGTCATTGTTTCTCATCGTATGTGGTAACATAATTGTGAACGAGAGTATACAGGGTGGCTGATATGTATTGCAACCAACTTCAGGTTGCTATCATTTCTAAACCGCTAGTCTGATAACTGGCAGATTTATTTCAGTGACAGTTCATTTTATTGTTTACCAGCTTACAAAAGCATTTTGATCTATTGCATTCAGAAAAAAATGTTATTCGTGATGGAATTCAAGCTTGATAGTGTGATTGCTTTATATTTGGGTGGGAAAACACAAGTTAGAGCCCTCCAGCATTTAAATGTGAATAAATCTTTTGTTTCTCGTACCATTGCTCGTTACCGTGATACTGGCAGTGTTCCATCGCGTCCAAAAAGTGGACGACAAAATCGGTAACAACACCAGAAATGATCCGAAAAGTGAAGGCCAGATTTGATCGAAATCCACGCCGCAGTGGTAGAAAAATTGCTCGTGAGCTGAACATATCGCGAGAACGGATACAACACATATTAAAAAATGAGCTTGGACTAAAGCCATTGAAGTTCCAAAAAGTGCAAGAGCTCATCGATGCACAAAAAAAAGTTAGACTGGAAAGAGCCAAGGCGTTGCTTCGCTTGCACGAAAGTGGCCAGTTACCGAATTTGGTTTTCTCCGACGAGAAGCCATTCCAAATTGAGCAGTTTGTGAACAAAAAATGATCGGGTTTACTTGCCAAAGAGGTCAGCTGAAAATGTACACCTTCGATTGGCCACCATAACTCAAGCGCCGCCGATGGTAATGGTGTGGGCCGCCGTAACGGCCGATGGTCGCTCCCCGCTCGTATTCATCGACCATGGGGTCAATATAAATGCCGAATATTATCGGGAAAATGTCCTAAAGACAGTATTGAAGCCCTGGGCAGACCAACATTTCGGCCGCAGACCATGGACATTCCAACAGGACTCAGCACCATCGCACTCAGCACGCGTCAACCAAGAATGGCTTAAAAAGGAGGTTCCTCGCTTCATTTCTACCGCACAATGGCCACCAAGATCTCCGGATCTCAATCCGTTGGACTTTTGCGCCTGGGGCATTTTAGAGAGTAAGGTTCGCACTAAAAAATACCAAAGTATCGATCATCTCAAGACGGCGCTTCGCCGGGAATGGGCCAAAATACCGCAGAGCCACTTTCGTGCAGCGTGTGATGGCTTTGTCGGCCGTTTGAAGGCCATAATTCGTGCCAAAGGTGGCCAATTCGAACAAATCTAAACTGTTTCTAAAATTTTATGTTATTTCCGACATTTTCTGCTTTTGAACAATAAAATTTAAAAAAAAAATTAAAAAAATATAGCGCTTTACTTTGTTGCATTACATATCAGCCACCCTGTATATCAAACGATAGGAGTAATCTTCTGACTTCAAATTGGGTATATGTTGAAATATGTTTTCTATCCAGGGTAGAGTCAAAGATGGACCACGTTTGTCCACTCCTTCAAGTACCTCCGCCACAAAGGGTCAACATTTAGTAAAATATTGATTCTTAAATAACGTCTATACTACTCATCAGAATCTTCCGCAATTGCACACATAGTACATGTATTAGTTTCTTAGTCGCTACCACCTTGGGAAAAATGGGCGATGTTGCCACGCCCCATTTGGTACCTCCCATCAAAATGGACAATTCAGCCAATACGAATAATTAAAACTGTTTGGAGTGTAATGCTTTAACACTACTTGTTTTTTCTTCGTTAGGATGCTAGATTTAAAAAAATGAACAAACAATTGTTTACGATATTTTTCTATTTTTTACGGTTTTTTTTTTCGTGCCAGCAAAAAATAATTTCTTTGAAAATCCACAGTTACTAAACTTCCATTTCTACATGGAAATGCTGAAAACATTTCTACATGTTTTCAGCATTTCTAGCCATCGTAATTTCCTTTAATGTAAGTGGTATCCCGGCTTTATTGACCTCATAGCTAAAAAATATCGTCTAAATGCGAAAGGTACCTTCCAAGAAAATTGAAATTTTAGAAAAATAAATTTTTTAAAAAAAACTTTAGCATAAAAACAAATGTTGTTTTGGTTTCATAAATTAGTATGCCTCAATCTCGGACACCAAAAATAAATTGTTTTTGTAGTGTTACTTATTGGCGAATGACTAATATTGCAAATATTTATCTATTTATCAATTGTAACGGGTGATCCAAGTAGAGATACTTTTTTCCATAGCCTTTTTTTGACAGATCACGTGTGAGTCGTGTCATACTGTCATGTTATTTTTGTTAAGTATTGTTTGGCATTTCATCATGGAAAGACTTACATCGTTTACAAACCGTTCAACTTTATGAGGAAAATTCACGTTCTGTGAGGAATGTGTTTCGTGCACTTCGCTCAACTTATGGTCAACATAATCGGCCTACTGAGCGTACTATCCGCAACACCATCACCCATCTTGAGACCCAGCATTCATTATTGGATAATATTCGATCGAATAGACCACGTCCAGCACGCAGTGAAGAAAATGTAGCGGACGTAGCTGAGAGTGTACACGAAGACCGTGGAGAGTCGATTCGGCGCCGTTCGCAGCAACTCGGACTGACGTATGGAACCACTTGGCGCATTTTACGTCGAGATCTTAAATTGAAAGCATACAAAATACAGCTCTATGGCCTCTTGAAAAGTTCCAAGAAGATCCGACGTTTTCGAGCCAAATTTTGTTCAGCGATGAGGCCCATTTCTGGCTCAATGGTTATATAAACAAGCAAAATTGCCGCATTTGGGACGAAGAGCAACCTGAAAAGATTCAAGAGCCGCCATTTCATCCAGG
The DNA here is from genome assembly GCA_963930755.1 of Eudasyphora cyanicolor. Taxonomy (NCBI): domain Eukaryota; kingdom Metazoa; phylum Arthropoda; class Insecta; order Diptera; family Muscidae; genus Eudasyphora; species Eudasyphora cyanicolor. Next base: position 140,174,972 of record OZ005736.1, on the reverse strand, counting down.
AAAAACAACGGTTTGGTGTGGTTTGTGGGCCGGTGGAATCATCGGTACATATTTCTTCAAAAATGATGCCGGTGAGAACGTAACTGTCAATGGCGACCGTTATCGTGCCATGATAACCGACTATTTGATGCCTGAAATTGAAGCTCGTGATCTCGGCGACATTTGGTTTCAACAAGACTTCCCACACATCGCATCAATCAATGGATTTATTGAGAGAACAATTCGGTGAGCAGATAATTTCACGTTTTGAACCGGTCGATTGGCCACCAAGATCGTGTGATATCACACCGTTAGACTTTTGCCTGTGGGGATATGTATAGTCTAAAGTTTATGCGGACAAACCCGCTTCGATTCAGGCCTTGGAGCAAAACATCACGCGTGTCATTCGCCAGTTACCAGTCGAAATGCTCGAACGAGTCATCGAAAATTGGACTCAACAGATGGACCATCTGAGACGTAGCCGCGGCAAACATTTGATAGACATAATCTTCAAAAAATAAATGCCAAAGAATTTTCTTGCAAATGATAATAAACATTCCCCATTTAATTTGAATTTTCGGCGTTTTTTTCTTTAAAAAAGTAGGGAACCTCGAAATGGTTCACGCTATATATAGGTTTTTTTTTGTAGGGAGATTTTCAGGGATAAGGGGATCAGCGGCGGTGACGGGTGTGTTAAAAGAAATAATTCCTAAAGTGTTCCCTTTATTTTGTTCCTCGACGTGGAACATCTATTCCAAAGCCTTCAAGCCACAAGCACAGTGGTTTGTAGCATCAATTTCTTTAAACATTTTAAAAAATTAAAAATAATGTAAATAATTTTAGGCCATCCAAAGCTTATATGTTAGAGAATGCATAGAAGTTTAAAATATAAAACAAGTAGGAAAGTTTCAGTCGGGTAAACCGACTAAGGTATACCCTCACTTTGTGAGTAATGTAATATTGAATATTACTCGAATTATTCTGTCAATTTGTGTGGGAGGTACCAGAAGGGGTTTATCAAATACACCTTTTTTTTGCTGCACATTAGATACTTTAAATTCATTGCACTGTGCCGACTTATAAGCATTTATGTGCACTGGTATAAACGTTATGAGACATTAAATTGTGGTATGATTTGGCCATTTTGTGTGGGAGGTACAAAGAGGGGCGTGGCAATAACGCCCATTTTTCACAGGGCTATAGACACTATAAAAACATTACACTGTAAAAAATTTCAAGTATTTTTATACACTGGTTTTAATGTTATAAGCTGTTAACTTTTGGTGCAAAAAGGTACCTTTGTGTGGGAGGTACCAAAAGGGGCGTGACAACAACACCCATTTTTCCCTGGACTGTAGGCAATATAAAAGCATAATACTGTACAAACTTTCAAGTATTTTTATACACTGTTATTAATGTTATAAGCTGTTAACTTTTGGTGCAAAATGGTGCATTTGTATGGGAGGTACCAAAAGGGACGTGGCGACTTCGCCCATTTTTCTCGAGTTGATAACGACTACTAAGCTAATACTATGTGTGGAATTTCAAAAGATTCGAATAAGTAGTATAGCAGTTATTAAAGAATCAATATTTCACAACATTTTAACCCTTTGTGGCCCTTTGTGGCCCATCTTCGAACTTAACCGGAGATAGAAAAAAATATTACCACATACCAAATTTGAGGTCAATCGGTTTCTCCTTTCGAGAGTTATCGTGCGCACCAGCCAGCAGACACACAGACAGACAGACAGACAGACAGACGGACGGACATTGCTCATTCGACTTAAAATGACCCAAAACGGATTTCCTCCGAACATACTTGGGGTCTTAGGTCACTCCTTCGACGTGTTACACTTTTTTCCGTAGCAAATGATATATACCCTCGTCACACTAAAGTGAGGGTATAAAAATTGCTTAAAGCGGAAAGAAATTTTTTTGAACCCGTCGATTTATCGTGGAATTACCCATATACATAGTTGATATATCTTAATTATAATGCAAAGACATATATCAACCCCCTCATTGAAGCATGCTCTTAGGCGCCATCTACATGTGACATATTGTGTGTAACTAGTAGTAAATTTTTTAGCTGAATCTGGTACTTCCAAGTTACAGAAATATTCTTCAAAATACACTAAATTTACTCGGAAACAAATGAGTCAACAAATGCCAAAATTATAAGTAGTATTGACTTAATGTATACCAGAACTAGATTTCGTCCTGCTCTATCCAATTCTTTGCTACTTGTCCAAGTTATTTCTTTGTTTTTCAATTCCTCCCTCTGTGAGGAGTGGGCTTTATGAAAACATTCTCGACTGTTTTTGAATTTAGCTAGGAATTTTTTTCTTTTCCCTTCCGGAAAAAATACATCTGCATTCGCATGCCTTTGATCTTTATTTCACTAGTATTTTCCGAGAATCAATTTCGTCTTATTTAATTTGTCCTACCCTTAGGTGCACGCTGCCATGTCTTCGGGAAATTCTACAATAGACATGACATTGTTAAATGCTCCCAAAATGTCTTAAGGAGTTTTATTAAATTCAAGAGAAGGCAACAGCAGCAGGTTTTGTTTGTCTATTTTTGTCTTTTTTCTCAAGGATGGTAAAAATAAAAGTTGCGCAAAAAAATCAACATTTGTTAAGGATAGCAAAAAAAAATAATTAAGTAACTGCTGGTTGTTTTACTCACTCTTTTTTTATCCCGAGGGGATTGGGATTTTTCTGTAGGCTTTTGTCTACTCCCTGCCCCGCGAAACTTCTATCACATTTGCAGATTTATTGTTTTCGAGTGAAATATTTGAAAAGATCACTTGACCTTTTTTGTGAAAACCTCCTAAAGGCAGGCAGACAGATGGACGTCTCTATTCATTCACCCTTGAGAACTGCTGTGCACAGATTGTGTCTGTGCTCTAATGAAGGCTCTCTTTCTTAATTATAATTAATGGACTTAGCAAGACATTGCTGGTGTAACTGCTCGGAGATTTTCATTTGCATATACATAGCTAGTTAGTCAACGAATTGTTTTAATTTTGGGATTTGCTGGCTATCCTTATGGCGGAAAAACGACAAACCCAAGATATTTTTTTCACTGTTCATTTGTGTCTTTGCTGGATTCCAAACGGCCTATCAACAATTAGGGGCAGCTTAGCTATGTATTTGTCATACGTATAACAGCGTCAGATTATATACTTGTGTATTTACTACTCGAAGGACATGCAATATTTGTTATGGTTATTAAATTTTCAACTTTCAACTTTAATTGTATTTTTTTTAACAATTTGTAATCTACAAGGCATTCCTTACATAGGCTACACTGAAATCGAACTTTGATTTAAATTTGGTAAGCCCAACTGTGTCCAAGTGGTCACAGTGTTTGTAAACTCAATGTGTACGAAGTGATATTTTATTTGTTCATTCTTATTAGTTATGGCCCCTTTAAAGCAATACTGCTCCTGTTTCTGATATAATACACGTGTGCCAATGCTTTTACCAATCCTCGAATAACTTCTGCTAATCCTATTTTTGTATGGCCTTGAGCTCTTATAGCGATACCGTCTTTATCGCTGCAATCGTTGCAAATCTTCGTCTTTTCATTGGTCATTTCAGTTTTTGGCAACAGCACTCAAAGAAAAATCATTAAAATTATTATTAAAATGTTCCACTACATCAAAATAATGAAATTTTTTACATCAATATTTTCACCTTACACCACACTGTCGTACAGGGTATTAAGTTTGTTTCATGGCAGATGTTTGTAACACCTAGAAATACTACAGCTACATCCACCTTAAAATATACCATGTCTGTCCGTCCGTCCGCCCGTCCGCCCGTCCGCTCGTCTGTCTGTCTATCTTATGTTGTTCGTTGAGTCAGGTCGCAATTTCACTCTGATTGTGCTGATATTTTGCAGTTAGGAGTCTTTCGAACCTGGAAAGAACCCTACTAATTTTGGTTGAAATCGGTTCAGATCTAGATATACGAGGGCGGTTCGGAAACTTCTTAGCCTAGCACAAAAAGCGCGGTATAAACAGAAAAAAGTTAAGTGTTTTGGAAACTTCCATCTCTGCTATGAACACATGTTAAATTTTGTTTCGATCTGGCAACTCCTTCATATAGAAACAGGTGTTCACAAAAGACGCATCCGCGATTTTTTTACAATGGAAAAATGAGAAATGCGTGGTGTCATTAAATATTTACATAAAAAAGGTTTATCGGGACAAGAAATTTATAATGATATGGTGAATGTGTTAGGTGAAAGTGCTCCTTCATATGCAACAGTAAAAAATCGGGTTGCTGAATTTAAACGTGGTCGTACAAGCATTGAAGATGAACCACGTAGTGGACTCCAAAAAATGGATTTTAAGCGTCGTTTCATAACTGTTGATGAGACATGGATCCACCACTATACTCCAGAGACAAAAGAACAATCCAAACAATGGACTGAAGCTGGAGGAAGTGCCCCAAAGAAGGCAAAAACAATTCAATCGGCTGGTAAGGTTATGGCAACGGTTTTTTGGGACTTCAAAGGTATTTTATTGATTGACTATCTGCAAAAGGGTAAAACAATAAATTTTGAGTACTATTGCAACCTTTTGGATTAATTAAATGTATAAATTCGAGAAAAACGTCCTGGCTTACAATACAAAAAAATAATTTTTCATCAAGACAACGCACCAGCGCACAAGAGTGTTTTAACAATGGCTAAAATCAACGAATTAAAGAACGAGTTGCTTGACCACCCACCTTATTCTCCTGATTTAGCTCCCAGTGACTTTTACCTGTTCCCAAATCTAAAAAAATTCCTTGCTGGCAAGCGTTTTACCTCAAATGAAGATGCAATTACAGTTGTAAACCACTATTTTGAAGACCTTGAGGAAAACTATTTTAATCAAGGGATAGAATTGCTAGATAAGCGTTGGACTAAGCGTATTGAAGTTTCAGGAGATTATATTGAAAAATAAAAATATTTCTGAAAAACTAACTATTCTCTTTCATTGATAGGCTAAGAAGTTTCCGAACCGCCCTCGTAGCTCTCTTTACCCCTATAGAAGCTGAATTTTACATCCAATTGTTTTAAAATTTATCATGGTAGAGTATATTACTTTACGCACCAACATTGCTGAATTTGAGGAAATTCGTTTTAGATATAGCTCCCATATACAGGGTGGCTGATATGTATTGCAACCAACTGCAGGTTGCTATCATTTCTAAACCGCTAGTCTGATAGCTGACAGATTTATTTCAGTCACAGTTCATTTTATTGTTTACAAGCTTACAAAAGCATTTTGATCTATTGCATTCAAAAAACCAGTAAGGAAAGGCAGAAAGTCGGGCGGGGCCGACTATATAATACCCTACACCTCCCTAACAATGCGATAAGGGTCATTGCCATAATAATTTGGTCATATCGGGAGTAACGTATATATGGGGGCTATATCTAAATCTGAACCGATTTCTTCCAAATTTAACAGTGTTTATTCAAATAATAGGAAACCTCTTCCTGCCGAATTTCATACTGATCGTATATAAAATACAGTTTTTACAGCGCATACATGTCAAATCGGGGGAACGTATATATGGGGGCTATATCTAAATCTGAACCGATTTCTTCCAAATTTAACAGTGTTCATTCATATAATAAGAAACCTCTTTCTGCAGAATTTCATACTGATCGGATATAAAATAAAATTTTTACAGCGCTTACAAGTCAAATCGGGGGTAACGTATATATGGGGGCTATATGTAAATCTGAACCGATTTTCTCCAAATTTAGCAGTATTCCTTTATGTAATAAGAAACCTCTTTCTGCCAAATTTTGCACTGATCGGATATAAAATACAGTTTTTACAGCGCTTACATGTCAAATCGGGGGTAACATATATATGGGGGCTATATCTGAATCTGAACCGATTGTCTCCGAATTTAGCAGTATTCCTTCATGTAATAAGAAACCTCTCTTTGCCGAATTTCGCACTGATCGGATATAAAATAACATTTTTACAGCGCTTATATGTCAAATCGGGGGTAATGTATATATGGGGGCTATATCTAAATCTGAACCGATTTCTTCCAAATTTAACAGAGTTCATTCATGTAATAAGAAACCTTTTCCTGCCGAATTTCATACTGATCGGGTATAAAATAAAGTTTTTACAGCGCTTACATGTCAAATCGGGGCTAACATATATATGGGGGATATATCTAAATCTGAACCGATTTTAACCAAATTCAATAGGGATCGTCCTTGGGCCAAAAATAAGATATGTGTAAAGTTTCGTCGAGATCGGACCATAATTGCGACCTGTACTTTGATTACAAGAATACATGCACAGACAGACGGACAGACAGACAGACGGACAGACAGACAGACAGACAGACGGACAGACGGACATAGCTAAATCGACTCAGAAAGTGATTCTAAGTCGATCGGTATAATAAACGATGGGTCTATTTCTTCTCCTTTTGGGTGTTACAAACAAATGCACAAAGTTATAATACCCTGTACCACAGTGTGGTGTAGGGTATAAAAAGTTATTCGTGATGGAATTCAAGCGTGATAGTGTGATTGCTTTATATTTGGGTGGAAAAACACAAGTGGCTATCGTTAGAGCCCTCCAGCATTTAAATGTGAATAAATCTTTTGTTTCTCGTACCATTGCTCGTTACCGTGATACTGGCAGTGTTGCATCGCTTCCAAAAAGTGGACGAAAAAAACGGTAACAACACCAGAAATGATCCGAAAAGTGAAGGCCAGATTTGATCGAAATCCACGCCGCAGTGGTAGAAAAATTGCTCGTGAGCTGAACATATCGCGAGAACGGATACAACACATTAAAAAACGAGCTTGGACTAAAGCCATTGAAGTTCCAGAAAGTGCAAGAGCTCACCGATGCACAAAAAAAAGTTAGACTGGAAAGAGCCCAGGAGTTGCTTCGCTTGCACGAAAGTGGCCAGTTACCGAATTTGGTTTTCTCCGATGAGAAGCCATTCCAAATTGAGCAGTTTGTGAATAAACAAAATGATCGGGTTTACTTGCCAAAGAGGTCAGCTGAAAATTTACACCTTCGATTGGCCACCAGAACTCAAGCGCCGCCGATGGTAATGGTGTGGGCCGCCGTAACGGCCGATGGTCGCTCCCCGCTAGTATTCATCGACCATGGGGTCAAAAAAAATGCCGAATATAATCGGGAAAATGTCCTAAAGACAGACACGGCCGCAGACCATGGACATTCCAACAGGACTCAGCACCATCGCACTCAGCACGCGTCAACCAAGAATGGCTTAAAAAGGAGGTTCCTCGCTTCATTTCTACCGCACAATGGCCACCAAGATCTCCGGATCTCAATCCGTTGGACTTTTGCGCCTGGGGCATTTTAGAGAGTAAGGTTCGCACTAAAATATACCAATGTATCAATCATCTCAAGACGGCGCTTCGCCGGGAATGGGCCAAAATACCGCAGAGCCACTTTCGTGCAGCGTGTGATGGCTTTGTCGGCCGTTTGAAGGCCATAATTTGTGCCAAAGGTGGCCAATTCGAACAAATCTAAACTGTTTCTAAAATTTTATGTTATTTCCGACATTTTTTGCATTTGAACAATAAAATTTAAAAAAAAAAAAATTAAAAAATATAGCGCTTTACTTTGTTGCATTACATATCAGCCACCCTGTATATGTTTCGTCCGATTTGGCTCTTTAGCCCTATAGAAGCTGTAGTTTACATTAAATCGTTATGAAATTTAGCAGGTAGAGTTTTTTGATACATGGACCAACATTGCGCAATTTGAAGAAAATCGGTTCAGGTCTACATATAGCTCCCACGTATATGTTTTGTCCGCTTTGGCTAAATTGTGTAAACAAATTTTAGTTTAAGTACTTATATACATTGGATATTTTATTGTTATCATATAGTCGGCACCGTCCGACTCTAGCCTTTCCTTACTGTTGTTTTTTTATTTTTTCGGAGTGATCTTCACTCCTCTTATTTTCAAAAATTATATATTGTCGCTGTACAAAGTAAAAATAAAATTTGCCTGAGACGGGGTTTGATGTTGAGACCTTCTGCTTGGAATGCTTCTTGCTCTCGAAGCTGGTTTTTTATGTTATAAGGCTGCTTTCAGAGTGGGCGCTCAAAGCCGAGCGCAAAGCTGATCGATGCGAGAATGACTGAATTAGGGTGTCCAAAACCGGGACCGGTTATCCGGTTTTGCAACCCAAACCCGTAACCGGTTTCTTAAAAAATGTCATTTTCGGTTAACCGAGAACGCCGGGTTTTTCATGTCGGTTAACCGGTTTTTTATACCATTTATACAAGATGCAACAAATAACAACGATGAGGTGGATAATTCTGATGTGTGTGAAGATAAATTCCGAATTTAACTAGCAGAGACACAAACCACCCCTTTTAACAGAGCTCTGTAAACGACTTAACAGAGCTCTTCTCACAAGTTAGAATATTTCGAATTTGGAGGAAGTGGGTCCACTGACCGCCGTGGCCACATGGAACATTATATTTGACATTATTATGTACCGTTGGAAAGATCTTCTCAACAGCTATCATAATGCTTAATCATATTATTCAAAAGTCATTCAGCAAGTGTGCAATAATCTTAAAACTTCAACCCTTGAAATTGGATGAAATACGTCCAGTGTGGCCATTTGGGAAATTCTGCCAGATATTCATATACATCATTGGAAAGCTCTACTAGAGAGCTATTAAATGGTGGAATACTTTTATTAAAAAGTCTTCAGGGAAAGATGTGGTGGACATTACAGTTCTCAAGAATTTGGGATGAAGTGCGTCCATTGTCCATTGTGGCCATTTGGGAAATTCTGCCAGATATTCATATACATCAATGGAAAGCTCTACTAGAGAGCTATTAAATGGTGAAATAATTTTATTAAAAAGTCTTCAGGGAAAGATGCGGTGGACATTACAGTTCTCAAGAATTTGGGATGAAGTGCGTCCATTGTCCATTGTGGCCATTTTGGAAATTCTGCCAGATATTCATATACATCATTGGAAAGCTCAACTAGAGAACTATTAAATGGTGAAATAATTTTATTAAAAATCTTTAGGGAAAGATGTGGTGGACAAAACAGTTCTCCAGAATTTGGGATGAAGTGCGTCTATTGTCCATTATGGCCATTTGGGAAATTCTGCAAGATATTCATATACATCATTGGAAAGCTCTACTAGAGAGCTATTAAATGGTGAAATAATTTGATTAAAAAGTCTTCAGGGAAAGATGTGGTGGACAAAACAGTTCTACAGAGTCTGGATGAAGTGTGTCCTCTGTTCACAGTGGCCATTTGGGAAATTCTGTTAAAAACCCACATACACCACTGGGAAGCACTATTAAATAGCTACCTAATGGTAAAAAAATATTGCAAAAATGTGTTCCAGGAAAGATGTAGTGGGCTTAACAGTTTTACAGAGTCTGGATGAAGTGCGTCCATTGTCCAGTGTGGCCATTTGGGAAATTCACCCAGATATTCATATACATCATTGGAAAGCTCTACTAGCGAGCTATTAAATGGTGAAATACTTTTATTAAAAAGTCTTCAGGGAAAGATGTGGTGGACATAACAGTTCTCAAGAATTTGGGATGAAGTGCGTCCATTGTCCAAAGTGGGCATTACGGAAATTCTCCCAGATATTCATATGCATCATTGGAAAGCTCTACTAGAGAGCTACTAAATGGTGAAATAATTTTATTAAAAAGTCATCAGGGAAAGTTGTGGTGGACTTAATAGTTCTCCAGAATTAGCAAAAATATTATCAAACATCAGCGGTAAAAAATAATTATATTACAAAATAAAATTAAAAAAAAAATTTTTTTCGGACCAGGACTTGAACCCGTTCCAGCTCGGAAATCATACCGGCGTGTCTAACCACTGCACCACAGCGACGTTCACAACATCGGTGGCAAATAACTATGTTATGTTTAGTCATTGTTACACTGAAGAATGATGTACAAACACAAGAAGCAATAAGTATGGATGCGTTGATATAAACTATAACCGTTCTTTGCCAAAATCTGTTTACCTCTAAAGTGGTGAATTTGATCAAATCTGTGAATATTGCAGTGGCGTGTTTTTTTTATTTTGGGGTAACAGTGAACCAGCAACCAATATATTTCGTATGTTTGCAACATAATTAATAATACCTTTTAAAAACACTACCCTATATCTGTTATTTGTTTGGTGTTAACACATTAAAATGCAAGATTTTACATCAAAATGCAGGACATATAATATTATTAATTATCGTTTGATTACATTATGCTAATTCTGGAGAACTATTAAGTCCACCACAACTTTCCCTGATGACTTTTTAATAAAATTATTTCACCATTTAGTAGCTCTCTAGTAGAGCTTTCCAATGATGCATATGAATATCTGGGAGAATTTCCGTAATGCCCACTTTGGACAATGGACGCACTTCATCCCAAATTCTTGAGAACTGTTATGTCCACCACATCTTTCCCTGAAGACTTTTTAATAAAAGTATTTCACCATTTAATAGCTCGCTAGTAGAGCTTTCCAATGATGTATATGAATATCTGGGTGAATTTCCCAAATGGCCACACTGGACAATGGACGCACTTCATCCAGACTCTGTAAAACTGTTAAGCCCACTACATCTTTCCTGGAACACATTTTTGCAATATTTTTTTACCATTAGGTAGCTATTTAATAGTGCTTCCCAGTGGTGTATGTGGGTTTTTAACAGAATTTCCCAAATGGCCACTGTGGACAGAGGACGCACTTCATCCAGACTCTGTAAAACTGTTAAGCCCACTACATCTTTCCTGGAACACATTTTGATCATATTTGTTTACCATTAGGTAGCTATTAAGTAGTGCTTCCCAGTGGTGTATGTGGGTATGTAACAGAATTTCCCAAATAGCCACAGTGGATGCACTTCATCCAAATTCTGGAGAAGAGTATCCCCCACTACATCTTTCCTGGAACACTTTTTTGCAATATTTTTTTACCATTAGGTAGCTATTTAATAGTGCTTCCCAGTGGTGTATGTGGGTTTTTAACAGAATTTCCCAAATGGCCACTGTGAACAGAGGACGCACTTGATCCAGACTCTGTAGAACTGTTTTGTCCACCACATCTTTCCCTGAAGACTTTTTAATAAAATTATTTCACCATTTAATAGATCTCTAGTAGAGCTTTCCAATGATGTATATGAATATCTGTCAGAATTTCCCAAATGGCCACAATGGACAATGGACGCACTTCATCCCAAATTCTTGAGAACTGTAATGTCCACCACATCTTTCTCTGAAGACTTTTTAATAAAATTATTTCACCATTTAATAGCTCTCTAGTAGAGTTTTCCAATGATGTATATGAATATCTGGGTGAATTTCCCAAATGGCCACACTGGACAATGGACGCACTTCATCCAGACTCTGTAAAACTGTTAAGCCCACTACATCTTTCCTGGAACACATTTTTGCAATATTTTTTTACCATTAGGTAGCTATTTAATAGTGCTTCCCAGTGGTGTATGTGGGATTTTAACAGAATTTCCCAAATGGCCACTGTGGACAGAGGACGCACTTCATCCAGACTCTGTAAAACTGTTAAGCCCACTACATCTTTCCTGGAACACATTTTGATAATATTTTTTTTACCATTAGGTAGCTATTAAGTAGTGCTTCCCAGTGGTGTATGTGGGTATGTAACAGAATTTCCCAAATAGCCACAGTGGATGCACTTCATCCAAATTCTGGAGAAGAGTATCCCCCACTACATCTTTCCTGGAACACTTTTTTGCAATATTTTTTTACCATTAGGTAGCTATTTAATAGTGCTTCCCAGTGGTGTATGTGGGTTTTTAACAGAATTTCCCAAATGGCCACTGTGAACAGAGGACGCACTTCATCCAGACTCTGTAGAACTGTTTTGTCCACCACATCTTTCCCTGAAGACTTTTTAATCAAATTATTTCACCATTTAATAGCTCTCTAGTAGAGCTTTCCATTGATGTATATGAATATCTGGCAGAATTTCCAAAATGGCCACAATGGACAATGGACGCACTTCATCCCAAATTCTGGAGACGATTTTTGTCCACCACATCTTTCCCTGAAGACTTTTTAATAAAATTATTTCACCATTTAATAGCTCTCTAGTAGAGCTTTCCAATGATGTATATGAATATCTGGCAGAATTTCCAAAATGGCCACAATGGACAATGGACGCACTTCATCCCAAATTCTTGAGAACTGTAATGTCCACCACATCTTTCCCTGAAGACTTTTTAATAAAATTATTTCACCATTTAATAGCTCTCTAGTAGAGCTTTCCAATGATGTATATGAATATCTGGCAGAATTTCCAAAATGGCCACAATGGACAATGGACGCACTTCATCCCAAATTCTTGAGAACTGTAATGTCCACCGCATCTTTCCCTGAAGACTTTTTAATAAAATTATTTCACCATTTAATAGCTCTCTAGTAGAGCTTTCCAATGATGTATATGAATATCTGGTAGAATTTCCAAAATGGCCACAATGGACAATGGACGCACTTCATCCCAAATTCTTGAGAACTGTAATGTCCACCGCATCTTTCCCTGAAGACTTTTTAATAAAATTATTTCACCATTTAATAGCTCTCTAGTAGAGCTTTCCATTGATGTATATGAATATCTGGCAGAATTTCCCAAATGTCCACAATGGACAATGGACGCACTTCATCCCAAATTCTTGAGAACTGTAATGTCCACCACATCTTTTCCTGAAGACTTTTTAATAAAAGTATTTCACCATTTAATAGCTCTCTAGTAGAGCTTTCCAATGATGTATATGAATATCTGGCAAATGGCCACACTGGACGTATTTCATCCAATTTCAAGGGTTGAAGTTTTAAGATTATTGCACACTTGCTGAATGACTTTTGAATAATATGATTAAACATTATGATAGCTGTTGAGAAGATATTTCCAACGGTACATAATAATGTCAAATATAATGTTCCATGTGGCCACGGCGGTCAGTGGACCCACTTCCTCCAAATTCGAAATATTCTAACTTGTGAGAAAAGCTCTGTTAAGTCGTTTACAGAGCTCTGTTAAAATGGGTGGTTTGTGTCTCTGCTAGTTAAATTCGGAATTTATCTTCACACACATATAATTCTGGACGTTGTTCTGAATATTCTGAAAGTGAATGTGAGCTTTTTCAACGTCAAGTTACATAAACATTTTAAAGAAAAATCGTTTAAAAATAACCATTTAAATTGTATTCTATTTTTAAGATTATTATTTTTTAAGGTAATTTCAGAAATATAATACTTTCTATTTAAAGTAAACCGAAAAATTAAACCAGTAATAAACGAAATTATAAAACTATGCAACAAATGAACACTTTTTGAAAAATACACGGACATGGCAGTATAGGTTCGATTCTACTATAAAAGGGTAGTACAACCCTATACTCGGTTTGGCAAAATTGGTGACCAATATTTTTTTATGGGCCTCCAAAATTTCTGAAAATCAGTGGGCCCCTCGAAAAAGGTGTCATCAGCTTTTGTCCAACAATTAATTCAGACTTGGAGATACCGCTTAACTATTATTGGCAATAATGTAGCTACGAATATGCTGAACAAAGTTTTTTAACATATTTTGCGAAAACATTTGTTTTCGTTACTTTTTTTTGAAAATGTGTAGGAAAAAAAATATTTTTTTTTTCACTTTTTTCAGCATATCTTGCAGGGGCGTAATTTTTCACAGTGTTTCGCAAAATTGTAGCCAACGTAAATCTGAACAACTTTTGTGAACATATCAATAAAAGCTGAACGCGTCTAGGCACCCTAAAAAGCTCAAAAAGCCACATTGTACCCCAAAAATTTTAGTATTTCACTATTATGTAACAAAAATATTTCAAAGCGCAGTGTCTTATCTTTTCCAACACACCGCAAAAAAACTTCTATTTCGAAAGGAAGAGTTGCGCCCATGTTCTACATTTCGAATGTAGACCAATCCGATAAACTTCCGATTATGTTGGTGTTCTTCAATTCGTATTAGATAAAATATTCTCGAAAGAAATCCGTGTACACTTGCCTTCCCTAATTCAATTAGAATGGTATTATTTCCTATAAAACCCTAAATAAAAAAACAATAAAGCACAAGACATTGAAAATAAAATATGTATATTTATTATTCAGCACATTTAATCTGATAACACTGTGCAACAGTGAAAAAAATTCACGGATCTGATGGTATAGGTTCGATTCTACTACCAAATGGTAGTATAACCCTATACTCAGTTTGGCGAGATTGGTGACCAATTTTTTTTTATGGGCCTCGAAAGATTCGGAAAATCAGTGGACCCCTGAAAAAAGATGTCATAGGTTTATGAGCAACAGCTACTTCAGACTTGGTGATAGCGCTTAACTATATTTGGCAATAATGTAGCTAAGAACACGTAGAACAAAGTCTGTTAACATTTCATGCCAAAAAATTTTGTTTTCCTGCACTTTTTTTCGAAAAACATAGGATTAAATTTATGTTTTTTCACTTTTTTCGGCATAACTTTAAGGGATCGCTGATTTTTTACTAACAATATTTGGCAATATTGTAGCCACGGTAAATCTGAACAACTTTTGTGAACATGTCATTACAATCTGAACGTGTCTAGGCACTCTAAAAAGCTCAAAAAACCACATTGTACCCCAAAAATTTAAATATTTCACTGTTATGTAACAAAAATACATTTTTCTGGTATAGGGTATGTTCAGCAACTTTATAGAAAATATTAAGGCCAATATTTTTGTGGAACATTTTAACCCTCTAGCTCCCCCACATAACTGTAATTTTTGGCCCCATTTTAACAAATCGTAAAAAACACCCCTTAAAAGTGGGAGGGCGGGGATGAAATGTTCTACAAAAATGTTCGCCATAAAATTTTACTATATGTGTCAGAACACACCAGAGCTCAAAACATAACACAAACACCAAAAAAAGGTCAAATTCCTGATCATGCAGGAATGTTAGTCGTACGATCTAGTGGTTGAAGCAATGAAGATATTGTAAATAACGTTGTTGACAGGAATTTGACCGTGTTTTGGCTTTTTGTGTTAAGATTTGGGTTTTAGTGTGTTCTGACGCATATAGTAAAATTTTATGGCGAAAATTATTGTAGAACATTTCATCCTCGCCCTCCCCCTTTTAAGGGGTGTTTTTTACGATTTGTTAAAATGGGGCCAAAAATTACAGTTATGTGGGGGAGCTAGAGGGTTAAAATGTTCCACAAAAATATTGACCTTAATATTTTCTATAAAATTGCTGAACATATCCTATACCAGAAAAATATATTTTTGTTTCATAACAGTGAAATACTTACATTTTTGGGGTACAATGAGGATTTTTGAGCTATTTAAGGTGCCTAGACACGTTCAGATTGTATTGATGTGTTCATAAAAGTTGTTCAGATTTACCGTGGCTACAATATTGCCAAATATTGTTAGTAAAAAATCAGCGATCCCTTAAAGTTATGCCGAAAAAAGAGAAAAAAAATAAATTTAATCCTATGTTTTTCGAAAAAAAGTGCAGGAAAACAAAATTTTTTGGCATGAAATGTTAACAGACTTTGTTCTACGTGTTCTTAGCAACATTATTGCCTAATATAGTTAAGCGCTATCACCAAGTCTGAAGTAGCTGTTGCTCAAAAACCGATGACACCTTTTTTCAGGGGGTCCTCTGATTTTCCGAATCTTTCGAGGCCCATAAAAAAAAATTGGTCACCAATCTCGCCAAACTGAGTATAGGGTTATACTACCATTTGGTAGTAGAATCGAAGCTATACAGTCAGGTTCGTGTATTTTTCAAAAAGTGTTCATTTGTTGCACAGTGTAATTACACACAATTTTCTATAAAAATAATTAATTCAAATGTAGGCTTCATATTCTAAGAGCATTTAAAATGAAATTTTCTAAATGGCTGCCAAAATGTTTTTTCGAAAATGCTGAGTTACCATGGTGGTGTATTTAGCACCATGCTCAGAATGTGTATCAGCACTGAAAACATATCATGGTAACTCTGCCTTTGCAGAAATCATATGTTCAAAACAAAACAAAAAAAGGCACCAAAAATAAATCGAGGGAAAAATAAATTTAAAAATGTAAGTAATTTGCCAAAAATGTTTGTATATTGCTTATCACTGTACGATTTTTCAGGGGAAAACACAAGACCATCAAACAAGACGAAATATTTTTAAACTTTTTTGTGAAGCATCCTGGTTTAGCAAAAGGGTTTGAGAAGGGTGATCGGGTTGTCCAGGAGGAATTGTGGTCAAATTTGTGTGACGAATTAAATGCATATGGACCACCCGTAAAAGATGTTGGTAATTGGAAAAAGGTGAGTGAATGTAATAATGTGGTTTTTATGTATGTACTTATAACTTCATACATCTGTTTAGGCATGGCAAGATTGGAGACTAAATATTAAAAGAAAACTTTCTGAGAACAAAGCGGAAGACAGTCGTACTGGCGGTGGCCCTTTTAACAAACATCACATTACACGTACGGAAGAAGAATTGGCTGTCATATGTGGTCTATACACCACGGTTGATGGAGTAGAAGGAGCAAAAACGTTTAGTTGTTCCAATATACCCAACAAAGCAGGAGCCTCTAAACAAGACATCGCCAGTCGATCTAAAAACCACAAAAACAGCCCAATACAAAAAGACATCGGTGTCTCCAATATGAACATCACTCCATACGAGAATAATAACACAGCCACCAACAACCAAAATATGATTTCTTCGGATTGCAGTAGCGCTGGCCCTTCGCACAAACTCAATGTTACCACACAAAACAGAGATGTTGCCTACATCAGTGACATTTTGGTATGTGGCTCAGACATGGAAAACGACGGAGTCACCAACCTAGATGTCGAACGGAGTGGAATTTTAACTCTATCAGCACCACCTTCAGCGAAGAAAAGAAAAACTCTCAACGACGTTACCGGTATTATGGAAGAAGAGGCAAAGAATTTTGAGCTTTTAGGGGAAAAATTGACAAACTGAATGAGGGTAAAGAGAATGAAGTGAAAAGGCTAAGAGATATTGAAATTTCTTTGGAAAAATTGCGTTGTTTAAAGAAAGACGAAATTAAAGAAAAGAAGAGACATCATAAACAGCTTGAAGAATATTTAATGGAAAAAAATGAAATGACACTTGAACTTATCAGGCTAAAGAAGTTAAAGCTAGAAATAATGCAAACGACGAAGTATGGACGCCCACAGTAGATGCATTTGGAGGCGAAGAAATAATAATAAGAAGTACTAATTATTTCTAAATAGAATTATTCTGATTTATATGCTATGTAAAAATATCCTAAATATCGGCCGGACCGAATTTAAACTGTTTTTTTTTTTATATATGACAAATACAAACTTTTTTATTGTTCTTTTTAATAAAATGTGAATTGTTTTTGTTTAAAATATGTTCATGCATTTTATCTTATGGAGGCAGCTATTCTATCTCTGATAGCTGTCGATTCTTCGCTGGCAATGGTCTCATGCTCTTCCTCATTACTTTCTTCATTTGGTGTCTGTATAATCTCTTCATCAAACTCGATGTTGTAATGCTTACATATATTGTGTAATGCACAGCATACATTAACAATTTTTATGGCCTTTAAAGGTACATAGTGAAGAGCACCTTGTTGAAGGCATCTAAATCGACTTTTTGTGTTTCCTATGGTCCTTTCCACGATGTTGCGTGCAGAGCAGTGCCTTTTATTAAATTTATGCTGAATACTGCCATAAGTTGGAGCTCTATATGGTACCATCAGGAAAGGTTCTAGTGCATATCCGGAATCTCCCAAAAGCCATCCATTTTGCGTGTTTCTTTGGTTTAAATCCATGAAATAATTTCTGGCGTTACTTAGGCTCCATACAAACGAATCGTGGCACGAACCAGGTCTACTTGCATCTACTGCGCGAATTTTCATTTTATCGTCGCAAATCTTTTAACATCAAAATGATTATTATATTGTTGATGTGGACAAATATGATATGTACTCGTATATACTTACAATCATTACATTTAAACTATAGTAACCTTTCCGGTTGTAAAACAGCGATTCTTCCAAAGGAGGCTTTATAATGCGAATATGAGTCCCATCAATGCATCCAAGAACGCCTGGAATGCGATACTTCTGGAAAAAGAAACATTTGCAGTCTCGTATTTCTTCATGTGTCATCTCCAACTTTATCCACGTAGGACACAATTTTTCTTCCAACAAATCCACCATTCGCCACAAAATCTTGCAAAACGTTGTCCGCCCAAGGCTTATGTTGAGGTCATTGGCAATTATGCCCTGAAACGATCCAACGGCTAGATATCTTAGAGTGGCAGCCAATTGCAAAATTGGTGGGATAGAAGTTTTGGTTATATCCGGTGTTACAACTTGAAGAACTGACAAAAAAGCTTCCTTATTTAGACGGTACAAGGCAATGAAACTAAAAACAAAACAAATAACGTTAGAAAATATTGAAATGTGTATAAATGTACTTACGCAGATTCTGGGATATCCACGGGGTTCGAATAATCTCTTAGAGTGCGTCTCTTAATACGTTGTTCTTGGAATTGTTGCTTCCTTAATGATATGACGCTTAGTAAAAATCCGGTTGGCATTTCAATATTCGTTCTGAAACTCTTATTTTTTTATATTTTTTTAATTTTCTTAGCAGAAAATAACACTTGTTTTTGCAGACTGACAGTTCCTTTTGACAGGAAAAACATATGTTTTTTTGCAGAAAAATCGAATTTCGAAAACACGAAAACACTCTAATTGAAGAACAGCATATTAGGAGGAACGTGAATTAGAGCGGATTAT
The DNA here is from genome assembly GCA_963930755.1 of Eudasyphora cyanicolor. Taxonomy (NCBI): domain Eukaryota; kingdom Metazoa; phylum Arthropoda; class Insecta; order Diptera; family Muscidae; genus Eudasyphora; species Eudasyphora cyanicolor. The sequence goes on along the minus strand of OZ005736.1, from coordinate 140,156,131 downwards.
TTATATTCTCGAATTCGGAATGACCTCGAAATGTAGAAGATGGGCGTTGATCGAAAAAGCTGGACAATTCGATAAATCTAATAAAATTAAATCGATCATTAGCAAAAAACTTCTAAAAACATTTAAATAATAGGATCAGCCCGCCTAATACAATTAGAAAGAAGCTGCTCATCTTCAACACGTAGTGTTAATGAATTCTAAATAATAACATTAAAAATTTGGTATTCAACAAAAAATACTATGCTTACTGAATTGTAGTAAAGTCTTTCTAATCGTCCAACTAATCTCAGAATCCACGCCATCTACTGGCGATTGGTGTAGAGACAACTGTGTCGAACTGGCAACCCTTACCAGTCACATGGGGTGGTGAATTTAAGTCTCGCTCAGAGCTCTTTGGCTGTGTGACTTTGTAAGCTTTCTTCGTAGGTATATAATTCCCATATGCAAATTTCTTTGTAGATTGGTATATATACAAGTGATGATCGCCACAACTACAAGCTCACACTGTGTCATGTATAAGACCCTCTGATGATATCCCCGCACAGGATTGAAATACGTATAAGGATATGTGTTTACATGGCTTTCAAAGCGCAGTGTCTTATCTTTTCCAATACACCACAAAAAAACCTCTCTTTCGAAAGGAAGAGTTGATCGAAAATGCTGAACAATTCGAATGTGAAACATTCAATAAATGTAATAAAATTAAAAATTAAATCGATCATTAACAAAAAACTTCTAAAAGCATTTAAATAATTGGATCAGCCCGCCTAATACAATTAGAAAGAAGCTGCTCATCTTCAACACGTAGTGTTAATGAATTCTAAATAATAACATTAAAAATTTGGTATTCAACAAAAAATACTGTGCTTACTGAATTGTAGTAAAGTCTTTCTAATCGTCCAACTAATCTCAGAATCCACGCCATCTACTGGCGATTGGTGTAGAGACAACTGTGTCGAACTGGCAACCCTTACCAGTCACATGGGGTGGTGAAAATGGTGAATTTAAGTCTCGCTCAGAGCTCTTTGGCTGTGTGACTTTGTAAGCTTTCTTCGTAGGTATATAATTCCCATATGCAAATTTCTTTGTAGATTGGTATATATACAAGTGATGATCGCCACAACTACAAGCTCACACTGTGTCATGTAGAAGACCTTCTGATGATATCCCCGCACAGGATTGAAATATGTATAAGGGTATGTGTTTACATGGCTTTCAAAGCGCAGTGTCTTATCTTTTCCAATACACCACAAAAAACGTCTCTTTCGAAAGGAAGAGTTGATCGAAAAAGCTGAACAATTCGAATGTGAAACATTCAATAAATCTAATAAAATTAAAACGATCATTAACAAAAAACTTCTAAAAAAAAAGTGGGTAATTCCAACGGCAGTCGACCCACTTTTTAACTCATAAAAAATAATAATTTGATTCCGCTCACATAGAAAGAATTTACATTGTGTTTTATATAAAAATCCTGAAATATATGTGAAAGAAAAGAGTAAAAAATCTGTATCTTTTAAACCAAAATGACCTCCATCGTGAAACTTATGTCACGTGTAAAGGACATTTAACTGTTTAACTACAAAAAATATGAAGAAAAAAAATTAGGTGCATTTCGAGATATTGAAGGATTAAAATAATTTTTCGATTTTTAATGCCCTTCGACAAGGACAATAATTTCTTTAAATTATTCGTTTTGAAGTACGAGCGTGGCCAGTTACAATGACACTAAAATCCTTGAAATCGGATAACGCGTTCTTATGTTATACTCTGTTGAATTCAGTATCCTTTACGAAAAAAATAGAGATTCGACCATTTTTCGGACGCTGTAAAACAAGAACCATAATGAATTTGGACCAAATATAGACATCATAAAAATTGTACACACTAGGTGATACCATGTACCAAATTTCATCGAAATCGGAGGGGGTCGTGTTAAAAAGTGGGTCGACTGCCGATGGAATGACCCAAGTTTTAATTATATTTATATTTTTTTCTTTAATGATATATACCCTCCTCTCTAAGGTGAGGGAATAAAAAGCGTAAAAAGGGACTAAACTATAATATTGCTTTAGTCGGGAGAGACGACAACACTATGTTTTGTCAAGTCTTTGTATGCACAGGTAATAGAGTTATAAGATATTAACTTTTTGTTCAAAATTGTCCGTTTGTGTGGGAGGTACCAAAAGGGTCAACTTCGTCAATTTTTTAGAGGTAATAGTGACTAATAAGTTCACACTGTGTGTAGAATTTCATAGGATTCAAATATAAGTACAGGGTCTCCCATATTCGACGGACCCATCTGGCAACGCCATAACTTTTGACAGAGATGTCAGATCGCTTAATGACATACCGCGTTTGAAGCGTCAGTCCAAGCAGATTTTTACCATGGAACAATACACGCCACGCGAGCGCTCTGAAATAGTTGAAATTTACATTCAACAGAAGAAGTCAAGTCAACGTGCTTTTAAAATATTAAAAAATGTGAGAAGTGCGCCTTCTAAGAACACCATTAAGCGTTTATACGAAAAATTTTCGACTGGTGAGGCTCTTTCTAATCCGAAGAGGCCAAATAAAAGTCGACCAAGGCGATCGGCCGAGAATATCGCTGCCGTACGAGCCAGTGTTGAGAGGTCCCCAAGAACATCCCAAAAACGCCGTTCTCAGCAGTTGGGCATGGCTCGGTCCACTTTACAACGGATTATTCGCGTTGATTTGCATTTGTTCCCGTACAAAATTCAATTGACGCAAAGATTGTTGCCTGCGGACAAGCCTCGTCGATTGGAATGGGCCCAAAAAAACATGGGTCCGTCGAATATGGGCAACCCTGTATAGAAGTTATTAAATAATCAATATTTCACTAATTGTTAACCCTTTGTGGGGGGAGGTACTAGAAGGAGAGGACCAATATGGCCCATCTTCGAACTTAGCCGGAGATAGAAGAAATTATTACCTTTCGAGAATTATCATTCGAACCAGCCAGCAGACAGACAGACGGACGGACATTGCTCATTCGACTTAAAATGACACAAAACGGATATCCGCCGAACAAACTTAGGGTCTTAGGCCACTCCTTCGATGTGCAACACTTTTGGCTCGTAGAAAATGATATACTATACTCTCCTCTCTAAGGTGAAAACATATTGAAAATCTAATCTCACGATGAATCACCCTTTATAAGAAAGTGAGTTTCATTATTTCATTGAATAAAGAGGATTTACATAACATTTTTGCAAGTGCCCGGATAAGAAAGGGAATTTATGAAAGATAATAAATATAAACTTAATCCTTTTTTTTAGTACTTGCAATTGCTCTTTGTGTTTATGTTTTTTCTACTCTTTTGTTCAAATGCAAATTATTGCTGATAAAGAAAAGAAGATTTCATTTGTTTCTTCTATTTGTTTTTTCTCACTCCTGGAGCCATTCATTTAGCTGCTCTGCTGGAGTGAAAGAAACAAAAATGGATTAACTATTATCCTTATGATAAACTCTGCTCTGTAAAGCTCGTTCTCATTCAAATAAGGATTGCAAAAGATTTGAAAAAAGGTTGAGGGTGAAACAAGGACATTTTAAGTTTGTTTAAGTTTTTACGTTTTTATTAAATCAAGTTTAATGTTTTTTTTTAGCATTATTTACTAAAATCAATTTCCTCCGATGAATTCTCACTTAAACTGTTAAAACTTTTGTTTGTATTTTTTTCCATACGTTTGATTGTATTTATATTTGTTGTTTATTTTCTTAAGGAAATTCTATTGTCCCTGAAGTGCTCGGAAAATTGTATTTAACAACAAAACAACCTTGGCATTGCATTCCATGTGGCCCCATGTCATACACCATCCATCCATCTATCCGTACATGGCATCCCAAAAAGGATGCCAAAAAAATTTTTGTTTTTATTGGCGCTGTGTTATTGTCGGCGACGTCGTCCTTGTTGTCAAAACATTGTCAAGTTAAATGTAATACGTACATACATATGGATGTTCGTTTTTTTTTCTTTCCTCCTGAGGTCGTGTGCATTTGTCCACTTTGCCAGTAAATAAAATTAAATTCATTGCCAAGGCAAAATTTAATTGTTCACAGAAAAGCTACTCCGGCAGTGTGTGTCATTTGAAAGATGTACGCAGTTTGCTTAGAATTTGAATTGATTTATTTACATTTTATTTAAATTTAGTTTGAGGTCAGAAGGACAATTGCCAAAAATGTGTTAATTCCTGTATTGTATTACTGAATGATTTCTATGAAGTTTATTAAGTTATTATTTTTTGGGAAATAAATTATAAAAGAGCTGGACAGGTGCATAAACGCCCATAAATGTGCATGGACGCAAACAAATTCATAAATGATGATAAGTATCTATCAGTAAAATATTGAAAAATACGTAGTATTTATAGGTATTCATTTGTCGATTTTTGTCATTAAACAAGTGCCGACGAACGCGTGAATTGCAATTTTTTAATTTTAAATTATAATTTTGAGTGAAAAACATTTTCAAAAGCAGAAAAGCATTCGAAATTTCAATATGGAAAATAACAATTGCCCAAAGTTGGATGATTTTTGCTACGCTTGTGTCCATATCGTCCCAAAAATAGACAATCTGGATCTAAAAAACATTTTTACTGACTACTTAAAAACAGCGTATTGTCATTATTTTGATGAAACAGATTTAAGTGGTGCAAATTTTACGCCGAACACAGTGTGCAAAAGTTGTTACAATACCCTTATAATGTGGATACATGGAAAAAGGTGTATAGTTTTCTTTTATGAAGACCTAGCTGCAAATGATGAGTCCAGGTGCTACGCATGCATAAATTCTGGTTATGGATTGAACAGAAAAAAGTTAAAATTGTATATATTCCAGCTTTTACTGCTGCTTCCAGTTCAACGCGCTGCTGATACTGATATTATTGAGCAAAAAAGGTGAAAATGGCGATAAATGCAATTTTTGCGATTTTGAAGGCAATGGGTGCCCTCTTTTGGGTAGGGTTGTTTCGCATTTTTTTCCTATTCAACATCTACAAATTTGCTTCAGACACAAAAGAGATATTTCTTACTTTATACCGAGAAAAAAAATATGGAAAAAGTGTTAAAAATCCATCTTGAGCAAAAATTCGTATGGCCATTAAATTATTAATTGAGCCACCTTGGCTAAACGAATGCTGCCGAAGTTCTTATTTTTGGGGCTACTTTCACGTCCAATTCTCAAAATTGAGTCCCAAATCAATGAGCTGAAAAATGCTGCACTGTGGTATTTTTATACCCTCACTTTAGTGTGACGAGGGTATATATCATTTGCTACGGAAAAAAGTGTAACACGTCGAAGGAGTGACCTAAGACCCCAAGTATGTTCGGAGGAAATCCGTTTTGGGTCATTTTAAGTTGAATGAGCAATGTCCGTCCGTCCGTCTGTCTATCTGTCTGTCTGCTGGCTGGTGCGCACGATAGCTCTCGAAAGGAGTAACCGATTGACCTCAAATTTGGTATGTGGTAATATTTTTTTCTATCTCCGGCTAAGTTCGAAGATGGGCCATATTGGTCCACTCCTTCTAGTACCTCCCCCACAAAGGGTTAAAATGTTGTGAAATATTGATTCTTTAATAACTGCTATACTACTTATTCGAATCTTTTGATATTCCACACATAGTATTAGCTTATTAGTCGCTATCAACTCGAGAAAAATGGGCGAAGTCGCCACGTCCCTTTTGGTACCTTCCACAAAAATGCACCATTTTGCACCAAAAGTTAACAGCTTATAACATTAATAACAGTGTATAAAAATACTTGAAGTTTTGTACAGTATTATGCTTTTATATTGCCTACAGTCCAGGGAAAATGGGTGTTGTTGCCACACCCCTTTTGGTACCTCCCACACAAAGGTACCTTTTTGCACCAAAAGTTAACAGCTCCAACATTAAAACCAGTGTATAAAAATACTTGAAATTTTTGTACAGTGTTATGTTTTTATAGTGTCTATAGCCCTGTAAAAAATGGGCGTTATTGCCACGCCCCTTTTTGTACCTCCCACACAAAATGCCCAAATCATACCACAATTTAATGTCTCATAACGTTTATACCAGTGCTCATAAATGCTTATAAGTCGGCACAGTGCAATGAATTTAAAGTATCTAATGTTCAGCGAAAAAAAGGTGTATTTGATAAACCCCTTCTGGTACCTCCCACACAAATTGACAGAATAATTCGAATAATATTCAATATTACATTACCCACAAAGTGAGGGTATACCTTAGTCGGTTTACCCGACTGAAACTTTCTTACTTGTTTGAGTTAAAAAATCTTAAAAAATTATGATAAATCGTCATTTCTGGCAGCACTGTCTGGGCTTACATATATTTATTTTCCTATGCATATTTATCTTCACGGGCATGCTTATTGGACGGCACTCAAAGAAACTGAAGGTCTTGCAAAATGTGAGCTATCTCCAAAAAAAAAACGCCATCCTATTCTAGGTTCACAGTTATTTTGGGGAGTTACAAGTAATCTTAGGTGATATTCCACCATCCACCAAGTTTTGAGCTCTTGTTTTTTCTTACATCCTTGTGATATCACAATGGACTCTCTCAACCTAACCTACCCAAGCAACGTCATAAACCTTACCAGCAAAATCCTAATTAACAGCGCCATCTATACGTAAGAAAATCTGTCATGTGGGCTTTAATTGTTATCCTCAATGACCAAATTAATGTTGGAATCACCATGATTAATGCAGAATTATCTTCTTCCTTTTTTCTTCAAAATTCAAATTCCTAGACATTTAAAAAAAGTCTTGAATGTTTAAAAAATCGTAGACATATATTTTTCGTGTAATTTTGCATGGAATTCTCGAATTGCATTTCCAACAAATTCACCAAAGGAAATCCTTAGTTAGATATTGAAAAGTGCATCTGTAAGAGAACCAAAAAATCGTCTTCATTTTCTCTGGATAGAATACAAATTGGGTTGCCTATTCATTCATTCATCAACAAACGAAAGAAATTAGTAGTAACAAATTAACTCACATCAACATTGTTTGAAGATTGACATGCATAATTCAACTAAACAGGATGAACAGCAGCAGCATGAACTCTAACATGGATCAGGAGCACCATCAGAAACAACAGCACCGATATTACTCATTCCTCTTATTAACATTTGCAGCTCAATTTGCCATAACATATTTATAAATGAAAGCAAACACGTGTCAATAGACAGGGATAGAAAGAGAGTGAGAGAGACATAGGGGAACAGACGGACGGACGGACAGAGAGATGGATATCTGGTGCTGCCACTGTTGCATAACATGAAACCGGAAATGGAAATTAGAGATACTATTTAACAAGCAAATACACGCACACACTCACATACAACACACGCAGTTGCAGTGGGTGCAGGAGCATCAAATGCACTTGTACAAATAATTCATGGAAAGGATAACATATCCTTTGAATCCAATTACTACTATATTCGTAACAATGACGATGACGACAACTGCTGCGGAAAGTCAATGTTTATTTCTTTGAATTAGTGATGTTGTTAAATGCAATACATGTCTCTGTGCTTTTTTTAATTTCAAGTAGATTTCCTTTTTGTTTTATTTGCAATTAACAAGTTCAACTATATTTGATTGTAGCATCACTGGAACAGAATTTTATCAGCTTTTCGACTAACATATCATCACCTGACGTTCAAAATGACAAAATATCAAAAAATTAAAATCAATTACTTTATGCAACAAAAAAATTATGTCCGAGACCTAAAAACTTTTTTTGTATAGATCGAGGCATACTATTTTAAGAAACCAAAACAAAATGTTGTTTTATGGTAAAGTTTTTTTTTCTAAAATTAAATGTTCATGTTAGTTACCTTTAGTTTTTGAACCCTTTTTTTTTAATATAAGCATGATAAAAGCCGAAAAAGGAAAGGTGTGCTACATGGGGCAAAATCATGTCTGGGAAGATAAATTGTTAATTTAACTTCCGTTAATAAGTTTAACACTTTTAAGTCAATGTTATCACAGCTTCCAGTCTTACCTAATGTAATTGCAATACAAGAGACATGGTTTCAATCTGATTTAACTCAAATCTATAAAATACCTAATTATAATGCTGTACATTGCTGTAGAAATGACGGATATGGAGGGACGTCCTTTTACGTGCGTGACAACATAACATACATGGTTGAAGTTTGTGAAAGCAAACAATCTATCGAAGCTATTCGAATTTCGCTCGAAAACTTTAATGAAAATAAAAGACCACTAAAGATAGTCACATTTTACCGCTCACAACGCTGCGATTTAAATACTTTTTTACAATATCTGGAAAATGTGCTGTGTAATATTAGCCGAACTGCAACTGTTGTGTTAGGAGATTCTAACAATGACTTAGCAAATGCCACATCCTCTTCTGACCTTTGTACCACCCTGGCTTGTGTCGACTTTGAATCTTGTCACTCCTTAGTTTCTCGACCAGATAGCGGAAAGTGCATAGACCACGTCTATAGCAATGTAAAAAACAGACTATCTGTTGATTCAATTGTGTGTGATATCACGGATCATAATATAATTTGGTGCAAAATTCAAAGTTCCATTCCAAATAATATATATGTTACCAGACGTTATAAACAATCTAAATTTGATTTGATTGCACAAACATTTCAAACTAATTCAAATACTTTGAATCATAGCGGAAATCCCTCAACTGATACTTCTGAGCTAATAAGCGTGCTTTCCAGAGGAGGAACAAGTATTAGCAAAAACTCTCTTAAATCCTTGGACTACTAAAAACTTGCAATCGCTCAGGAAGTTTAAAGAGAAATTATTAGCTAAAAGGAGGAAATATGGAGGGAATGGTAGAATTGAATTCACATTGAAACATATAAGTAGAATTATAAAAGTGGCAGATAAAATATGTATGAATAACTACTTACAAAGTAATGTTGAATCTCTATGTAAAAATCCACAAAAATGTTGGAAATTTTTAAATGAAAGAAGAAGAAAGGAGCATAGGCAAATTGTTTTAAGGGGAGATAATGGCGCATTAATTGAAGATGTGAAAATAAAATGTGATGTATTCAATGAGTATTTTTTGAATGTTCCCAAACTGTTAAAGGACCGAATAGAAAACCATGATGATGACTCGTGCAACAAGCTCTATACCCTTGTTCAGTGCAATTCTTAGTTCTCATTTCACTGTACAAATAAAGAGGAAGTTACTGAACTTATAACTAATCTCAAATCCGGTAAAAGTCCAGGCTACGATGGTATATCAAGTAAAACAATTAAAAGATGTAAAGATACTGTTAGCACACACCTGGTGGATATATTCAATGATATGGTTCGTACGTCTATCTTCCCCGAAATACTCAAAACGGCACAAATAGTCCCTGTACCCAAATCTAGCAGTTCTCAAACAACAGCAGACTTTAGGCCAATTGCTTTACTGCCGTTAATTGATAAAATTTTTGAAAAACTTATGCATAAGCAACTTGCCAGTTATCTAAATGATACCAATCAGTTATATGGAAAGCAATTTGGCTTTAAAAAGGGCAGCGGAACTCAAGAAGCTATCGTGAACGTAATAAATTTAATTTGTGAAGGTTTGGATGATCAATTTGGTGGAGTTGGAGCTGTTTTCTATGATTTTTCGAAGGCATTTGACGTGGTCGATCATGATATCTTGCTTAATAAACTTCCATTCTACGGCATTCAGGGAAGTTCTCTACAACTGTTGGAAAGCTACATTAGAAACAGAAAACAATTCGTCGAAATAAACGGAGTTAAAAGTGAAATCGGTATTGTTAAACATGGAGTACCACAAGGCAGCGTTTTGGGCCCATTATTTTTCACAGTGTATATGACATTTCAAAGCTCAAATTGTATGGAGAACTAGTTATGTATGCAGACGATATATCCCTATTTTACCCTTACAATCATGATACTGCTTTAAAGTATCAAATGGAGCATGATGCTGGGGCCATATTGGAATATTGTAGATTGAACAAGCTAATACTGAACTCTAACAAAACAAAAATAATACGTTTTCGTCCGCATTGCAATCGAAATGATCATCCCTTCAACATTAACATTGGAGAGTCTCAAGTTTATGAATCCTGGTCCTTGAAATATTTGGGAATTCATTTACAGAACAACTTAACATGGAATTGCCATATCCATGACTTGAAAGCTAAGGTAGCACCTGCGATTGGAATGTTATACAAATATAAAAATAAGTTTGATATTAAAACAAAACTTTTGCTTTACAATTCGTTAATTCAAAGTCATCTCAATTATACAGGGTTGCCCATATTCGACGGACCCACGGACTCGTTGGGCCCATTCCAATCGTCGAGGCTTGTCCGCAGGCAACAATCTTTGCGTCAATTGAATTTTGTACGGGAACAAATGCAAATCAACGCGAATAATCCGTTGTAAAGTGGACCGAGCCATGTCCAACTGCTGAGAACGGCGTTTTTGGGATGTTCTTGGGGACCTCTCAACACTGGCTCGTACGGCAGCGATATTCTCGGCCGATCGCCTTGGTCGACTTTTATTTGGCCTCTTCGGATTAGAAAGAGCCTCACCAGTCGAAAATTTTTCGTATAAACGCTTAATGGTGTTCTTAGAAGGCGCACTTCTCACATTTTTTAATATTTTAAAAGCACGTTGACTTGACTTCTTCTGTTGAATGTAAATTTCAACTATTTCAGAGCACTCGCGTGGCGTGTATTGTTCCATGGTAAAAATCTGCTTGGACTGACGCTTCAAACGCGGTATGTCATTAAGCGATCTGACATCTCTGTCAAAAGTTATGGCGTTGCCAGATGGGTCCGTCGAATATGGGAGACCCTGTATGCCAATGATATATGCGTACAAGAAAAGTGTACAACTGCGGTCTCTACAAAGAATCCAAAATAAAGCACTGAAAATCATCTACAACCTTCCTCGCACTTATTCAACCCATGCATTGTATGACAATGTTTCTAAAGTTACGTTACCAGTTCATGGATTATATAAGATGCAGCTGCTTATTTACATGTTTAAATCAGTCAGGAACCTTGGTCCGCGAGAGATTGAATTTCGTACTAATCAATCAGTTTTCAATACGAGAAATAGATTAAATCTGAGAGTCAAACGATGTCGTCTTGAAATAACTAAACAGAGAATAGAACACAACGGATGCTCTGAATACAATCATCTTCCCCAAGATTTAAAGACTATATCTATTATTTCTTCATTTAAGAGAAGTCTAAAAGCACATTTATTTCGTGATGTGAGAATTCTTCTTTTGTAATTTATTGATATCAAGAACAAACAGAAATATGTACATATGTAAATATATAAGACTAAATGCATTTTAACTTGTCAACTCGCCCCAAAAATGCCTGTCAGGCGCTGGGGCAAATATTTCATTGTAAATATATCTAATGAATAAAATTGAATTAAATTTAAAAAAAAACTAGCAAAGACACAAACCACCAATTTTAACAGAGCGCTGTTAATGGGTTAACAGAGGTATGTCTTGACCTTTCCGAATATATATATACCATATCCGAAAACAATCTGTGAATACGGATATTATAATTATAACCATTATAATGCTTCTCATATAATATAATGCTTCTCATATATAGACCAAAAGTTAACAGCTTATAACTTTTATACTAGTGTATACAAATACATACTTCAAATTTTGTACAGTGTAATGTTTTTATAGTACCTGCAATACAGAGAAAAATTATACCAAAATTGAATAGTCCATAAAGTTAACATACCATTGCAGATAAAAGCTTATAATTCAGCACAATGCAATGTATTTAAAGTATCTGCTGTACAGCGAAAAATAAGCGTATTCGTTAAGCCCAATCTGGCAACTCCCACACAAATTGACAGTTTAATTCGTATAATATTCCATTTTACATTACTCACAAAGTGAGGGTATACCTTAGTCGGTTTACCCGACTGAAACTTTCTTACCTGTTTCTAAATGTTTTAACGACAGTTACTACACGCAAAGAAAAAAACGTTTGGGCGTCGTTTATGGCAAACATTTGTCTTTGTCTCAAACGCTCTACATTTCCCGTAACAGTTGAAATTTTTGCGGTGAATGCAAAAGTTTATCGTAAAAGTAGTTTCTCTTACTGTAAACGAACATTCTTTCATTCCAAAATTTTCGTAATTTATTTTATGGTAAACGAAAAACGTTTACGGAACCATATTGTATTTAAACATGATTGAATATATTAAAGAGAGTTGAGAGAACAAAGAGCTAAACTTGTTTTCATTTTGTGAGAGTGCGGTTTTATAACTTTTTTATTACTTATATGACGGAATAATATGTGTTGATGTATGTGTACAGAACCCAAAAGATGCAGATGTGTGTGTATACAACACAAAAAGCGACGTTGCAACGTTTTTCCAAAAAGATGGAGATGTGTGTGTACAAAACACAACAAGAAACGTTGCAACGTTGCATACATGTTTGTACGCGTTTCTTTATTAACAGACGGTGGTGGATATTTAGTTATCTGCATCCCTCCCTCCCTACTGTTATACAATTTCACAACATTTGCAATCGTACTCAGCATGCGTAGAGTCCTATGCTGGTGGGCCTTTAGTTTTGTACTAGCGCTTGTGGTGTTCGGTATTTGTGCGCGTGTGGCAAAATTATAAATGTTTTTATCAGTTAACTTAAAATGATTTTATTCAAAGAATTAATTAAATCAAAGAATCTAAATTATCGGAGGTGCGATATCTCGCAAATATACTGCGGACTCCAATTTAATGTTATAGATTGTAACCAGATTATTAATAGCAAAAAAAATGGATCGAGCACTGCATGAAAATATTGAATATTTTGTGGAAAGCCGGAATAACAAAAACAATAGATTTTAACAAAAACTGAGACCGTCTATTGCTTTTGTTAACGACTGGTTATTTTTCCACACGCCTTAAATTGTGAATAAGCAAATTAAAATCATTAACAATCAATCATTACACGTTTAGGTACTGAAGCTGCTAATACATTTAATTGTGAAATAAATGTATTCGGGCACAATGCAACTGGATACTTCTGGAAACTCCTGATATTTTCAACACTAAACAGTTAAACTTTGCTTTTTAATGACATTATGCAACACGTTTTTTCACCCGAAGTTTTTCATGTTACTTTCTGATGTAGTTTAGTATTCTATTCATGGACGTGGAAACTTTTGATTGACCTATAAAATTCACTTTTGACTAAAAAGTTTGATATATGGTAAGATAACATCTCGCTACATTTTTAATATGTTCTAACATACATGCTTTCTTTTTTACAGTTTGTCTACAACTCAATTAGAAGATAGCAGCCAAATAATAGCAGAGGTGTTTGTCGGGGAGCTTCCGGGTACATTTTACTAAAAATTCTGACATTTTTTGATTATAAACATAATTTTATAAAACATATTAAATATCATAATTTAATCAAATTATTCTTTTGAGACAATCGTTTTCTCATTCATTGTTAAACTGACATTGCTGGTGACAAACTCAATGATTGTTTGCAACACACGTTTTACAGGGTTTGTGATAAACAGGCATTGCTTGTCACAAACACAATAACCGTTTGCACCAAACGTTTCACAGGGTTTGTAATAAATATAAATCATTTACGATAAGTACACTAACCGTTTGCTATAAACGTTTCTTTGGGTTTTGGGATAAACATAAATCGTTTGCGACAAACATACACCACAAACGAATTTCGTTTGTCTAATTTTTCGTTTGGGAGTAACGAATTTTTTCTTTGCGTGTATATTACTCATAATTTTCTTTTATTTAAAGTTATCACGGCCCTATCGGGCTTATACTTCCCGATCTTATATTGGTGCTAATGCTAAAGTCATATTATATGAAAATTGGAAATTTAAAAAAAAAAATTGAAAACGTTACCATAAAAACTTTTTTTTTTTATAAAATAGTATGACAATCTACACAAAATAAAAATGTTAAGTCTCGCACATAAAAAAAGTGTTACATAGTGTAATTTAATTAAAACAAAAAAATAAAAACGATTTCTGAACATTTTTTGGGGCTTAAGTTAAGGGTATTATTAAGTCGGTTGAACCGACTGAACTTTCTCATTTGTTTTCTTTAGAATTATGTGTATTATTATTATTTAAAAGTTTTAAATCGAATCAAACTTAATTAACTCTTATCTAACTCTTTTTTTTGTTCTTGTTTTTTATTTTCAGTGACGAGTAAGTACTTTTGTTTCCCATATAAAAATACATTTAAAATGAAAACCCACAAAATGGACCAACAACCAACCATTGAGCGAGTTTAAGACGATGTTGCAGGATAACATCATCAGCCAAAGTACAAAAGGGCAAAACATGGAGAGGAGAGCCAGAAGAAACGGTAAGTTTAACTAAATCGTTTTATTTTTTGAAGGTAGCCAAAAGTACATCGAATAATTGCAGAAATTCAATTTTCCAAATAACGCAATTTTTTTGGCGCAAAACGCTTGAGGCTAAGTTTGATTTCGTTCCAACAAATTGCCACAGACAAAAGGAGGATAAAGAAAACATAAATACTTTCTGTATCTGTGTGTGCCATTGAAGTATTTAATAACTGGAATCACATGATATTAAGTTCCACGAAAATTGAATTAGATATTCTGCAATCGAAATGCCACAGTTAAACCCTACTTCCAACTACATACTCGTTCATATGTAGTTGTAAATACTCGTATATGTATCCGTACGTCATTCCGAAGATATTTTCTATTTTCGAAATCCTGGGGGAGATAGAAAAAGTAATAACGCATAGGTGTTCGCTATTCAGGGGGAGGGGAGGAGAAGGGCTAGAGATGTCTACAATTATATTAAGCATCCTCTACAGTAATGTTGTTGCCTGTGAGTCAATGTTGTTTTAAGTTGGAGAGAATAAGACATATATATAATATAGAATTGACATATCAATGAGAGGGATGTGGAAAATTTGGGATTTTTTTTTTAATTTATATTAATTACAATACTATTTTAAGTTTATGTTCTAACTAGCTGGCCCTGCACTGACAGGTACATATGTACGTACACGCAAAGAAAAAAGACGTTTGGGCGTCGCACAATGGGAAAAAGGGGTAAATACGCGCGCATAGCAGTATTTTCTATCTCATGACTATACCATTAGAGATAAAGTCATACGGTTTGGACCATCTTTAAGAGAATTCTTTGGAGAAGAAATTGGTGTACCCAGATTTTATTTTACTGTTACCATGTATCGCGCAATGGGGGCGACTTTGTGGAAATTAGTGTGAAAATCAGAATATCGTACCAACTTCATTTATCTTGATTTTATATTAAAGCTGAAAAAATTTGGTTCAAAACCTATTTGAGTTACTTAATTGTGTGTTGCTGCGTTTTAAATATATAGGCCATTGAAATTCAAATATATTTTTGTGAAATGTGCGTTAAATGTCTACAAAACCGGGCAATGTTTTTGAAATTGAAACCAAAACAACATAAAAAGAATAAAATTGCAGTCTGCAATATTTTTGAAAGCTAAAGTTTTGCACTAATGCAAGTACACAATGGGTCGTCGACTGTTAATAACAGAAAAGTTAAATTAAAAACAAAAAAATAATCGGTCCACCCCAATATACATAAACTGCACAAGCGTTTAAGTATATTTTTATAGTTTTTGTAGAAGCAGTAAACTATAAAAATTACACATATAATCATAATAATATTAATTAGATCAATAATTTTGATCGTAGAACTCTACTAACTTGCAACCGGACTTGCACCGGTGTTATTTATTATCCGATTTAGCCGAAATTTCGTAAAAGTTATTTTTTTGAACGAAGAAAATAGGTCCATATGTTTCGTGAAGATCGGTTCATAGATAAATGAAGCTCCCACACATATTTTCTTTATTTAAAGTAAAAAAAAGCACATATTTAAAGTAAAAAAATCGGACATAATCGCAAAAAGTCGCAGATAAACTAGGTACCGTTGGATTCACCACTAAGTCACCTCTCTTCTCTATGTCATATCGTAGTGATCCCACGTGATCCAACAAGTTATATTCCATTTACTGCGGATAATTTTTTTGAAAAACAAAAAAATTGGTATTTTTACTTTGAAATATCTCTTCATTTAAAGACGTTAAAAATACGTTATATACACAAACATTTAGATGAATATAATCTTATTATATGTTACAAGTCCGGTCGCATTTCTCCAAAAAACGATAATTCTACAAGCATTTTAGTATATACATTTTATCATCGCAATTTTATTTGCATTTATTAGTAAAAAAGACAAAATTTGAAACGTCATAACTCGGAATCGCCCAGAGATATTTTCATAAAATTTGAAGGTATTTTCATTAAATGTTATCCACCATAAAACAACATTCTCAAAAAACTGATTTTTGAAAGTTGTTTTCATAGTCCTATGCGCGCATCATATTTTCCCATCGTGCGTCGTTTTTCGCAAACATTTTTCTTTGTCTCAAACGCTCTACTTTTCTCGTAACGGTTGAAATATTTGCGGTGAATGCAAAAGTTTATCGTAAACGTAGTTTCTCTTGCTGTAAACGAACATTCTTTCATTCCAACATTTTCGTAATTTACTTTTATGGTAAACGAAAAACGTTTACGGAACCATATTGTATTTAGACATGATTGAATATATTAAAGAGAGTTGAGAGAACAAAGAGCTAAACTTGTTTTCATTTTGTGAGAGTGCGGTTTTATAACTTTTTTATTATTTCTATGACGGAATAATATCTGCAGATGTATGTGTACAGAACTCAAAATATGCAGATGTGTGTGATACAACACAAAAAGCGATGTTGCAACGTTTCTGCAAAAAGATGGAGCTGTGTGTGTACAAAACACAAAAAGAAACGTTGCAACGTTGCATACATGTTTGTCCGCGTTGCTTTTTTAACAGACGGTGGTGGAAATGTAGTTATCTGCATCCCGCCCTGCGCACTGTTATACAATTTCATAACATTTGCAATCGTACTCAGCATGCGTATAGTCGTATTATGGTGGGTCTTTAGTTTTGTACTGGCGCTTGCGGTGTTAGGTATTTGTGCGCTTGTGTGGCAAAATTAAAAATATACTGCGGACTCCAATGTAATGTTATAGGTAAATGAAGTGAAGACAAGTGGGAAAATAACCAGATAGTTAATAGCAAAAAAATGGATCGAGCACTGCATGAAAATATTGAATTTTTCGTGGAAAGCCGGAATAACAAAAACAATAGATTTTAACAGAAATCGAGACCATCTATTGCTTTTTTTAACGACTAACTGGTTATTTTTCCACACGCCTTAAATTGTGAATAATCAAATTAAAATCATTAACAATCAATCACCACACGTTTAGGCACTGAATCTGCTAATGGTAATTGTGGAATAAATGTATTTAGGCACAATACAACTGGATACTTCTGGAAACTGCTGATATTTTCAACACTAAATAGTTAAACTTTGTTTTTTTAATGACACTATGCAACACGATTTTCCACCCGAAATTTTTCATGTTATATTCTGATGTAGTTTAGTATTCTATTCATGGACGTGGAAACTTTTGAATTGTCAGAATTTGGGTCAGAATATTGACCTATAAAATTGACTTTTGACTAAAAAGTTTGATATATGGTAAGATAACATCTCGCTTTGATCCATACAATCGACTACTACATTTTTAATATGTTCTAACATACATGCTTTCTTATTTACAGTTTGTCTACAACTCAATTAGAAGATTGCAGCCAAATAATAGCCGATGTGTTTGTCGTTATAAACATAATTTTATAAAACATATTAAATATCATAATTCAGTCAAATTATTCTTTTGCGACAATCGTTTTCTCATTTATTGTTAAACTGACATTGCTTGTGACAAACGCAATGATCGTTTGCAACAAACGTTTTACAGGGTTTGGGATAAACAGGCATTGCTTGTGACGATCACAATAACCGTTTGCACCAAAAGTTTCACAGGGTTTGTAATAAATAAAAATCATTTACGATATGTACACTAACTGTTTGCTATAAACGTATCTTTGGGTTTGGGATAAAGATAAATCGTTTGCGACAAACATACACCACAAACGAAATTCGGTTGTCTAATTTTTCGTTTCGGAGTAACGAATTTTTTCTTTGCGTATATGTGCACATTTCTAAATCAGCCTACTGCAGCCGCATCTGTCGGGCAGGGATCGAAACAAAAGCTGTTGTTCTGAAAATGTCTTAAATATTTTTTAAACCTATGTGGAGACCGACACATACTACTAAAATATACTTCATTCCACTCTTAAATATTTTATATAAAATGTAGCATAAACTTAAGCGTCACTGTATAAAAAAATGTATATTGGTCATTTAGGCTATAACAATTAATTTTATTCAATTTTTAAAGTTTCAATAAATAAATAAAACTCACACTATCATTGTTACTCGTAGAAGCAGACTGGTCTTGAACCGAGAAAATATCTCAGTTTAAATCATAACGATTACAGACCGAACAAAACGGGCAACCTAAAAATAAAACTCTAATATATCCCGTTTCACTCCAAACTATTTTTCTGTTGATTGTTTCCTTTTTGTCGTAAGTCGCTATTATAGCCTTTATTTGTGTTAAGGTCTTGCAAAATATGTACTTATGTGATATGAATTTAGTCATTTGCCTATAATGTCCTATATTCTCGTATAACACTTATCCATATGAGTGAGTGCCGCCATATCCTATGGCTTTGTGTCTATGGGTCGATTCCTGTCGGTGTATGTGTGAACACATGTTGATGTTGATGATGATGATGATGATGATGGAGATGAAAATGCCGACGAGAATGGCGATGGTTATGTGGAAAATGCCAGATTGCTTTGAGTGTTTGAGTAAATAGCACGTTTCGTTGTCTGAAAGTGCTTTCACTTTCCCAGTTTTTCTGCAGCCAGAGTATGAGTTGATGTCACATCTCGCTCGCAGCCTCATATACATATGTATATGTATGTATATACCTTCACCACAGCAATTATTTTGAAATTTATGTCGTACATGGCAAGTGCAGCAGGAAGGGTGTATCTTGGTGTCTGGTATTTTTAAAGACCGTTCGTTGAGTATTTGACATACATATTTTAGAATATTAAAATGTACATATCCAGTTTTTCCTGAAGTCAAATAATTCTGAGAATTGGACGTGAAAGTAGCCCCAAAAATAAGAACGTCTGCATCATTCGTTTAGTCAAGTTGGCTCAATTAATAATTTAATGGCCATACGATTTTTTTGCTCAAGGTGGATTTTTAGCACTTTTTCTATATTTTAACACGGTTATATCTCGGTATACCGTACGGAATATCTCTTTTGTCTCTGAAGCAAAGTTGTAGATATTGATTAGGAGAAAAAATACGAAACAAACCTACCCGAAAAAATTGCATCAAGTGCATTAAAAATCGCAAAAATAAAATTTTTTAAATTTTTTTTCCCCTTGGATTACAACTGGATTACAAATCCACAAATATGCTGTTTTTGCTTTATAAACTTTACTTTGGGATTTATATATCGATACCTTCATTCCAAAACATGCTAAGTCGACTTAGCATAGTTTTAGGGAGATTGCATTTTTAATTTCTAAATATTCCAAATTATATTCAGTCAAAATTTGGTGTTTATCCGTCAACCCAATCAAAAGTTATTCACAAAAGAGTACAGGTCATTCGATTTGCATTATAAAGGAATTCCACACAAATTAAAAAAATTCATCAAACTTTGATCGCCTCTACTGAAAAACTACCTTTTTTCACTTAGCATAGTTTGGGATGAAGGTATCGATATGTTATCTATGCATGGAAACAAAATTTAGAACATTTTCAATTATTGTCAATGTCTATCCTCGTTGAAGTCTTGTTTTCTTCGTAGTTTGTTTATATTCATGTTCTGAGTCTGCATCATCATCCGAATTAGACATAATACTCAAGGGCATGTTTTGTTTAGGGTGCCACCAATTTCAGTCTCATCTTCATCTACGGTGCTTTCATTTTCAAACTGCCAAACTGCCACCAACAAACATCCGCAAGCAATGCATCTAATTTTCCAGACTCGGAGGTTTAGGTGGATCGGTATCAGCAGCGCCTTGTACTGGAAGTGTGGCAGTAAAAGCGGGAATGTCTACCTTTGTTTTCAATTTTTTTCTGTTCAATCCATAGCCAGAATTTATGTACCTGTATTCATCATGTCCAGTTAGGTCTTGCAACCAAATTACTGACTTTATTAAAAAAAACTGTACACCTTTTCCATGTATCCACATTGTAAGAGTGTTATAACAACTTTTACACGCTATGTTCGGCTTAAAATTTGCACCACTTTAATCTGTTTCATAAAAATAATGACAGTACGATGTTTTGAATTCCTCAGTAAACAAGTTTTTTCGATCCTGATTGCCCATTTGTGGGACGATATGACCACAAACGTAGCAAAAATCATCCAATTTTGGGCACTTGTTATTTTCCATATTGAAATTTTGAATGCTTTTTAAAATGTTTTTCACTCTAAATTATAATTTTAAATTTAATAATTGTACTTTTCGCGTTCCTCGGCACTTGTTGAATGACAATAATCGATCAATGAACACCTATAAATACTACGTATTTTTCAATATTTTACTAACAGGTACTTTTCATATGTTACCTTGTTCATGCACGTGTGCGTTTAACATTTTTCAAAGCTTTCCAAAAAATTAGGACTCATAAAAGTGGGTGGAATTTCTGTAGAAAACTCACAGAAAACACACAACAATAAAAAAGTCCACTTGCTTTTTTCCCTTTAATTGACTGTGAACGGAATAGGTATTATGAAGGAACAAGAAGATCATCCTGTATCTGTGTTTCTACGTTCTGCACTTTCATTAAACCATTTCTAATAGAACATCGACGAAGCGTCCCTATGGTATTGTAAATAGGCACTTCCAAAAAACAGCATATTTGTGGATTTGTAATCCAGTTATTGAGCAAAAAAGGTGAAAACCGGTGAAAAAATTTTATTTTTGCGATTTTTAAGGTACTGGTTGTATAAAAAAATACGGCTGCCACTCGAACCTAAACCTAAAGGCACTGGTTACACTTTTTTCGGGTAGGTTTTTTCGGTTATGAATAACATTCATACGGCATCATATCGCATTTTTTGTTGGAATACAGTTTCAAATTGGGGATCAAAAAATCAATTAATTCCTCTTAGACAAATTAAACAATAATAGTTCTCTTTAAGTTTTATAAAATATGTCTTTGACAGATTAAATAAAAAACAAGTAAGAAAGTTTCAGTCGGGTAAACCGACAAAGGTATACCCTCACTTTGTGATAATGTAATATTGAATATTACTCGAATTATTCTGTCAATTTGTGTGGGAGGTACCAAAAGGGGTTTATCAAATACACCTTTTTTTCGCTGAACATTAGATATTTTAAATTAATTGCACTGTGCCGACTTATAAGCATTTATGTGCACTGGTATAAACGTTATGACACATTATATTGTGGTATGATTTGGCATTTTGTGTGGGAGTTACAAAAAGGGGAGTGGCAATAACGCCCATTTTTATACCCTCACTTTAGTGTGACGAGGGTATATATCATTTGCTACGGAAAAAAGTGTAACACATCGAAGGAGTGATCTAGGACCCTAAGTATGTTCGGAGGAAATCCGTTTTGGGTCATTTTAAGTCGAATGAGCAATGTCCGTCCGTCTGTCTGTCTGTCTGTCTGTCTGTCTGTCTGTCTGTCTGTGTGTCTGCTGGCTGGTGCGCACGATAACTCTCGAAAGGAGTAACCGATTGACTTCAAATTTGGTATGTGGTAATATTTTGATCTATCTCCGGATGAGTTCGAAGATGGGCCATCTTGGTCTACTCCTTCTGGTACCTCCCACACAAAGGGTTAAAATTTAGTGAAATATTGATTCTTTAATAACTTCTATACTACTTATTCGAATCTTTTGAAATTCTGCACATAATATTAGTATATTAGTCGCTATTAACTCGAGAAAAATGGGTGAAGTTGGCATGCCCCTTTTGGTACCTCCCACACAAATGGACCATTTTGCATCAAAATTTAACTGCTTATAACTTTAATACAAGTACATAAAAATGCTTGAAATTTTCTACAGTATAATGTTTTTGTAGCGCCTATAGTCCGGTAAAAAATGGGCATCATTGCACAGCCCCTTTTGGTACCGCCCACACAAATGGCCCGTTTCGTACCAAAGTAAACGGCTTGTAACTTTAATACCAGTGCATACAAATACTTCAAATTTTGTACAGTGTAATGCTGTTGTAGTGCCTATAGTCCTGTAAAAAGTGGGCGTTATCACCCCGCCCCTTTTTGTACCTCCCACACAAAATGACCAAATCATACCAAAATTACATAGCTCGTAACTTTAATATACCAGTGCACACAAACGCTTATAGTTCAGCACAATGCAATGTATTTAAGAATGTACTGTTTACCGAAAAATATGTGTATTTGGAAAACCCCTTCTGGTACCTCCCACACAAATTGACAGATTTATTGGTGTAATGTTATATATTACATTATTCACAAAGTGAGGGTATACCTTAGTCGGTTTACCCGACTGAAACTTTCTTACTTGTTACTGTTATTAATGTTATAAGCTGTTAACTTTTGGTGCAAAATGGTGCATTTGTGTGGGAGGTACCAAAAGGGACGTGGCGACTTCGCCCATTTTTCTCGAGTTGATAGCGACTAATAAGCTAATACTATGTGTGGAATTTCAAAAGATTCGAATAAGTAGTATAGCAGTTATTAAAGAATCAATATTTCACAACATTTTAACCCTTTGTGGGGGAGGTACTAGAAGGAGTGGACCAATATGGTCCATCTTCGAACTTAGCCGGAGATAGAAAAAAATCTTACCACATACCAAATTTGAGGTCAATCGGTTACTCCTTTCGAGAGTTATCGTGCGCACCAGCCAGCAGACACACAGACAGACAGACAGACAGACGGACGGACATTGCTCATTTTACTTAAAATGATCCAAAACGGATTTCCTCTGAATATACTTGGGGTCTTAGGTCACTCCTTCGACGTGTTTCACTTTTTTCCGTAGCAAATGATATATACCCTCGTCACACTAAAGTGAGGGTATAATTATACCTGAATAAAGTATTCAAATCTCAACGAAACCTAGCATAAAAAGTGACCTTGAAATCTGCCGGGAAATTTTCTAGAACTACATTCAAATAAAAGATTCTCACTGTTTGTCCTTTATTAAATCCAAGTCCAATGTTGCAAATCATTTGCTCCCTTGGCCATAACTGATCCCAGTTTCTCCGCATAGCTTCTATAACACAAAAAATATGTGCTACGACGCACATTTGCACAAAAGACAAGCACGTTTTTGCAATTGCTATTGAGCTCTTTAGACGCTAGGGTGGAACTAACAATTAAGTAGAAGATTTGTAATTTTCATAAATACAGAAATTCTCAAAAAACAGTTTCCAATGCGACATAATTATTAAAATGAAATTTTTAAGTCGAGTTGTTCTTTATAATGAAACGTTGCTTGAATACGTTTTTATCATTTATTAAAGATAACTAACACTATGCAACAACATTTTTGTCGAAGGGCTGTGCATAACAATTTCTGTAGTATATGATTAAAAAAAATTATTGTTTTTTTTTTAATTTTTCTTTAAAATTTCCATTTTCTTGGAAAGTACCTTTAGTATATTTTATTCCCCTCACTCTACATGGAATATGGTATATATCATTTCCTACGAACCAAAAGTGTAACACATCGAAAAAGTGACCTAAAACCCCAAGTATGTTTGGTAAAAATTCGATTTGGGCCATTTTAAGTCATTTGTGCAATGTCCGTCCGTCTGTCTATTATTCTCTCTAATAACTTCTATGGGTCAGAATATTTAATATCGATCTATGTAGTTTATTTTTGGCTAAAATGTTTATAAGCAGTTACAAATATGTCAAATAAGATCTTGGTATCAGTTTTTTATGCGCGCTTGAAGTTTTGAAAAAATTTAGTTTTTAGGTTTTACGACATTTGTAATTGCTGTCGAACGGCTGAACAGATTTTTGCAAAGTTAATTTTCTTTTAAAGATGACAAAATGCGTCATTTTTGTAAATAAATTTGTTTTGAAATTTTTTTTTGGAATAATTTTTTTGTAGAAAAAATTACTCCCCCCTCGATTTTCTTCAAATTTTCACAGAATATTCGTTGCACTCTCAAAAGTCCAGAACAGTTGTGAGAGACTTAATATTTGTAAAAGATATGGACGAAATACCATGACTAATCCGACAATTTTCGTCTGTTTGTGCAAAACTCTCCACAGTGGTACGAATTCAAAAAGGGGAAATAATTCGACCGTTTCTTAACCAAACAATCGATTGCGGCATGGTAGATTAAGAGGTGTTAGAGAAGTTAAGTTTTGTATTTGGGCCCCCTATGTCAGACAGGGGCGGAGCTAGAGGGCCTCAAGATTGGCCACTTCGCGTGAAGAGAATGTTCAGCGCGTGTAACTCGTGTTTCGCTTACGATTTATAAAATTTCTTTTTGTGTGTGTTCTGAGGTCTACAAAAAACTACACCTAAGAATTATGTCGTATAGTTACCGAGATATCTGCAATTGAAAATTGAATTTTTCATTTTTCCCTTATCGTACGCTAGTATTTTGTACACGGAGGAAAATCGCAATTTTTGATATGTTTGAATTCAAAGAAAATATACTTGTAACCAAATTTTTTAAATATTATATATTTTTGAACAAATATATTTTATTTGAAAATCAAAAAATTTTGTTTCGAACGCATATATTAATATATTACAACAAAATATATTTGCGAACTGACTGTAACAAATAAAATATGTGTTTAGACACAAACAAAGATATTGTTTAAGAATTCATCCAAATACATTACATTTAAAAAAATATTGTAACTTTGCTGACTTTGTCAATTTTTAATTTTATTTTTTCCCAAATTTCGTGTTATACTCGTACTTCATAGTTAAAAATGTCGTAAGCAGCATTTTCTTTTGTTTTACAGCACTAATTTTTAAGTTATAAATAGTCCAATTGACAATCCATCGATGCTATTTTTCGTTACCAAAGATTATACGATTTAAATTTTAATAGAATTTAACAAAAATATAAAATTTAAAAAAAATTAACCTTTAATTTCTAAAAAAACTAAATTAAGGCATCTATACATTGCCAAAATATAAATACAAATTAATCATTGTTTCGGAAATATTATTTCTATATAAAAAATATAAGGATGAAAACAAAATTTTTTGTTTAAAACAACATCCTCCCAAACATAAAATATTTGTGAGTGTCAAATATTATATATTTGGACTGTACCCTAAACATATGTATGTTTCCAGCAGAATATGTTTGGAACAATATACTACAGAAGCGATTTTTTTTCAGCGTGTAAATATCGGAGCACAATATGCACCGTATCAGCATGTCTGGATTGGCAATAAAATTTCCTATATGACGAAAAAAATTGGTTCGATATACCCAAAGTACAAATACAAATACCAAATCGTTAAACATTTAATTTTTTCAAAATTTAAAAAGTTAATAAAATTTTTTAATTTTTTTTTTAAATTATAACGAGATTTTATTTTACCTATTTGTAACTGCTTATAAACATTTTAGCCAAAAATAAACTACTACATAGGTCGATATTAAATATTCTTACCCTTATCCATAAAAAAACCAAAAAAAATTCTTCTCAGTCCAATGTTTTTTAAACTTAAAAAAAGAAGATTTTTAACTCAATTTTTTTTTTTAATATTTTTTTTCAAAATCATGATTGTCTTTCTGCTCCCCTCAAAGTACATGTCTGGCAAATTTCATCAAAATCGGAGAAAATAGCCAAAATTTGTGTGATCACTTCACATGGAATTAATATTAGTAACTCTCAAGTATAACACGAAATCTAGAAAAAAATTTAAATTAAAACTAAAATTCGAAAAAATCAACAAAATTTTAAAATTATTTTTTAAATAAAATATATTTGAAAAATTCTTAAACAATAATTTTGTTTGTGAGTAACCGCATGTTTTATTTGTGGAAATATTTTGCAAATATATATTCTTCTAATATATTAATAAATCGATGGATTTTATCCAAAAGCTGCGAGGGGGGAGGGCAATTTTTTTCTACAAATGCAATGCAATTATGCCGAAATTTTCTAGAAAAATTCAAATTCAACGATTTATCTACAAAAATGCAATATTAACAAAATTTTGTAGAAAAATTAAATTCCTACAAAATTTCTCTGAAGGAATTTTCAAAAAAAAAAAAAATCAATATCCTGACTTGTTTACAAAATTTAATTTAACGAAATTTTGTAAAGAATTCAATTTTAACGGAATTTGGAAAGCAAAAAAGCAATTTCGACGAAATTTTCAAGAAGAATACAATTTTAAAAAATGTTTGTAACAAAATATAATTTTACCAAAATGTTGAGCGCCCCAGTAGGTGAGTTGGTAGCGTGCTCGCCTATGAGTTTGGGGGTCGTGGGTTCGATTCCCACCAGAGGCTCTTGTTTGTCGCTGCAAAATTCAGCCATATGGTCTTTGTAACCCGGCCTTTCCCTGGACCTTAAAATTAGAATATAAATTTACTTTGTATTGTAATTCATATAAATAAAATAAATAAAAATTTGGAAAAATCGTTTCAGCCGTTCGACAGCAATTACAAATTTCGTAAAACCTAAAAATGATTTTTTTTTTTAAATTCTAAACACCCATAAAAAATTTTGAAAAAAAAAAATAGCAAGATCTTATTTGACCTATTTGTAACTGCGCTTATAAACATTTTAGCCAAAAATAATCTACATAGGTCGATATTAAATATTCTGACCCCTATACTACTTATTCGAATCTTCAGCTTGAGTAAAATGGGCGTTATCTTGTACATCAATGACACCAACATAAAATTCTGAGAAAAATATAGTCATGTAGCCTCATTTGTCCTTAACTCACCCTACAAATTCCAAGATGGTGTTCAGCCTCGTTATTCTTTTTAAACAATATTTACTAAAAATTGCCATAGATTTTTCCTTTATAAACTATGAAAAATATTGAAAACACAAAATAGAGAGAATCATTCCAATATCTCTGACATTTTTAAATAAAAATCCTATTATATAGAAACTGAAGAAAACACCAGATTAACAATTTACAGGATAAGCTTGGATTAGATAGGACTACATGCCTATATATGTATGTATATTTCACATATCAATGTTGGTGTTTCCTGGTCCAGTATGCAAATTAAAATTTAAGAGTAAAAATAAATAAGGATATATTTAAATATTGGCGAATTTTCGCATATATCGATGATGTCCTAGTCAAGAACTTCAAGAAGAGCTATAATTTGTATAAATACACAAACAAGTTTTTAAAATATAACAAATGCTCTCAATTTCAACAAATCTCAGGAATTTTTTTAATACATTTTTTTTTAAAAGAACTGCGCTGAACACCGCACGGAGGAAAATCGCCATTTTTGATATGTTTGAATTCAAAGAAAATATACTTGGTACCAAAATTTTTAAATATTATATATTTTTGAACAAATATATTTTATTTGAAAATCAAGAAATTTTGTTTGGAACGCATATATTAATATATTACAACAAAATATATTTGCGAACTTAATGTCACAAATAAAATATGTGTTTACAAACAAACAATGATTGTGTTTAAGAATTTATCCAAATACATTATATTTAAATAAAATTTTAAAACTTTGTTGACTTTGGTAATTTTTAATTTTATTTTTTCCTAGATTTTGTTTTATACTTTATAGGTAAAAATTGTCGTAAGCAGCATTTTCTTTTGTTTTACAGCACTAATTTTTAATTTATAAATAGCTCAATTGTCAATCCATCAATGCTATTTGTCGTAACCCAAAATTATACGATTTAAATTTTTCAAACATATAAAATTTCTAAAAAATTAAACTTTAAATTTCTAAAATTGCCAAAATACTTAAATACAAGTTAAACATTGTTTTGGAAATATTATTTCCAAATAAAAAAATATTAGGATGAAAACATAATGTTGTTTAGAACAACATCCTCACAAACATATAATATTTGTTAGTGTCAAATATTATATATTTGGAATGTACCCTAAACATATGTATGTTTCCAGCAGAATATGTTTGGAACAATATACTACAGAAGCGATTTTTTTCCAGCGTGCGTCTTCCAATCAGGCTATGAAGCCGATGCGGCGCAAACAGGCGGCGCGCCGCAGCCGGCCATTTCTATCAAGTCGACGCCGCCGCCGATTTTAGCGGCTCACATCGGCTGAAACTCAGCTGATCAGCCGCCGCCGCCGCTCGAAATTTTTCCATGCGCCGCCGCCGCCGATAATTTTGGTCGGCTTCATTGCCTGCTTCCAATTTTCAGCCTTCATTTAGAATATATGGATTTTAAGTTGGTGTTATTGACGTGTAAAATGCAAAATGCAAATTTTCAGATGCACTCAAAAACGTTAAGGACGCGAATATATATCCCTGCTTTAAAAAAAACAACTGTCGACCTTTAAAATGAGCCTTCTTTCCTTCCAAAAAAGGTGTTCGGTTTGCCATGAAATGAACAATATGCGCTCCAAATAAATTTGATTTGATGATTTTAAAATAAAATGTACTTACTCAGAAATATGTGTATAATATTTAAAAATGTCTGTTCCAAAGATATTTTCTTTCTATGCAAACATAAAAAACCTCGATTTTACTCAGTGTATGCAAATATATACTCTGATGTGTCATATACGAGTATTATAGATTCATCCATTTGCACTCACCTCCATCGATGTTCCAGATTCCGCCACTGTTGCACGGTGTTGAGGGTGTGTGTGGTGAGTGGTGAGTGGAGGGGCGTCCATTTGCAACAAGGACCCCCAAGCATACAACCGCGAAATGTTGTTCATTTCATTGGCAATAGAAAAATGTCCTCCTGCACCTAGCGGTTCCATCCACTCCTGTCTGTCATGCTCATTTATCGAAACAATAACCATATAAACTTGAGAGGGGAGATGCGAGAAATGGCTGGGAACAGAAATACAAAGTAAAACATTTCGTTGGCGTTTTGAATCAAGTGCCGTTATTGCGATATACAAATAAAATCGACAGAGTCTAAAAGGATATGCCTTTGTTGTAGTCCTGCGATTTTGTGTGTCCCCTCGTTCGTTCGTTTTCCCTATCGTATTTTAGCGGGAGAATGCGTCAATGTTTTTTTGTTGTTGTTTCATTTGCAGAGAAATAACAATTGAAACACGAATCATTTGCTCATATTGTTGTTCATTCGCATTGATACTCGTATCCTGCCTTTTGGCAGCATATTTTCGGATTTGGTTTTGTGGTTGGCAGTCGTTATCATTTCGTTTGAACCGCCATCCTTCTCCCACCCTTTCGTTCGTTTGGTCGGTTCAACAACAGCTCCCAGCCAAACAATTCATTTCAATTCACTTCACTTGTGTCTTTACCAAAAATGATTCTATCATCTTTTGGGCTTTAATATACCAATCACACTAGTTTACAAGATTTTTGTCGAAGAGCTGTGCATAACCTTTTCGGAGGTAAAATGGTGTCCCAAACGCAAAACAAAATAAGAAACTGTATGTTATATATTATAAAATTCCGCGTTTCTTCGTAGTTACCTTTATTATTTGGACCATATTTTTAAATTAAAGTATAATGTGGCGGCTACAGTTGTTGAAAATATTACTTTCACGTAGTAGAAACAGAAGTTTTGCAGATATCGTTTATTTAACTAAATTTTTATCCTTTGAAACCAAGGGGTGTAAAAGTTTAATAACTTTTTCGTTTATTAATTTTTTTTAGATTATATAGAGGTTTATGATAGAAAATTGTTTACGTCCTGCTCTTGAAAACAGACACCGAGACACAATGGCACTTTTAAGTAAAATTTTTGGAGAGCGAATAATTTCCAGAAATTCGGAAATTATTTGGCCAGCGCGATCGCCAGATTTGACAGCACCCGACTATATTCTTTGGGGTTATTTGAAGGAGCGACTGTATGTGAACAAGCCACAGACAATCCTTGAACTCAAGGCAAACATTGTTGCAGAAATGCGAACGCTACAGCCACAAGTTTTGAAAGGTGTTATGGAAAATGCTCTAAAAAGAGCCCATCAGTGCGAAGCTGATAACGGTGGTCATTTAAGAGACATTATTTTTCATATTTAGCGTAATTTGTATATTATATAATTTGGAAGAAAAAATAAAAAAAAATTAATAAACGAAAAAGTTATTAAACTTTTACACCCCTTGGTCTCTTGAGGCCAACCCCGTAAAAGGTGTGGACCAGTATGGCCCATTCTCGAACTTGGCCGGAGATAGAAAACAATAGAAAACTCCCTTGCAAGAGTAATCGTGCGCTCCAGCCAGACCGTAATAATTGGCACAATGGCGTATAATTCTAAAAATATGGTCTAAATTCTAAAGATAACATCCATAACAACATTTGTATACCCTACACCACACTCTGGTACAGGGTATTATAAGTTTGCAGATGTTTGTAACACCTTAAAGTATACCGATCGACTCAGAATCACTAGCTGAGTCGATTTAACGATGTCCGTCCGTCTGTCCATGTAAAGTTGTTCGTCGACTACAGGTCGCAATTTCACTCCGATCGTTCTGAAATTTTGCAGTTTAGAGTATTTCGCGGCTGTTAAGATCGCTATTGAATTTGGTTGAAATCGGTTCAGATTTAGATATAGCTCCCATATATATCTTTCGTCCGATTTGGCCCTTTAGTCCTATAGAAGCTGTATTTTACATCCAATCATTTTGAAATTTAGAATGGTAGAGTTTCTTGATCCATGAACCAACATTGCCGAATTTGAAGAAAATCGGTAAAGATTTAGCTATAGCTCCCATATATATGTTTCGTCCGATTTGGCCATTTAGTCCTATAAAAGCTGTATTTTACATCCAATCGTTTTGAAATTTAGAATGGTAGAGTTTCTTGATCCATGAACCAACATTGCCGAATTTGAAGAAAATCGGTAAAGATTTAGCTATAGCTCCCATATATATGTTTCATCCGATTTGGCTCTTTAGATCCAATATAAATTGGCTCTTTAGATAAGTATAAAATGTCCCAAAAGTAAATTTATGTAAACAATTTATACATGAATTACAAAAATTATATATCAGAGTTGTTCAATATTACGAGAGTGGTGTAGGGTATTATATAGTCGGCACCGCCCGACTTTAGCCTTTCCTTACTGGTTTGTTATGGTTTCATAAAATAGTATGCTTCAATCTACACAAAAAAGAGTTTTTTAGGTCTCGGACATAAAAATGATTTTTGTTGCATAGTGTTATTATTATTTCAACTGTATCAAATGTATGCATTCATACTCGTACATATGTGAACATTGGCATTTCTCATTATTACTTATCCTTTGCGTGTGTTCTTCCTCCCCCTGAAAATCCTATGAAAACAAAGATGGCTTTTGGAAAAATCTTGTTTAATTTTAATACAGACATTTGTTTTGATAATATAATTAACAACAAAAATGTACATATGTACATTACTTCGCAAAGAAGTTTTTGTTTGTATTTTTCTTTAAGATTTTTGTTTTCAATTTAATAAATGCGGGAAGAAACCCCAACTCAGTAAGATTTTAAACAGTTGTACATTCAAAGAAATGTTTTTTTTTGTAATAAATAATATATTGTATTGAGATCGAATAACAATTGCCTAATCTGCAAAAGTTTTTCCATTCGAATCACAGAATTAGTAAAATTTACCAGAAAATTAAAATATTTTCAAATGAATTTTTAATTAAATATTAAATAACGAGCAAAGATTTTTTTTTAAATAATTGAGGGTGATGTTGAATTGAAGTTACCAAATATAAATTATAAAATGTATTGTATAAAGTAGTAAAAACATGTCAAATATAATTTCATGTGGATAATAATGGTGTGGAATGCTGAATATGTTGTGCAAAATGTTTTACATAAATAAAAAGCAAAAAAGTTTTGTTATGCATTGTACTTTCGTATACTAAAATTAGTGATGAATTTGTAATATGGGATTTTTAATTTTGATATGAATTGATTGATTTTTATGTTAAAAAAAATAAATAAAAATTAATGAAAACTGGTTTTATTTAATTGTCGGTAGTATATGACTGACAATTTGTCAGAACAACCAATTTTTAAAAACAGTTGTTTGTGGCAACATGCAAAAGATAAATTTAGCTACCTTTCTTGTAGTTGGAGCAACCAAATATGATTGCTGTCCAGGGAAGCAGAAGTTGAAGCAGAAGTATACCACAACCAAAATGTTGGTTGTGCTGATGGAATCGCATGATAGTAGACAGAACTACAAAAAATCGGTTGGCAAATAATGCGGTTGAGGCAACCAAACTGTTTTCTGTGTACGTAAATTTATGAATTTTTTTGCTTTATTTCAATTTTAAAGTATGTACTGATATTAAAGATATAAGCTTTTAACTTTTGGTGCAAAATAGTCCATTTGTCTGTACTATAGGTACTATAATTCAAGTGTGCAAAATTTCAAGTATTTGTTTGAAGTGATGTTAAAGCTATAACCAGTTAACTTTTGGTTCAAAATGGTCCATTTGTGTGGGAGCAACTTCGTCCATTTTCGGTATTAGCGACTAATAAACGAATACTATGTGTGGAATTTCAGAAGATTCGAATAAGTAGTACATTAGTATGTGATAACACTGTGCAATAAAAAAAAATTGTGTTCGGGACCTAAAAACTTTTTTTTTTGTATAGATTGAGGCATACTATTTTATGAAACCAATCTAATTTTTTTATGGTAATTTTTTTTTAAATTTTTTTTCTATAATTCCAATTTTTATGGATGATATTTTTAGTATTTGAAGCATATTTTTTTAAGTAAATGCACGATAAGCCGAGATACCATTTAAATTAAAGGAAATTATGAGGGCTAAAAATGCTGAAAACATCACTTCAATGTAAAAACAGAAGTTTAGTAACTCTCGTTAAAACAATTAGAAAAAATCGATTTTTTTCAAAGAAATCGTTTTTTGCTGGCTCGAAAAAAACCATAAAAAATGCCAAAAAAAATTGTTTGTTTCATTTTTTGAAAGCTACCACCCTAAAGAAGAAAACAGTGAATATTTGAAAAAAATCTATGGATAAATGTATAAATTATCAACCATATTGTCAAAATAGGGAAATTCAAAAAAATATTTTTCATATTTTTTATTTTGGCAATTTTTTTTGGGAGGTACCAAAAGGGGACTTAATATACTATGGGGACTATACAAACATTACACTGTACATTTTATTTTATTTTAAGTATTTGTATGGACTGGAATCAAAGTTATAATCCGTTAACTTTTTGTGCAAAATGGTCCATTTGCATGTGAGGTACCAAAAGAGGCGCGGCAACTTCAACCATTTTTCTAAAGATGATAGCAGTTAATAAACTAATACTATGTGTGGAATTGTGAAAGATTCTGGGCAGTAGTATATAAATTATGTGATAATCAATATTTCACAAAATTTTGACACTTCGTGGGGGAGATGCTCGCAGGAGTGGACCAACAAAGTTCATCTATTGACGCATATCAAATTTGAAGTCAATCGGTTAATCCTCTCAAAAGTTATCGTGCGCACCAACCAGAGAGACAGACAGACAGATTTCGATCGTCTACGATATATATTTTCCAAGATATTCAATATTTAAATATTGCCACGCCCACTTATTCTATCCCGTCCAATTTTGTTGATATTACTTATATTGACTCCTGTAACTTACAATACAAATTTCGTTCTTTTACGATCTGCGATATTTAAATTTTATATAATGCCGCTCCCACTTTTTTATTTCTTAAGAACCATCTGTGGCCAAGAAATTTTCAATTAAAACAATTATTTTTAAAATAGGTTTAGTAGTTCTTGCGTGATGTCGTTACATATAATTTATCTACGTTTTTATATATGTACCCGTATATACTTATACTATAATATATGTATAGCTGAACCTAACAGACGTCTGACGTGTCTAGCCCGTCCTGTCCATCCGGTTTGGAGAGTATTGGTTTTATTTCATTGACATTTTACTAAAAAAAGGTATACATTCCGAGTTCCAGGAAAAAATAAAAATAACCAGTAAGGAAAGACTAAAGTCGGGCGGTGCCGACTATATAATAACCTCCACCATTGTTTGCCAACAAATTCACGGATAACCATTATTAACAGTTGCAGGTTAAATAGCGTAGATTTCTAAATTCCAGACAAACATGTTAAAAAACATGACGTTCATTAGGGGCTTATACTTATCGAAACACGGACCGATATACTCAATTTATTACTAGAGACGATTTATGTACAAAATGAAGTACAGAAGCTTAAATTTCCGTATGATGGGTTAAAACATGGACCGATTGTCAATTGTTACTAGAGCGTCAAGAAGTGACATAGGTGGGGATCTTTATATGGAGGATATACCAAGACATGGACCTATGTGCCCATTTTTACAGTTTGGCTGCCTCCACCGAATTATTTGCCAACCGCATTTTGGTAATTCTGTCTACTATCATGCGATTCCATCAGGACAACCAATATTTTGGTTGTGGTATACTTCTGCTTCCATGTTGACAACAATCATATTTGGTTGCGCCATCTACGAAAATGGTGGCTAAAATCATCTGTTGTAGTTGCCACAACCAACTGTTTTAAAAAATTTGTTGTTCTGACAATTTGTCAGTCATATACTACCGACAATTAGTTAAAAACAGTTTTCATTAATTTTTATTTTATTTATTGAACAAAAAACAAAACATTTCATAATAAAATTAAAAATCCCATATTACAAATTCATCACTATTATGAGACGTGGAAATATTTGACACACATTTTAGGACACGAAAAAACCACAAAACTTTTAGGCAAATATCGCTTAACGCTGTGCTTTCAATTTCATGATTGTTGCTTTTATTTTTTATTTATGTAAAACATTTTGCACAACATATTCTGCATTCCACACATTATTATTCACACGAGATTATTTTTCATTACCTATACCGTTCTTGAACAAAATGTTGCAGATTTATTTATGTCGAGTAATTTTATTTTTTGTTTGTCATGTATTAGCAAAAGAACAGCAACCAATCCTTCGGTTGTATTTCCCAAAATACATTTAATTGTTCTAAATTTGGGAAATGATTGGGATAACCAATAAACGATTATTTATTAATATTTTTTCTGTTGTAGTAACCAATTATTCGTTGCAATAATAATCTTTGGTCTATTGATACAATTTCTGTTGTCAAGAATAAAACATTGGTTGTCACAACCTAAAATCGTTCATATGGTACTATAATGAAAATTTAAAATTGGTTACCTCAACTACCGAGTGTCAATGAAAAAAACAATCTTAATTCGATTGATACAACCATCGATTTAGTTGCAAGCATTTTCATTTGATCGTATCCATCCTATTATTGTTGATTCAACTATTTATTTATAAATACAACCGACAGACGGTGCAGGCCATATACTTTTTGTAGCTAGTACTATTTTTTTATTGTTACAATCGAATTCCAACCAATTATTTTCCTAGGTGTAGAGTGTCAGGAAGATAAATCGGTTTGTCAGGAAGATAAACCGATATGCCCCATTTTCAATAGGGATCGTGCTTATTCTAAAGAATGCCTCTGTACAAAATTTCTCAATGATAGCTTCATATTTGCGACCTGCACTTTGATCACAAGAATACATAGACAGGCAGACAGGCGGACAGACAGACGGGCATGGATAAATCGACTCAAAAACAGATTCTATGCCGATCGGTATAATAAACGATGGGTCTATCCCTTTGTTTTATAGGCGTTACAAACAAATGCACCAAGTCATAATACCCTGTACCACAGTGTGGTGTTGCGTATAGAAATGTACCCCTATATTGGACATAAGTCAACTTCAACGCTGATAATGGTGCTGGGCCACAGGGTCATACCAGGGAACTGCAAAGCAGATCAACTTGCAAGACTAAGAACTACCTTACACGTTCCAGGGGAACTGGATTATGTTGGCATACCTCTAGGTACCTGCAAGCTCTTCTAGGGAGATAGTGGACTTATTTCAGCAAATTACAGGTGGTCACTAGTCAGGAACCGCATACATTCCTTGCTGATGTGGCCCGGCCTAAACTCAAAATGCACCAACGCTCTGCTGCCCTTATCGAGACCGGACGTCTCACTTATCGTGTCTGTAACGACAGGTCACTGTCTTACTGGATGGCACGCAGAGAGATTAAAGGTCTTGCATAATGACTTTTGCAGAAGCTGTGGAGATGAAAAGGAGGGGGAATCAGTAGAACACCTTCTCTAGAAGGCGGCATGCGACTTTAGGATATCATTTCTTTGCGGAGTTGACTAACCCTGCTTAGGTTGGAATCCCCCAACTCTTGAACTTTTTACGGTAATCAAATTGATTCAACGGGAGGGGCTAGGGATGACTTATGTTTTCCCTTACAAAATGGACTGTATAAGTATTGTCTAAGTGAATTTGTTGTAGAGACTGCCATTCCCAGCAAAATCTTGGTAAGTACCTGTCATTATTCCCTGCATTACCAAATAATGACATCTCATTATTCGCTGCATTACTTTCGGCTTATTAATAATGACTTACAAATAATAACGGAAATAAGTGATTTTTTGTTATCAAAATCATTTTGGCAAATTTTAATATAATGCAATTTATTGTATACGATTTATTTATATTTATACCCTACACCACACTGTGGTACAGGGTATTATAAGTTTGTTTCTTGGCAGATGTTTGTAACACCTAAAACTAACACAGCTAGACCCACCTTAAAGTATACCGATCGACTCAGAATCACTACTAGCTGAGTCGATTTAAGCATGTCCGTCCGTCCGTCTGTCCATGTAAAGTTGTTCGTCGACTACAGGTCGCAATTTCACTCCGATCGTTCTGAAATTTTGCAGTTTAGAGTATTTCGCAGCTGTTAAGATCGCTATTGAATTTGGTTGAAATTGATTCAGATTTAGATATAGCTCCCATATATATCTTTCGTCCGATTTGGCCCTTTAGTCCTATAGAAGCTGTATTTTACATCCAATCGTTTTGAAATTTAGAATGGTAGAGTTTCTTGATCCATGAACCAACATTGCAGAATTTGAAGAAAATCGGTTAAGATTTAGCTATAGCTCCCATATATATGTTTCGTCCGATTTGGCCCTTTAGTCCTATAGAAGCTGTATTTTACATCCAATCATTTTTAAATGTAGAATGGTAGAGTTTCTTGATCCATGAACCAACACTACCGAATTTGAAGAAAATCGGTTAAGATTTAGCTATAGCTCCCATATATATGTTTCGTCCGATTTGGCCCTTTAGTCCTGAAGAAGCTGTATTTTACATCCAATCGTTTTGAAATTTAGAATGGTAGAGTTTCTTGATCCATGAACCAACATTGCCGAATTTGAAGAAAATCGGTTAAGATTTAACTATAGCTCCCATATATATGTTTCATCCGATTTGGCTCTTTAGATCCAATCGTTTTTATACCCTACACCACACTGTGGTACAGGGTATTATTTAAGTATAAAATGTCCCAAAAAGTAAATTTATGTAAACAATTTATACATGAATTACAAAATTTATATATCAGAGTTATTCAATATTACGAGAGTGGTGTAGGGTATTATATAGTCGGCCCCGCCCGACTTTAGCCTTTCCTTACTGGTTCAACATGTTTTCAAACAATATGTGCAGATTTGAATGAAAATACCAGAAATTCGAATCTGGCATGAAGAAATTGTTTGTTTCGAGAAATATGCGGGACAATATGCAAAAAATCATTTTTAATGGCCATTTCTACATATCTACTACTTATTTTATAACTTATTGGTAATGCATTATTCAAGTACATAAAATCGAGCTACAAATAAGTACTTATTATGCTACTTTATTGTATGCTTTTGGGAAGTACTTTCCTCCAATGACATCCCCATGTTAAAATAATGAGAAAAGTGGCTAAATAATAAGTACTTACCATTATCGAACTTTGCTTACTCGTCGGATTATTTGGTAATGAGAAATTTTGCTGGGCCCAACAAATGGGGATGTCATTGGAGGAAAGTACTTCCCAAAAGCATACAATAAAGTAGCATAATAAGTACTTATTTGTAGCTCGATTTTATGTACTTGAATAATGCATTACCAATAAATTATAAAATAAGTAGTAGATATGTAGAAATGGTCATTTAAAATGTTTTTTGCATATTGTCGCGCATATTTCTCGAAACAAACAATTTCCTCATGCCAGATTAGAATTTCTGGTATTTTCATTCAAATTTGCACGTATTGTTTGAAAACATGTTGAAATATAAATAAATCTTGTACAATAACCCACATATAGCCAAAATTGCATTATATTTATTAAAATTTGCCACAATGATTTTGAAACAAACAATCACTTATTTCTGTTATTATTGGTATGTCATTATTAATAAGCCGAAAGTAATGCAGCGAATAATGAAATGTCATTATTTGGTAATGTAGGGAATAATTACAGGTACTTACCAAGATTTTGCTGGGTGTATATGTACCGATAGCAGCAGACGTTGTCATGCACGTCCTCTTCGGTATTAACTGTTATTTCATTCTAAAATGCCGACATTCAGAATTTCCCCAAAAAACGTACAATGAAAATGTTCACACCGCCACCTACCGGTTAAAATCATACACACAATTAATTATCAAGACAGTCAGTCACTTCATGAATATCTTTAACGTGTTTTTCAGCTTCATTGTCTTTAATTTGATGAAACAACATTAAACCATAAATTGAGCCACCCTTTGTCTTGTTGCCTCTTTTACGTGTGGACATCTATCTGCCTTCCTCCTGCCCAAGTCATAAATCCTATCCGACAGCAATTAACGCTTAAAGTGTTGAAATCATCTATGAAAAACCACAGCAAATCCATAAAAACTATTTAAGCTTCTCGGAAAACTTGTGCACATTTTGTGCTGTCGCCTTCGCATCCGTGTATTGAATTCCTTGAAAGGATTTCACAGTACATATTTACCTAACACGTATTTAAGGAGACTTTGCTTAAACATAGTTTTACTCATTCACGATGCAGTCTCTTGATGATCCCCATGTAGAGATAAGACCCTCACGATGGTGCTCTGACTACACAGGACTTATGTTGTCGTGTATTTATCCAGACCCTATAAAAAAAAACCAGGGACATTGAATACAATCAACGCTTTGCGCTGGATACCTTTGCAAAGAGACGGTGCTCCTTACCATGGCAAGTAAGGTGACTCGGCAAAGATACCATGATTACTTGTTGTCTATCGCCTCATTCCCCGTTCCCTCCCCCACCTACCGTTCAAATGTTCCGTGGTAAACGATGGAAGGGTTGGGAGCATACGCTTCACACGCTCTTACATTGTCTTACATGCAATGCAACCGACGCTTAAGCCTTTAAGGACATTACTGTGAATCGAGGACACGAATTCTCTGCTGGTTTTGTACCTTGTGAGTTTATGAAAAAATCATCAGGTAAAGGAGTCATTTCAGTAGCAATACTTTACTGTCTCGTTGGTGTAACTGTGTAGGTTTGTTTGCTCATGTGCCGGCTCATAACATCGACCAACACACTTTGACATGTTTGTTTATGTTTCCAGGATCCAATGAAGAAAATGTCCCATATGTGTCGTCACTTCTGGTTAAACTTCGAACACTCGAGCAAAAGCAGCTGTACATAATGTTAACATTTAAGACCTCTGAGGGCTTGCTCTCTACTGAGGTATTTC
The DNA here is from genome assembly GCA_963930755.1 of Eudasyphora cyanicolor. Classification (NCBI taxonomy): domain Eukaryota; kingdom Metazoa; phylum Arthropoda; class Insecta; order Diptera; family Muscidae; genus Eudasyphora; species Eudasyphora cyanicolor. The sequence continues at coordinate 140,116,246 of OZ005736.1, read as the reverse complement.
TATATACTAGAGTCGTCCGCCGAGGGCTTTCTTCATACTATAGTTGACACCTGAGGCCTTTCGTTCTACTAGAGTAGACCACTGAGGTCTTCTTCTATACTAGATTTGACCCCTGAGATTTTGCTCTATACTCTATATATAGAGGCGACCACTGAAGAGGAAATATTTTGACCTTCTGTCTTATCATATCTTGGTCGGATTTGTCTAGCCGATTTCTATCCATCGTTCGTTGGACTGCCTGATTGCTTCTTGCCTAAACCAAAGCTAGCATGAGGATAGTGGCGCACCATTATATGCAAATTATTATAGCAAATTTATCAGCTTTAAACTTCCGCGAGAAAAATTCTTAGCCCAGCCACCCATGTGAGGTGTATATTAAACTGCTGAGCCCTCCCGTTAGGAGATCTGCGGCAGTCGAGGGCTGTTTGTGAATTAAGGGATGCGGCCTCCAGCGAATTGATGGCAGCCTAGCTGTCCGAGTAAATGACAACGCCAATATTGGTTACTATGTTGCGACTCCGCCACTTGGCGACTTCCCATATTGCAATTATTTCGGCTTGATAGACACTGCAGGTATCTGGTAGTCTGTGAGCTATATCCAGACTTTACAGTGTACTCCGAAGCCAACCTTTTTAACCTTTTTCCGAGGAAGAGGGTCCCCTTATTCATTTTAGTAAAGAGAACCAATTCTGTCTTGTTTGGGTTAACGCCCAAACCGCTACTTCTGGCCCATCTAGCCAAAATGTTCAGCCACCTGCATCACTGAAGTCATACTCTACACTAGAGTCGACCACTGAGGTCTTCCTCTACACTAGAGTCGACCACCGAGGTCTTCCTCTATACAAGTGTCGATCACTGAGGTCTTCCTCTACACTAGAGTCGACCACTGAGGTCTTCCTCGATACAAGAGTCGATCACTGAGCTCTTCCTCTATACTAGAGTTAGCCACTGTGGTCTTACTGTATACTAGTATCACCAAAGACCTCTTCTTTACTAGGGTCGACCACTGAGTTCTTCCTGTATACTGGAGTCGTTCACTGAGGTCATCCTCGAAACTAGGTGTCGACCAATGAGGTGTTCCTCTATACTAGAGTCGACCGTCAAAAACTTTCTTTAGACTTGAATCGCTCTTTGAGGTCTTCCTTTTTACTAGAGTCGACCACTCAGGACTTCCTCTGTACTAGAGTCTTCCACTGAAGTCATAGTCTGTACTACAGGGTGGCTGATATGTATTGCAACCAACTTCAGGTTGCTATCATTTCTAAACCGCTAGTCTGTTAGCTGACAGATTTATTTCAGTGACAGTTCATTTTATTGTTTACAAGCTTACAAAAGCATTTTGATATTTGGATTCAGAAAAAAAGTTATTCGTGATGGAATTCAAGCGTGATAGCTTTATATTTGGGTGGAAAAACACAAGTGGCTATCGTTAGAGCCCTCCAGCATTAAAATGTGAATAAATCTTTTGTTTCTCGTACCATTGCTCGTTACCGTGATACTGGCAGTATTGCATCGCGTCCAAAAAGTGGACGAAAAAAAACGGTAACAACACCAGAAATGATCCGAAATGTGAAGGCCAGATTTGATCGAAATCCACTGCGGGTAGAAAAATTGCTCGTGAGCTGAACATATCGCGAGAACGGATACAACACATATTAAAAAATGAGCTTGGACTAAAGCCATTGATGTTCCAAAAAGTGCAAGAGCTCACCGATGCACAAAAAAAGTTAGACTGGAAAGAGCCAAGGAGTTGCTTCGCTTGCACGAAAGTGGCCAGTTACCGAATTTTGTTTTCTCCGATGAGAAGCCATTCCAAATTGAGCAGTTTGTGAACAAACAAAATGATCGGGTTTACTTGCCACAGAGGTCAGCTGAAAATTTACACCTTCGATTGGCCACCAGAACTCAAGCGCCGCCGATGGTAATGGTGTGGGCCGCCGTAACGGCCGATGGTCGCTCCCCGCTCGTATTCATCGACCGTGGGGTCAAAATAAATGCCGAATATTATCGGGAAAATGTCCTATAGACAGTATTGAAGCCCTGGGCAGACAAAAATTTCGGCCGCAGATAATGGACATTCCAAAAAGACTCAGCACCATCGCACTCAGCACGCGTCAACCAAGAATGGCTTAAAAAGGATGTTCCTCGCATCATTTCTACCGCACAATGGCCACCAAGATCTCCGCATCTCAATCCGTTGGACTTTTGCGCCTGGGGCATTTTCGAGAGTAAGGTTCGAACTAAAAAATACCAAAGTATCTATCATCTCAAGACGGCGCTTCGTCGGGAATGGGCCAAAATACCGCAGAGCCACTTTCGTGCAGCGTGTGATGGCTTTGTCGGCCGTTTGAAGGCCATAATTCGTGCCAAAAATGGCCAATTCGAACAAATCTAAACTGTTTCTAAAATTTTATGTTATTTCCGACATTTTTGCTTTTGAACAATAAAATTAAAAAAAAAAAATTAAAAAAATATAGCGCTTTACTTTGTTGCATTACATATCAGCCACCCTGTAGAGTCGATCACTGAGATCCTCTTCTCTCATAGAGTCGTTGACAGAAGTCATACTCTACACTAGAGTCGACCACCTCAGTGGTCCTCTATACTAGAGTCGACCTCTAAGGTCTCCCTCTATACTAGAGTCTTTGAAAATTAGTATTTTCAGCGTTCAATATTCTATTGCAATTTTAAGGTCACATGAATCCGTGGAGGGCTTTATTGATTTCAATATTTTCCAATTTTTTCCTTGAGTGTTTCTACTTTTATTCCATAGAACTTTATGGCATTGTTCCGGCAGGAGTTTATTATTATTATTTACCCAGGCATGTGCGGTGTGGTTGTGTATGCTGTGAATGCGTTGTATGTTGACTTCTTTTTTCCTTTGACAAGAATTTTAAATGTGCTTTGCTACAGGAACACGCATGTATGTTTTCCAAGTTTCCTCTTTGTACTTCTGTTTTATTGGATTTACCAGTAAAATTCTAGAGTAAACATGAGTAAGTAAAAGGCATTCTTTTTTCGTTAAAGTTCAACACGTTTCATCATGGCATGGTTCGCCCTGTCGCCTGCCTTTTTGAACTGAGGCAATTTTCAGAGAAAAACAGAGCAGTTTTCTTGTTCGCAATTTTTGACATTTAAAGAAAATGGTTTTGTATGCTCGTCTGAGAAACGTGTTATCTTTTTGCGAATGATTTTGCTAAGAGTATGCACTTTTTCATTCAATTTCTGAACAGTAATTTCTTTTTAATTTTCGCTCGTAGATGGCGCTGGTTACAAAACGTCAGCTTTGGAAGAACTTTTACAGTAATGCATAGTGGGAGGAATAAAAATGGCGAATAATTCCGCTGTTTCTTATCTTATTGCAACAAAATCTGGCATGCTTTTAGAAGAGGCAGTAGAAAATGTAAGTTTTAAATTGGGGCCGAGCTACATGACCTCAAATGAGGTTGTATACCTCGGGTATACACAATTTGTATATGGAGATACCTGTTGTTTTTCTTGTCCATTTCGAAAACCTACTAACCGAAGAATACAAAAATCTATTACTATTTTGCAGCAATAGAGGGTTTTTTAATACGAGTATAATATTTTTATATTCCTCATAATGGAAACTTCCTGGAGAATGTACTCGTGCATAATGGGCGATTAACAAAGTGAGACAAATGGTAGGTGTCAGTGATCGTCTGGGGTTCTGACTACCGAAAAATTTATTTCGGTCAAAAAAAAGTTATGGTGTTCCGGCGTTTCGCTTGGTCACGTCTAGGAATCGTGATATGTCGATTTGAAGTTAGTAAGTATCATATAGGGGAATTTGTCACGTTTGGGGGTCTTTTGTTTGACATGACTCGAAAACGATTAGTCCGATTTTGCTGCAACAAATTTGGAAAGAATTAAGAATTACAATTCCTAAAAATTTTAGTTATGGCACTTCTCCGCGGAAACACAAGTTTAGTAACTGTTTGTTGGCACGGAAAAAAAACACATAAAAAATGTGGGACTCAATTCTGAGAATTGGGCTTGAAAGTAGCCCCAAAAATAAGAACTTCTGCATCATTTGTTTAGTCAAGTTGGCTCAATTAATAATTTAATGGTCATACGCATTTTTTTGCCCTAGATGGATTTATAGCATTTTTTCTAAAGGGTTTTCCAACAAGAGGTGTTATTTTGGTATTCAAAGAAAAATGCAATTTTTTGAGATAAATGGTCGGATGTTTATTTCATAATAAAGAGGAAGGTATGCCGTTAATAATGAAAAACGACATCTGCCAAATGGCCACCACGACCACGCTTACAGGACCATATCCTTTTCATGAAATTTTCCATAACCAAATCGCAAAGTGGCTGCCCTATGTCCTCGATAGCCTCACGAATTCTATCTTTGAGGTCTTGAATCGACGCTGGGCTATTGGCGTAGACCTTATCTTTCACGTGGCCCCAAAGGAAGAAGTCGCAAGGTGTTAAATCACAAGATCTCGGTGGCCAATTGTGATTACCTCTTCGGTCCGGAAACTTTTCCCGTAACAGAGCAATGGTTTCGTTGCTTGTGTGGCACGTAGCGTCGTCTTGTTGAAAGTAAACGTTGGCCAACTCCGAGCATAAAAAATCATTAATCATCTCTCGATAGCGCAATCCATTCACCGTAACTTCCAATGACCCCGCCGGACCATAAACCGCACCAAACAGTCACACCTTGAGGATGGAGAGGCTTTTCAACAATAACTCTTTGGTTTTCCGAGCGACAATTTTGCTTGCTGACGTAGCCACCGATGTGGAAATGGGCCTCATCAGTCAAGATGATTTTCGATTTTTCGAATTTTAATAATTTCAATGCGTTGTTGAATCCTGTATCGTTCCATTTTCAGTAATGGCGTAGTTTCTACGTGTCAAATGTCAAAGAATAAAAGCTTCAAAAGTGACAGCTACCGAAATACCGGGTGATTCAAAATAACACCTCTTGTTGGAAAAGCATGTATATTTTAACACGGTTAAATCTCGGTATACCGTACCGAAAATCCTTTTGTGTCTGAAGCAAAGTTGTAGATATTGAATAGGAGAAAAAATCCAGCTCCTTAAAAATCGCAAAAATGTAAATTTTTTTGTTTAAAATTTTTTCGCATTTTTCAAGTTTTTTGCTCAATAACTGGTTTACAAATCCACAAATATTCTGGATGCACGAAAACATAGCATCTAGCACCTTAAAAATCCCTATAATCTATTTTTTAATCATTTTTCCGCATTTTCCATCTTTTTTGCTCAATAACAGGATTACAAATATGCTATTTTTTTCTTTATAAACCTTTTTTTGCATAAAAATAAAAATTCCGATTCATATTACAGCTATTCTTACACAGAAAATTTGAGATTTTTATATGTTATCTATGCATGAAAACAAAATTTTCAATTGTTGTAAATATCCATCCTCGTTGAAGTTGACGCTTGTGGTTCTGTTGATCTTGTTTTCTTCGTAGGTTCTTCACATTGTCTTGTCCAAGTTACTGGCTTCCTAAAAGAAAACCGTACAGCTTTTCCATGTATCCACATTATAAGGGTATTTTAACAATTATTGCACACTGTGTTCGGCGTAAAATTTGCACCACTTTTGAATTCCTCAAATGTTACATCATTGGATTATGCTCATCGAGACCTATCCAATTATTAACCCAATTTAGTTTTTGAACTAAGGGCCACTTAATTGTGTTGGAACCTGTATGGGATCTATAAATGGCCCACTGGGTCAAAAACGGTACGATAAACCTTGACAAATTTTACGTCTTTGGATTGTCCTATCCATCAAGTGGTCATAGTATGGATTAACCCAATCTAGTTTTCGAGTCCACTTAATTGTGTTGGACCCTATATGGGATCTATAAATGGCCCACTGGGTCAAAAAAGGTACGATCAACCATGACAAATTTTACATCATTCGATTGTGCTCATCGAGACCAATACAAGAGTATTCATAGTCCAGATTAACCCGATCTAGTTTTCGAGTTATGGGCCACTTAATTGTGTTAGACCCTATATGGGATCTATAAATGGCCCACTAGGTCAAAAACTGTAGATAAACCTTGACAAATGTTACATCATTGGATTATGCTCATCGAGACCTATCCATCAAGTGGTCAAAGTATGGATTAACCCGATATAGTTTTCGAGCTATGGGCTACTGAATTGTGTTTTGCATTAGACTCAATTCGCACGTTGAAACATGTATATTTTTAATTTTTTTTATTAAATCGACGTTTAAAAGTTTTGGGTTTTCCATTATTATATTTTTTATTGTTTCATATCATTTAATTGTTAAAAAAACTAAATATTTTTTTTTTTTCGGAAATACCTTTTTAATACGAGAATCTATCAATGAAGTGCCCCCATGAACCGTATTCTCCATCCTATTATTTATTGTTTGTCTATTCTTATTGTCCTTCGTCAGCGGTATTTTCCCCCCTTGACAGTTGATGCTGTCGACGCTGATATTGCTGATTTCGACAAAAGTCTTTGAAACACTTTTTCATGATTGACATTGCGACTGCAGTGGTTTTCTCCTCAATGACGTTGCCCAACTAGTTGTGATGACCTGATATTCTCTATGTTGCCCTAACATTTTGCACATTGCGTAGGACACTTATTTGTCGTCAAGAATTTCCGTGTCATTAAGGACTCCTCACTCCATCTGCTTCCATCTTGAGGATTCTTAATTCTATCAACGTTTTTGTTCGTTGTTGCTTTTGTCGGCAATTGTATTCCCATTTCACTGTTAACTGTTAGTTGAATTGTAGTTGTTATCTTTTTACGAATCCTGCGGTTTTGCAAGGGCATGTATTGACATACAAAAAAGAAACGAACAGAAAAGTTTGCCAGAGGCTCTTACCTAACCTTCACATTGGCAGACTTTTGAAATTGCAATTGTCTGAGAGACTCGAAGAAGGCCTCATTCGCGACTGGTGTCGCCTCATCCTGTCACAGCCGGCAGGCAAGCAGCACAAACAATCACCATAGTGGTTCCACTTTTTAGACCATTTTTCACAGCAATTGTACGAGTATTTTGCAGCGCAGTTATGCGGTGTTTTTGTGGTAACATCGCATCGTTTAGCCGGTCTTTATTATTATTATTGTTGTTGACTTTTCCTTTGTCGTTCGTCCTTTCCGTTGCCTAGGATTGGAGAAAAAGCAACAAAACAACAACAAAAACAGACTTTCATGAATGGCAACATTGTCTGATGGCCTCGTCGTCTTCCTCATTGTCTGTCTCTGGCCTGCTCTCAAATGTCCCATATGGCATGATGTCGGATGACTGTTGTGTGGGTGTCGTCGGAGGGAGTGTAGGTGGCAGTGTTGAAGGATTTCATCCTTGGATTGTATATTTTATGGTTTAGTTGAAATCCTTTGAACGACACTGTGTAATGCTATAATTTTGTGTCTGCTGCCAGTCGGCCATATCCCATTTAAGTTGAATACTTTACACGACGTCTGAGATTTTTCTAGCGCGTCATTTGGGTGGGATTTAAGCTGATGCTTTCCCTTCCTTTAAAATTAAATTATTGTTATAAATATCGTAGCGGAATGCAATAAAATAACTATTGTACTAGATATTTGCCGCTAAAATTTGTTTCCCGGAATCATGTGTTTTCATCAGGTATTGATGTCAACAAGAAAGGATCTTCAAAAAAAAGAATGCTTACCAAAAAAATGTTTCTCAATATATTTCGTTTTCATAAATGGAGTCGTATGAGTGGATCCATCCCCACCTTTCCGAAATCATTAAATGTTTTTCAATTTTCTCTTGAGCCACACACTGTGCTGTGAAAAACACACTAATTTCAGAACAATTAATGCAATGGTTCTACAGATATTTCGTTTTCAATAAGGGAATCATGTGGGCGGAGTCATGCGATTTTTTATGTTTTTTTCGTACCAGCAAGAAAAGCTATTTTAAAATTAAATTTTTTTTTGTTTAAACCACAGTTACTAAACTTCCTTTCCACGTGTAAGGGATGTTTTCAGTATTTCCCGCCCCTACAATTTGCTTTAATCTGAATGGTATCCCGGCTTTATCGAACTTATACTTCCAAAAATATGGTCCAAATACTAATGAGACATCGCATGAAAATTGGAATTAAATGATTATATGATTTAAGGTTTTAACGACTTAACGATCTAATGATTTAATGATTTAATGATTTAATGATTTAATGATTTAATGATTTAATGATTTAATGATTTAATGATTTAATGATTTAATGATTTAATGATTTAATGATTTAATGATTTAATGATTTAATGATTTAATGATTTAATGATTTAATGATTTAATGATTTAATGATTTAATGATTTAATGATTTAATGATTTAATGATTTAATGATTTAATGATTTAATGATTTAATGATTTAATGATTTAATGATTTAATGATTTAATGATTTAATGATTTAATGATTTAATGATTTAATGATTTAATGATTTAATGATTTAATGATTTAATGATTTAATGATTTAATGATTTAATGATTTAATGATTTAATGATTTAATGATTTAATGATTTAATGATTTAATGATTTAATGATTTAATGATTTAATGATTTAATGATTTAATGATTTAATGATTTAATGATTTAATGATTTAATGATTTAATGATTTAATGATTTAATGATTTAATGATTTAATGATTTAATGATTTAATGATTTAATGATTTAATGATTTAATGATTTAATGATTTAATGATTTAATGATTTAATGATTTAATGATTTAATGATTTAATGATTTAATGATTTAATGATTTAATGATTTAATGATTTAATGATTTAATGATTTAATGATTTAATGATTCAATGATTTAAAGATTTAATGATTTAATGATTTAATGATTTAATGATTTAATGATTCAATGATTTAATGATTTAATGATTTAATGATTTAATGATTTAATGATTTAATGATTTAATGATTTAATGATTTAATGATTTAATGATTTAATGATTTAATGATTTAATGATTTAATGATTCAATGATTCAATGATTTAATGATTTAATGATTTAATGATTTAATGATTTAATGATTTAATGATTTAATGATTAAATGATTTAATGATTTAATGATTTAATGATTTAATGATTTAATGATTTAATGATTTAATGATTTAATGATTTAATGATTTAATGATTTAATGATTTAATGATTTAATGATTTAATGATTTAATGATTTAATGATTTAATGATTTAATGATTTAATGATTTAATGATTTAATGATTTAATGATTTAATGATTTAATGATTTAATGATTTAATGATTTAATGATTTAATGATTTAATGATTTAATGATTTAATGATTTAATGATTTAATGATTTAATGATTTAATGATTTAATGATTTAATGATTTAATGATTTAATGATTTAATGATTTAATGATTTAATGATTTAATGATTTAATGATTTAATGATTTAATGATTTAATGATTTAATGATTTAATGATTTAATGATTTAATGATTTAATGATTTAATGATTTAATGATTTAATGATTTAATGATTTAATGATTTAATGATTTAATGATTTAATGATTTAATGATTTAATGATTTAATGATTTAATGATTTAATGATTTAATGATTTAATGATTTAATGATTTAATGATTTAATGATTTAATGATTTAATGATTTAATGATTTAATGATTTAATGATTTAATGATTTAATGATTTAATGATTTAATGATTTAATGATTTAATGATTTAATGATTTAATGATTTAATGATTTAATGATTTAATGATTTAATGATTTAATGATTTAATGATTTAATGATTTAATGATTTAATGATTTAATGATTTAATGATTTAATGATTTAATGATTTAATGATTTAATGATTTAATGATTTAATGATTTAATGATTTAATGATTTAATGATTTAATGATTTAATGATTTAATGATTTAATGATTTAATGATTTAATGATTTAATGATTTAATGATTTAATGATTTAATGATTTAATGATTTAATGATTTAATGATTTAATGATTTAATGATTTAATGATTTAATGATTTAATGATTTAATGATTTAATGATTTAATGATTTAATGATTTAATGATTTAATGATTTAATGATTTAATGATTTAATGATTTAATGATTTAATGATTTAATGATTTAATGATTTAATGATTTAATGATTTAATGATTTAATGATTTAATGATTTAATGATTTAATGATTTAATGATTTAATGATTTAATGATTTAATGATTTAATGATTTAATGATTTAATGATTTAATGATTTAATGATTTAATGATTTAATGATTTAATGATTTAATGATTTAATGATTTAATGATTTAATGATTTAATGATTTAATGATTTAATGATTTAATGATTTAATGATTTAATGATTTAATGATTTAATGATTTAATGATTTAATGATTTAATGATTTAATGATTTAATGATTTAATGATTTAATGATTTAATGATTTAATGATTTAATGATTTAATGATTTAATGATTTAATGATTTAATGATTTAATGATTTAATGATTTAATGATTTAATGATTTAATGATTTAATGATTTAATGATTTAATGATTTAATGATTTAATGATTTAATGATTTAATGATTTAATGATTTAATGATTTAATGATTTAATGATTTAATGATTTAATGATTTAATGATTTAATGATTTAATGATTTAATGATTTAATGATTTAATGATTTAATGATTTAATGATTTAATGATTTAATGATTTAATGATTTAATGATTTAATGATTTAATGATTTAATGATTTAATGATTTAATGATTTAATGATTTAATGATTTAATGATTTAATGATTTAATGATTTAATGATTTAATGATTTAATGATTTAATGATTTAATGATTTAATGATTTAATGATTTAATGATTTAATGATTTAATGATTTAATGATTTAATGATTTAATGATTTAATGATTTAATGATTTAATGATTTAATGATTTAATGATTTAATGATTTAATGATTTAATGATTTAATGATTTAATGATTTAATGATTTAATGATTTAATGATTTAATGATTTAATGATTTAATGATTTAATGATTTAATGATTTAATGATTTAATGATTTAATGATTTAATGATTTAATGATTTAATGATTTAATGATTTAATGATTTAATGATTTAATGATTTAATGATTTAATGATTTAATGATTTAATGATTTAATGATTTAATGATTTAATGATTTAATGATTTAATGATTTAATGATTTAATGATTTAATGATTTAATGATTTAATGATTTAATGATTTAATGATTTAATGATTTAATGATTTAATGATTTAATGATTTAATGATTTAATGATTTAATGATTTAATGATTTAATGATTTAATGATTTAATGATTTAATGATTTAATGATTTAATGATTTAATGATTTAATGATTTAATGATTTAATGATTTAATGATTTAATGATTTAATGATTTAATGATTTAATGATTTAATGATTTAATGATTTAATGATTTAATGATTTAATGATTTAATGATTTAATGATTTAATGATTTAATGATTTAATGATTTAATGATTTAATGATTTAATGATTTAATGATTTAATGATTTAATGATTTAATGATTTAATGATTTAATGATTTAATGATTTAATGATTTAATGATTTAATGATTTAATGATTTAATGATTTAATGATTTAATGATTTAATGATTTAATGATTTAATGATTTAATGATTTAATGATTTAATGATTTAATGATTTAATGATTTAATGATTTAATGATTTAATGATTTAATGATTTAATGATTTAATGATTTAATGATTTAATGATTTAATGATTTAATGATTTAATGATTTAATGATTTAATGATTTAATGATTTAATGATTTAATGATTTAATGATTTAATGATTTAATGATTTAATGATTTAATGATTTAATGATTTAATGATTTAATGATTTAATGATTTAATGATTTAATGATTTAATGATTTAATGATTTAATGATTTAATGATTTAATGATTTAATGATTTAATGATTTAATGATTTAATGATTTAATGATTTAATGATTTAATGATTTAATGATTTAATGATTTAATGATTTAATGATTTAATGATTTAATGATTTAATGATTTAATGATTTAATGATTTAATGATTTAATGATTTAATGATTTAATGATTTAATGATTTAATGATTTAATGATTTAATGATTTAATGATTTAATGATTTAATGATTTAATGATTTAATGATTTAATGATTTAATGATTTAATGATTTAATGATTTAATGATTTAATGATTTAATGATTTAATGATTTAATGATTTAATGATTTAATGATTTAATGATTTAATGATTTAATGATTTAATGATTTAATGATTTAATGATTTAATGATTTAATGATTTAATGATTTAATGATTTAATGATTTAATGATTTAATGATTTAATGATTTAATGATTTAATGATTTAATGATTTAATGATTTAATGATTTAATGATTTAATGATTTAATGATTTAATGATTTAATGATTTAATGATTTAATGATTTAATGATTTAATGATTTAATGATTTAATGATTTAATGATTTAATGATTTAATGATTTAATGATTTAATGATTTAATGATTTAATGATTTAATGATTTAATGATTTAATGATTTAATGATTTAATGATTTAATGATTTAATGATTTAATGATTTAATGATTTAATGATTTAATGATTTAATGATTTAATGATTTAATGATTTAATGATTTAATGATTTAATGATTTAATGATTTAATGATTTAATGATTTAATGATTTAATGATTTAATGATTTAATGATTTAATGATTTAATGATTTAATGATTTAATGATTTAATGATTTAATGATTTAATGATTTAATGATTTAATGATTTAATGATTTAATGATTTAATGATTTAATGATTTAATGATTTAATGATTTAATGATTTAATGATTTAATGATTTAATGATTTAATGATTTAATGATTTAATGATTTAATGATTTAATGATTTAATGATTTAATGATTTAATGATTTAATGATTTAATGATTTAATGATTTAATGATTTAATGATTTAATGATTTAATGATTTAATGATTTAATGATTTAATGATTTAATGATTTAATGATTTAATGATTTAATTATTTAATTATTTAATTATTTAATTATTTAATTATTTAATTATTTAATTATTTAATTATTTAATTATTTAGTTATTTAGTTATTTATGTATTTAATTATTTAATTATTTAGTTATTTAATGATTTAGTGATTTAATGCTTTAATGCAAACATGTGTTCTATAATTGTAACACAAAAGTTTTATTTGCATTATTCCACTTTTTCCTTTTCTCTGACCAATTTAAAGTTTTCTTTGCATATGTATACATTTGATTTTTCTTTCAAACAAATTCAATTCAATTCTCTCTCTTTTTTTTGTTCCAAACAAAAAAGATGAACTACTTCCTGCTATATATGAAATAAAAAGGGGAAACAATAAATAAATTACTGACTTCAACAAAAATATGATTGGAAAAAGTTTCATGCGAAACGAAATTTGTTATCTTTCATAGCCATGCACAAGTTTTTTTCTGCTGGCGTCCTCTTCATCGCATTGCTTTTCGTCTTTTCTGCCCCTTCATTCTATCCTTTTGTGGCTGGTTTTTCACATTCCACCATCTATTGTGTTGTGATGCCTTGGACGAATATTCATACATATGTGAAGTAATACGGATGTAGTGGAACAAATTTTTTTTTGGTAAAAGGCAAAAATTCGAATGTAACAAAAAACTTCAAATTTGGTTATGATTTTTCCTCGAATGACTGGAAAGAATATTGTTAAAGGTCAACAGCGATTATGGGATACCCTAATGTTTGACGGGATGAATAAATTCGATATGTTTGCGGGAAAAAATAAAAAGTCATTCCGAAGTACTACATTATATAAATTTGAAAATTAATTTTTCGTATAAAATAAATTGAAACATATTTTTATCGGTGGAGTCCCAATTCCCAAGGCCAAATTGAATGATGAACTTTACAAAATGAGAGGATTCCCAAAAAAATGTGCAAAAAAATTGAACATGTCAGACAAACATCATATGCAGAAGTTTGGTGGAAAAAAAGAAATGAAATTCCTGCTGGCGCTGCATTCGTCTGGATGACTAAGGGGAAATAGTGAGTGGAGGACCAATTTGGGGCAAGTTTGGCGTCACATTGTGTAACAATCATTTACGACACACGCACGCCTTCTCCACACTTCAGCCATAGAAATGTGTGAGTTACAATACCAGTGCCCAGCAGCAGCAGCAGTAGTCGTACCTTCTTCTGTTCGTCGGCTTCAGGCCAAAAGACGCGACGCACATACACAGAATACATACATACGTCATACATATTGATCTCTATGACTTTTTTTCAGATTTTTTGGCAAATACATTTGTATTAATATTATTGGCGCATCTTTATATTTTGATGCAAATTTCGATGATGCGTTGGCACTCCGAAAACCATCTCTTTGCCTGTCACTAAATAAAGCGAAAGTGTGAAAATTTCCTATAATTCTTTAAATTGCATTTTTAATATTTTCTGATTCCTCCATTAATTTCGGAATGGCCATGTAGTTCTTGGCTCGTCATAGACAACGTTAAACCTTCACCACCTCCTCCTCTGCCATTTCTGCTTCTTTGTTAGCTTCTTTGAAAGGCAATCAACAATGATGGATTCTTTCAACATATTCTGAAAGATTCCGCACTCCCAACATCTGCCCAAAAGAATATATGACTTGTATTTTGTTCTTTTAAAAAATTTAGCTTGTAATGTAATCAAAACTAGAAATTTAAGCGAAAAAAAGACTTGTGTATACTTAAGGAAGAAATGGTTTCCTTCAGCAATATGATATCAAATTTGGCCCCATATTCTTTCAACTGTTATTGGGATTTAAAACGATTTATGCGGACAACAGGGAGAGAGAGACAATACTATTCTGTGTAATTTTAAATGATTCTGAAATCATTTAAAGATGCGATGTCTTAAGTTAATTTTAAACAAAATGTTCTTTTGTTTAAATCGTTTTTCCTAAACATAAGTACAAAACTGTACTTACTTTGGAGATAGTAAATAAAGGATTCAAGTAAATATTTTATTTAAAATGAGGATTATTTACCTTAAGATGTTAAATTAAGATGGTCTACATTATTATTTTCAGTAAATGATTATAATTTACTTAGTTGTATGTAAATTGTCCCTAATTCCTCTGGTATATACTTTAAGTACAGAATATTTCTTTGCCTCTGTATCTTTGGTTATAAAGTAGTGTCAATTTTCTTAAATTGAGATCGTCTCCATTAATGCTCTATAAAAATAAAGAATAGATTACTTAGTTTTTAAATTTAAGATCTTAGAGATCTTTTGTTAAAAAGTACAAATGCTCTTGTCTATTAAGTGTTATAATTACTTACACACTAAAAAAGTGTCCTTTTAATAAAGACAATGGCATTCACAAGGAGCGAAAGGTATGAAAATGCTAAGGACATAGTAATTAGATGATTTTAAATTTAATAAAAAAATTAATAGTTTTATTGTTCTATTATATTTAACGCCAAATTTACTTTTATATTCACACCTCTTCCGTATTCCGACAGCGGATTGAATCTGAATTTCTAATTCACAAAATTATCCATAATTTCTGTTTAAGGACTTTTGAAGATTTTCTGTAAACGCAGATTGCCTTTATTTCCCCATTCGAAATAACTTAAAAAATTAGAATCTCGATTCCTAGCGGAAAATTCCAATTACTGCCACATTCAGAATACAGAACGGGGCGATTTTTTCTTGGCATGGAAATTGTTGACAATTTTTATAACTTAAGATCAACGTCTTTTTTTCAGTATTGAAAGAAGATAATTTATTTCTTTTATCTTTTATATTATATTTATATTCTTCAAAATATCCTTCTAAATTTCTTTTGTCTCAAATTTTAACATTTTGTGTAGATTTTTTATTGCAATTTTTCACCAATTTTTTACAAATTTTTTTTTTAAATCCCAATTTACATAGATTGTTTGTACCTTTAGTATTTTTACGGTATTTTGAGAAGTATAATCCCGATGGAGCCGAAATGCACGTTAAGTTTTAGGCAAATACGGTGTCTACAAATGTTGGAAATATCTCTTTCAAGTAGAAACAGTGGTTTAGTAACAGTCGTTAAAAGAATTAGAAAAAAGTGGCTTTTCAATAAATTTTTTTGCTGGTACGAAAAAACGTACAATATCGAAACAACTTTTGTGAACATATCGATACAATCTGAACGTATCTAGGTACCCTAAACAGCTAAAATAATTGTTAATGGTGTAGGGTATGTTCAGAAACTTTGTAGAAAATATTAAGGCTTATATTTTTGTGGAACATATTAACCCTCTAGCTCCGCCACATAATAGTATTTTTTGTCCCTATTTTAGCACATCGTAAAAAATACCCCTAAAAATGGGGATGCAGGGATGAAATGTTCTACAAAAATGTTGAATCTGTTATAAAAAAAAAATTACTGATCATTTTTTAAAATTTCTGGTTTTATTGGAAATGTTGAAATTTGTCATTTAATAATGGAACACAATACCATTCATATGACTACCACGACTGGCTCGCCAATTGAGAATTTTAGGTACGTACGGGTGGGTCATTTTAAATTTTAAATTTGAATCGGCTATAAAAAAAGTACCGATAATTTTATCAACTTTCTGATTTTATGGGAAAGGTTTAGCTTTGTCATTTAATGTCTACCACGACTGGCTCGGCAGTAACTCATCCGATCAACCCAATTTTTCAGTATATTTTTGATTGTTTCGGGTCGAATCTCTTCAATGGCAACTTCGATTTAACGTTTCAACGCTTCAATTGTCTCTGGATGCTTTGCGTAACATTTATCCTTTTGCTTCCACACAGAAAATAATACAAAGGGCTCAAATCACAAGTCAAAGTAATCTGTAGTTCAAGTTCAAAATTTTAAATGGCCCACCCTTTATGCCAGAACACACCAAAGCCAAAACTTATCAGAAACACCAAAAATAGCCAAATTCCTGTCAAAAACACCCCTTTGGAATATTCGTGTAAGCAATATATCGCGCCTGTTAAAAAAAGGGTAACAACTCAAAATTAAAACCAGTAAGGAAAGACTAAAGTCGGGCGGGGCCGACTATATAATACCCTACACCACTCTCGGAATATTGAATAACTCTGATATATAAATTTTGTAATTCATGTATAAATTGTTTACATAAATTTACTTTTGGGACATTTTATACTTAAATAATACCCTGTACTATAGTGTGGTGTAGGGTATAATAACGATAGGATCTAAAGAGTCAAATCGGATGAAACATATATATGGGATCTATAGCTAAATCTTAACCGATTTTCTTCAAATTCGGCAATGTTGGTTCATGGATCAAGAAACTCTACCATTCTAAATTTCAAAATGATTGGATGTAAAATACAGCTTCTACAGGACTAAAGAGCAAAATCGGACGAAACATATATATGGGAGCTATAGCTAAATCTTAACCGATTTTTTTCAAATTCGGTAGTGTTGGTTCATGGATCAAGAAACTCTACCATTCTAAATTTCAAAACGATTGGATGTAAAACACAGCTTCTATAGGACTAAAAGGGCCAAATCGGACGAAACATATATATGGGAGCTATAGCTAAATCTTAACCGATTTTCTTCAAATTCGGTAGTGTTGGTTCATGGATCAAGAAACTCTACCATTCTAAATTTCAAAACGATTGGATGTAAAACACAGCTTCTATAGGACTAAAAGGGCCAAATCGGACGAAACATATATATGGGAGCTATAGCTAAATCTTAACCGATTTTCTTCAAATTCGGTAGTGTTGGTTCATGGATCAAGAAACTCTACCATTCTAAATTTCAAAATGATTGGATGTAAAATACAGCTTCTATAGGACTAAAGGACCAAATCGGACGAAAGATATATATGGGAGCTATAGCTAAATCTTAACCGATTTTCATCAAATTCGGTAGTGTTGGTTCATGGATCAAGAAACTCTACCATTCTAAATTTCAAAACGATTGGATGTAAAACACAGCTTCTATAGGACTAAAAGGGCCAAATCGGACGAAACATATATATGGGAGCTATAGCTAAATCTTAACCGATTTTCTTCAAATTCGGTAGTGTTGGTTCATGGGTCAAGAAACTTTACCATTCTAAATTTCAAAACGATTGGATGTAAAACACAGCTTTTATAGGACTAAAGGGGCAAATCGGACTAAAGATATATATGGGAGCTATAGCTAAATCTTAACCGATTTTCTTCAAATTCGGTAGTGTTGGTTCATGGATCAAGAAACTCTACCATTCTAAATTTCAAAATGATTGGATGTAAAATACAGCTTCTACAGGACTAAAGAGCAAAATCGGACGAAACATATATATGGGAGCTATAGCTAAATCTTAACCGATTTTCTTCAAATTCGGTAGTGTTGGTTCATGGATCAAGAAACTCTACCATTCTAAATTTCAAAACGATTGGATGTAAAACACAGCTTCTATAGGACTAAAGGGCCAAATCGGACGAAAGATATATATGGGAGCTATATCTAAATCTGAACCGATTCCAACCAAATTCAATAGGGATCTTTACAGCTGCGAAATACTCTAAACTGCAAAATTTCAGAACGATCGGAGTGAAATTGCGACCTGTAGTCGACGAACAACTTTACATGGACAGACGGACGGACAGACATGGTTAAATCGACTCAGTTAGTGATTCTGAGTCGATCGGTATACTTTAAGGTGGGTCTAGCTGTGTTATTTTCAGGTGTTACAAACATCTGCCGTGAAACAAACTTATAATACCCTGTACCACAGTGTGGTGTAGGGTATAAAAAAATTCACTAGAGGCCAAAAACTGTTCCCGTAAATATGAATTTGAATTGCGATATGTATATGCCAGTACAAAAGGGTTTCACCAAACCGAGTATAGGATAATAATACCCTTTGGTAGTAGAATCGAACCTATGACTGTTGCACTGTGTTATTTACACAAATTGATTTTTTCAAAAGGATATTGTTTCCTTCGTTAGGATGTAGGCTTTTAAAAAATGAAATGAATTCTTTTCTTCGTTAGGATGTTAGTCTTTAAATTTAATACGTTTCCCGGCTCTATCGGGCTTCTAAAAATTATGAAAATTGTAATTTAAAAGAAAATTAAAAAGAAAATACCGGAAATTGTATATATTTTTTTCGTGTTTAAGATATTAGACTACATTTGTAATCAATTGTTACTTATTTGTATAAATAATCTATTAACTATTATCTATTTGTTATTTACTTGTTATAAGGATTCTAATATTTGGTTAGGATCCATTGCTAGTTTCCCTAAATCTTGGTTCAGTTAAATTTCTCTTGCCATAGATGTAAGTACAAAACATATATATGTTAATCAATTAATATCTTTGATTCGGAAGATTTGCCGATTTTCTTAAAATAGTCAAAGGTCAAAATGTGCGCTCGTGTCCATTAAAAATTATTATAGGTGTTACAGGACAAAAACACCAAGTTAATTAGGTTTAAAATTGGCATTTTTAATGGACTCCCTCAAGCATAAAATGATTTAAGTACTACACAAACAATTTTGTCAACACTACACACACACACATTGAGATAACAATGTCAGGGAAACATGTACATTAGGGTGATACATTGAAGGGTGTAATACTTGCAAATGTGCAATCAGTTAATATGTATGCTATTTGACAATTTTTCTTTAATATTGTCTCAGTTAGATAAATTTGCGATAATATTGAATTCTAAAAAAAAAACAAATATTGTCCCTTTCTATCGTGATAATTTGGAAAGGACACAATTCTTCCCAATATATTTTCTAAAAACATATTTGGGGGATTTCATGTCAAGTTAGTGCAGTTTTAAAACCGATGTCTTCTGAGCGGGATGAAGCTTGCAACAAGTTTACTCCTATTGGATAGTATTAGTTATCACACAAAATGTCAACCAGATCGGTTAAGAACTGTCCGAGGTGGAGGGTTTTGAATTTTGACATTTTGGTCAAACGGCCATTTTTCCCACCAATCCATCCCAAAGAGACTTCAATAGTTTTTCTTTTTACTAAAAATTTTTTTTTTAAAAATTTATTTTTTTTAAGATATAAAATGAATCGCAATTATATTTTTTGCGAAATTAAAAATTATTTTTGCATTTTTGTACAAAATTGTTTTTTATTTTATTTTTTTTTTCAGAGGGAAAGTTTATTTCTTTTACTTTAATCAATTAAAAGTAATTTGTGGGATGCGACCTGCTTATATATCTAAACTGAAATTAACCATCTACATTTTACATTTCGCCAAAAAAATCACAATACTTTGTAATTTTTTTTTAAACTGAAGAAAAATATTTCGATTTTTTAAGTCCGAATAAGCCGGGATACCATTCAAATTAAAGAAAATTCTGAGGGCTAAAAAAATCTCTTTCACTTAAAAACGGAAGGTTAGTAACTGTCGGTAAAACAATTACAAAAAATTTAATTTTTGTTTCAAAACAAAATCGTTTTTTTGCTGGCAAAAAACCATAAAAGTAGAAAAAAAATCGCAAAAAAATTGTTTGTTCTATTTTTTGAAAACTATTATCCTAACGAAGAAAACAAAAAGTCTATGGATAAATGTATAAATTATGGCCTATATTGTAAAAATAGGGAAATTTTAAAAATTAAAAAAAATATAAATTTTAAAGAAAAATTAAAAAAAAAGTATTTACCCTAATTTTTTTTTTATTTTTTTTTGTGTTAGGACATCATATTACATCAGAAATTTTTATGCACAGCCCTTCTACAAAAATGTTGTTGCATAGTGTTATCGAACAATGTCGAAGAGAAAATTTTGGAATAATAAATCCTGAAAAAAAATCGCTTCGGTAGTATATTGTCTCAAACATATTCAGCTTGAAATATACATATGTTTAGGGTACACTCCAAATATATAATATTTGACATACACAAATAGTATATGTTTGGAAGGATGTTGTTTTAAACAAAAATATGTTTCCATTCTAATATTTATTTTTATTTGGAAATAATATTTCCGAAACAAATATTAATTTGTATTTAAGTATTTTGGCAATGTAGCAATGCTTTATTTTAAAGACAAGTTTTCTGTTTTTCAAAAGTTCAAAGTGGAATTTTTTTTTTAAATTTTATACTCGGATGTTTGCAAAATTCAATTAAAACGTTAATCGTATAATCTTTCGAAACTATAAATTGCAATGATACACGCTGAAAAATAATCGCTTCTGTAGTATATTGTCCCAAACATATTCTGCTGGAAACATACATATGTTTAGCGTACACTTCAAATATATAATATTTGACATACACAAATATTATATGTTTGGGAGAATTTTGTTTAGAACAAAAGTATGTTTTTATCCCAATATTTTTTTATTTGGAACTAATATTTCCGATGAAAGAATTAATGTGTATTTAAGTATGGCGATATATCAATACCATAATTTAAAGGCAATTTTTCTGTTTTTCAGTTCAATATTTAAGAAATTTTATGTTTGTAAAATTCCATTAAAAACTAAATCGCATTATCTTGCGTTACCATTAATTTGCATGTGGATTGACAAAAAATTGATGAATTGGAATATTTATAAATTAAAAATTAGTGCTGTAAAACAAAAGCTGCTTACAACATATTTAGTTATAAAGTATAGCACGAAATCTAAGAAAATTTAAACCAAAATTCGAAAAAGTCAGCAAATTTTTAAAAATCTTTTTTAAATAAAATATATTTGGAAAACTTCCTGAACAATAACTTTGTTTGGGTGTAAATACTTTTTTTATTTGTGGAAGTCAGTTCGCAAATATATTTTGTTCTAATATATTAATATATTCTTTCCAAACAAAATTTCTTGATTTTCAAATAAAATTTATTTGCTCACAAATATATTATATTTAAAAATTTTGGTTCCAAATATTTTTTCTTTCGATTCAAACATATCAAAGATGGCGATTTTCCTCCGTGTAGATTGATAAAAAGTGATGAATTGGAATATTTACAAATTAAAAATTATTGATGTAAAACAAAAGCTAATGCCGCTAAAGACATTTTTGACAATAAAGATTAAATGAAATCTAGGAAAAACTAACTAAAATTCGAAAAACTCACCAGAGTTTTAAAAATATTTTTTAAATAAAATATTTTCGAAAACTTCTTAAACAATATCTTTGTTTTTGTGTGTTAACACATATTTTATTTGTGAAGGTCAGTTTGCAAATATATTATGTTCTAATATATGCGTTCCAATCAAAATTTCTTGATTTTCGAATAAAATGTATTTGTTTACAAATATATAATACTAGCTGATCCCAGCAGACGTTGTCCTGCCCGTCCTGTTTGGCATCCATTGGTTTGTTATTCATTATTATTTCATTCAAAAATGCATAAATCCCGAGTTTCAGAAAAATTTATATTGACCATATGTCCACTACAGCGCCAATATTAATATCAGTATCATACATACAAACTATTATCAAGACAAACCATACATACGTTTTAAATTTCAGTCTAATCGCTCTGGACATCCGAATTTTGCAAATAACTTGACCACTCCGCATCCGCAATTTATCGCGGTGAAAATAATTCTAAAACACAAATGACTCCAAACTGTTCAATATTGTTCAATTTTCAGCCTATTCGCTTTTATGCTTTCGAAGATCATGCGTTACTAACAAACGTACAAAGGATTTTATATATAAAGATTTTAAATTAAGATTTTTTCAATTCAAACATACTGTGAAGTGGAAATCACATTTGAGATGTTGTTTGTAAACAACATAACAGACTAACGCTTGTCAAAAAATGACCGCGTTGCCATTAATCGTTTGGTTGCTACAGCAGCGTGAAGTTGGTAACACTTAATTTTAAGGATTTGACCCCAATCTTGTAAACAATTACATTCTATACCTAAAATAAAGACAATTTACTTAAAATTAAAGAAATTTCCCTCATATTAAGTATGAAATGTTGTTATTTTTAATTTTCAATTCAATTCAATTCATTTTTATTTATTTTATAATATTTACACTTCATTTCAACTTTGTAATACTATTTAAGAGTTTAAGACTTATCTCTTCTTCTACTTTGTAATTAATAATGATTTACAAAATTGATTAGTTAATACTAAAATATATACAAGGGAGGAAAAAATTTACAAAAAACCTATATGAGTATTAATTTTGTTATGATAAAAACTTAACACTACTTACAGACTAACTATGAATATTCTATATCATTAATATAAGTAAAACTTGATGAAGAACATCTTGTATTAAAATTTTGCGTCAATATTGCAATCTTATCGATGACTAGGTGAATTTTTGCATGCTCATGTAGTCGTTTCGTAGAATAGTAGAAAGGTAGGTTTAATATTAATTTTAATATTTTATTTTGTGTAACTTGCAACTTCTTTAAATGACAGTTAGCACTTGAAGACCACAATGGTGCTCCATAGTACATCGCCGATTGAAATATGGACTTAAATATTAACATTTTATTAGTTAGACTAAGATGAGATTTGCGGTTTATAAAGGGATATAGCACTTTGATCAGCAAATTCACTTTATTTATTACAAATGGGATATGATTTTTTAATTTCATTTTTGTATCTAATATTACACCTAAATATTTAACTTTTTGTTCCCATTGAATTTCCATATTATTTACAACAATGTTATTTTGTGGAGCAAAACATTCTTTGCGTTTCCTTGTGAAATAAATTGCCTGACTCTTTTCACCATTTATACTGATTTTCCATTTATCGAAATATTTTATTAGAATAGATAATGCAGATTGAAGATTTCTGATGATATCTGAAGCCAATATTTCAGAGCTTAAAATCGCAGTATCATCAGCAAAAATTGATAATAAGCAGTTATTTAACTGCGGGATATCGGAAGTATATATATTGTACAGTAATGGGGATAAACATGAACCTTGTGAACGATGTGTAAGACCATCGTGCCACACTGAATCGAAGGCGGCCTTTATGTCCAATAGGATCATTCCAGAGATGAGTAGACTTTTGTTGTTTAAAATTAGATATTTTTAATTTTAGGACGTCTTTGGTTCCAAATTCTTAAAAATTTAGAAAATTCTGCGCATTGTAATTAAAAATATTGCCTCAGCTTTAGACTAATTATGTGTAAACTAGTGTAGTAACTTTTTAATTGCTATTGTTTCATGTCAGATTTTCCCCACCCTAGTACACGCACACATAAGTATGTATGCGTATAGATAATAACATAGGGAGAGTGCCAGCAAAAACATTTTTGAATGGTGACATTCCATGCATACATGTATTGCCCACAAACCTCAGCCCGTTTCCCATACCCTCCATTTGACACTCAAAATTTGCTACACACACGGCATGGTGATACTCGTACAAATGACAAAACAAAACTTTTCGCGACGTGGGAAGAGCGTCAAGGCAACGTGTAACACAGCATAAACACGTACTCAGAGAGTGGCCCACATCCCCTATCCTCCTCCTGAATCGACACACAAGCAAGCTGTGAACAACACTCGCCCAAAGTTAAATTATATACCAACTGTTGAGCTTCCTTTTCCGCTTAAGAAATGTCGTTTCGCTTATTTTGCTGATGGTTTTATTGGTAGCTCTTTAAAGGGGACTGACTGGATGGTGATATGCCTCACCAGTGAGGCAAGTGCTGAGAGGGGATTGGAAGAAGATGTTGCATATACCATGGGAACGGACAACATTTTTCAAAATATGAAAGACGACTACGAGGACGAAAAACCCGGTGAACCATTTAAAAGCGTCCTACACACGGCACACCACTTACACGCACACAATAGAACATCAGCGGCACCAGACCTTAAAATGTATCCCCATCACCCGCGCCATAACGATGGCCGACGGTGATGATGAGATTAAATTCAAAACAAAAGAAATAATCGTCACACATTTGCTGAATGCCTTGTCTCTGTATTCTCCTTTGTGTGTTAGTGGGAGAGGGAGAAAAAGGCGGCCTACAGTTTAAGCTTTAAGCAAAAACAAACTCGGAGAGAAATCTAACTCAACTTGGGGGATGTGGAGGACAAATGTACCGGAAAGAGCAACAGAGTGATTGTGTGAAAGAGTTTTGCTATAATTATACATGCACTCGTATGAACTGAGTATAGAATTTATGTAGTACACCATCCATGGGTTCATAAAAACTATAAATTATTTTGCCGGTACCTATACATAGATACGAGTAGTGCAACGCAATATTTATGTATGTCTGTTCTCTTTTTTTTTTTTGGTTTTTCAAAGTGGTCATTCAGTGATACAGTGGGACAAAAGAGGAAGAGGATAGAAAACAAATAAGAAAATTGCAATCGGTAAATCGTCTAAAATATACTAAACCCAACACGCTGAAAAAAAATCGGCTCTGTAGTATATTGTCCCAAACATATTCTGCTTGAAACTTAAGTATTTTTAGGGTGCACTCCAATGTTTGGGAGGATGTTGCTCTAAACAATACTATGTTTACATCCTAATATTTTTTATTTGGATATGTTATTTCCCAAACAAAGATCTATTTGCTTGTTTTAAAGGTAGTTTTTAGAAATTTTTAATGTTAGTAAAATTTCTTTATAATTGAAAATAATGACTTGGAATAGTTAGAAAATAAAAATAAGTGGTTTCAAATACAGGGTGGCTGATATGTAATGCAACAAAGTAAAGCGCTATATTTTTTTAATTTTTTTTTTTAAAAATTTTATTGTTCAAATGCAAAAATGTCGGAAATAACATAAAATTTTAGAAACAGTTTAGATTTGTTCGAATTGGCCACCTTTGGCACGAATTATGGCCTTCAAACGGCCGACAAAGCCATCACACGCTGCACGAAAGGGGCTCTGCGGTATTTTGGCCCATTCCCGGCGAAGCGCCGTCTTGAGATGATCGATACTTTGGTATTTTTTAGTGCGAACCTTACTCTCTAAAATGGCCCAGGCGCAAAAGTCCAACGGATTGAGATCCGGAGATCTTGGTGGCCATTGTGCGGTAGAAATGAAGCGAGGAACCTCCTTTTTAAACCATTCTTGGTTGACGCGTGCTGCGTGCGATGGTGCTGAGTCCTGTTGGAATGTCCATGGTCTGCGGCCGAAATGTTTGTCTGCCCAGGGCTTCAATACTGTCTTTAGGACATTTTCCCGATAATATTCGGCATTTATTTTGACCCCATGGTCGAAGAATACGAGCGGGGAGCGACCATCGGCCGTTACGGCGGCCCACACCATTACCATCGGCGGCGCTTGAGTTCTGGTGGCCAATCGAAGGTGTAAATTTTCAGCTGACCTCTTTGGCAAGTAAACCCGATCATTTTGTTTGTTCACAAACTGCTCAATTTGGAATGGATTCTCATCGGAGAAAACCAAATTCGGTAACTGGCCACTATCGTGCAAGCGAAGCAACTCCTTGGTTCTTTCCAGTCTAACTTTTTTTTGTGCATCGGTGAGCTCTTGCACTTTTGGGAACTTCAATGGCTTTAGTCCAAGCTCATTTTTTAATATGTGTTGTATCCGTTCTCGCGATATGTTCAGCTCACCAGCAATTTTTCTACCACTGCGGCGTGGATTTCGATCAAATCTGGCCTTCACTTTTCGGATCATTTCTGGTGTTGTTACCGTTTTTTTCGTCCACTTTTTGGACGCGATGCAACACTGCCAGTATCACGGTAACGAGCAATGGTACGAGAAACAAAAGATTTATTCACATTTAAATGCTGGAGGGCTCTAACGATAGCCACTTGTGTTTTTCCACCCAAATAAAGCAATTACACTATCACGCTTGAATTCCATCACGAATAACTTTTTCTGAATGCAATAGATCAAAATGCTTTTGTAAACTTGTAAACAATAAAATGAACTGTCACTGAAATAAATCTGTCAGCTATCAGACTACACGCTGGAAAAAAATCGCTTCTGTACTAAATTGTCCCAAACATATTCGGCTTGAAATATACATATGTTTAGGGTACACTCCGAATATATATTATTTGACACACACAAATATTATATGTTTGGGAGGATAGAGTTCTAAACAAAAATATGTTCGCATTCTAATATATTTTTTATTTAGAACCAATTTTTCCGAAACAAAGTTTACTTTGTATTAATGTATTTTGGCAATGTATTAATGCCTAATTTAAAGACAAGTTTTCTGGTTTTCAAATTCATTTTTTTCATTTTATATGTTTTTAAAATTTAATTAAAAGTTAAATGGTATAATCTTTGTAAATATAAATTGCATTGATGTGTGATGAATTGGAATAAAACTAGCTAAAATTGGAATAAGTCAGCAAAACTGTTTACTGTTTGGAAAACTTCTTAAACAGTAACTTTGTTTGTGTGTAAACACATATTTTATTTGTGAAAGTCAGTTTGCAAATAAATTATGTTCTAATATATTAATATATGCGCTCCAAACAAAACTTCTTGATTTTCAAATAAAATTTATTTGTTAACAAATAAATAATATTTAAAAAAATAGTTTCCAAATATATTTGCTTTCGCTTCTGTACTATATTGTCCCAAACATATTCGGCTTGAAATATACATATGTTTAGGGTACACTCCGAATATATATTATTTGACACACACAAATATTATATGTTTGGGAGGATAGTGTTCTAAACAAAAATATGTTCGCATTCTAATATATTTTTTATTTAGAACCAATTTTTCCGAAACAAAGTTTACTTTGTATTAATGTATTTTGGCAATGTATTAATGCCTAATTTAAAGACAAGTTTTCTGGTTTTCAAATTCATTTTTTTCATTTTATATGTTTTTAAAATTTAATTAAAAGTTAAATGGTATAATCTTTGTAAATATAAATTGCATTGATGTGTGATGAATTGGAATAAAACTAGCTAAAATTGGAATAAGTCAGCAAAACTGTTTACTGTTTGGAAAACTTCTTAAACAGTAACTTTGTTTATGTGTAAACACATATTTTATTTGTGAAAGTCAGTTTGCAAATAAATTATGTTCTAATATATTAATATATGCGCTCCAAACAAAACTTCTTGATTTTCAAATAAAATTTATTTGTTAACAAATAAATAATATTTAAAAAAATAGTTTCCAAATATATTTGCTTTCAATTCAAACATATCAAAAATGACGATTTTCCCCCGTGTAGCGGTTTAGAAATGATAGCAACCTGATTTGCAATACATATCAGCCACCCTGTAGTAATTAATGTAAGTATGCCATTTTTAATAGGAAAGCATAATTCGAAAACAAGGAAAAAATTAAAACTATAATTCGAAAAATTCAGCAAAGTTTTAAAAATCTTTTTTTTAATAAAATATTTTTGGAAATATTCATAAACAATAATTTTATTTGTATTTAAACACATATTTTATTTGAGAAAATTAGTTCGCAAATATATATTATTCTAATATATTAACATATGGGTTCTAAATATATTTTATTGATTTTCAAATAAAATTTATTTGCTCAAAAATATATAATATTTAAAAATTTCTGTTTCAAGTATATTTTCTTTCGATTCAAACATATCAAAAAAGGCGATTTAGCCCCGGTCTTTGCACAAGGGCTAGTGATTAAACCCGGTTTAAAATAACCCAGCCCACCGGTTTTTTGTTTCCTCTAAAATATAAAAAGTATGTACAGTTACATATACCAAATATCAGAAAATGTATAGATAATGCAAGTCTATATGTTAAGATACACGCTGAAGAAAAATCGCTTCTGTAGTATATTGTCCCAAACATATTCGGCTTGAAATAAACATATGTTTAGGATACACTCCAAATATATAATATTTTACACACACAAATATTATATGTTTGTGAGGATATTTTCTAAACAAAAATATGCTCCCATTCAAATATTTTTTATTTGGAACTAGTATTTCCGAAACAAGGATTCATTTGTAATTATTTATTTTGGTAATGTATTAAATGCCTTAACTTAAAGACAAGTTTTCTGTTTTTCAGATTTTCAAAGAGCAATTTTTTATAAATTTTATATGTTTGTAAAATTTAATCAAAACTTAAATCGAACAATCTTTCGTAAATATAAACGAAATTGATGGATTGACAAAAAGTGATGAATAGGAATATTTATAAATAAGGAAATTTTTAGCTATAAAGTTTAACACGAAAACTAGGAAAAGCTAACTAAAATTCGAATATGTCAGTAATGTTTTAAAAATCATTTTAAATAAAACATATTTGGAAATCTTCTTAAACAATAACTTTGTTTGTGTGTAAACACATATTTTATTTGTGAAATTCAGTTTGCAAATAAATTATGTTCTAATATATTAATATATGCGTTCCAAACAAAATTTCTTGATTTTCAAATAAAATTTGTTTGTTAACAAATATATAATATTTAAAAAAATCGTTTCCAAGTATATTTTCTTTCGTTTCAAACATATCAAAAATGACGATTTTCCTCCGTGTAGTAGTATGAAAGATTTCCGTAAATAATGTGATGACGCACTCGCATACAAACGACTGAGAATTTTTGTTAGTCCTGCATTATAATCAGGGCATGATTCGCACAACCTCAAACAAATCTAAACATAATCCTAAAATATAATTGCATCCAACTTCACTCTTTTCTATGAAAATGCTCTTCTTTTCTTTTTCTGCACTTTTAAAATTTATTTAGAAGGCAAATCGAATGACCTTTATTGTTTATTGCATAACTTTTAATTGGGTTGATGGATAGACACCAAATAATCATGAATAAATATAATTGAAATGTCGAAGATAACGAAAAAATGTGTTTGTAGTACAAATAAACATATATTTCTACATCTTTAAATAAACAACATATATATCGTTATAAAGGTCTAAGTTTCTTCTTTTCTTTCCGGTTAATAATTAACAATGCTATAGGCGTTTAAGGGCGCAGAGGCAAGGAAATCTGTTTTTTACCCGCACGCTGAAAAATAATCGTTTCTGTAGCATATTGTCCCAAACATATTCGGCTTGAAACATATATATGTTTATGGTACACTCTAAACATGTAATATTTGATACATACCAAAATTATATATTTGAGAAGATGTTGTTCTAAACAAATCTTTGTTTACATCCCAATATATTTTTATTTGGGACCATTATTTCCGAAACAAATATTTATGTGCATTTAAGTATTCAGAAAATACCCAAGGTATGTTAAATTTTTCAGTAATTCAATGTTAATTTTTTATAAATTGTTAATGTTTGTAAAATAATTATTGAAATCGTATAATCTTGGATCAATATAAATAAGGATAAGAGGATTGACTACTAATGATGGCTTAGAATACTCAGAAATTTAAATTATTGATTAAGAACAAAAGCTAATGTTAGGAGGTACAAATCGGAACCAAGGAAAAATTTAATCTGAATCTGAAAAAGTCAACAAAAGTTTTTAAATTTTTTTAAATAAAATCTATTTGGACAAATTCCTAAACAATAATTATATTTGTATTTAAACACATAATTTATTTGAGAATTTTAGTTTGCAAATATATTTTGTTGTAATATATTAATATATGCATTCCAAATACATTTTGTTGATTTTCAAATAAAATGTATTTGCTAGGAAATATATAATATTTAAAAATTTGTGTTCCAAATATATTTGCTTTCGATTCAAACATATCAAGAAAGGCTATTTTGCCCCGTGCGTAAATCCGAATTTCGGGGTGTCCGTCAAATTTCACAGAACCAACGTTGTTTTACTCGAAAAGACCTACAAGAAAATAGTATCGCAGTTTTTGGTTTTTGGACTGCCTCATAATACAGCTTTGTTGCCTCAACCGAAATATTTGCTAAACGAATTTTGGTAGTTCTGTCTACTATCATGCGATTCCACCAGGACAACCAACATTTTGGTTGTGGTATAGTTCTGATTTCTTGTTGACAACAATCATATTTGGTTGCGCCAACTACGAACATGGTGGCTAAAATCATCTGTTGTAGTTGCCACAACCAACTGTTTTAAAAAATTGGTTGTTCTGACAATTTGTCAGTCATATACTACCGAGAATTAATTAAAAACAGTTTTCATTAATTTTTATTCTATTTACTGAACAAAAAACCAAACAATTCATAACAAAATTAAAAAACCCATATTACAAATTCATCACTATTATGAGAAAAAAAATACAAAACTTTTATGCAAATATCGCTTAACCCTGTGCTTAAATTTCATGATTGTTGCTTTTATTTTTTATTAATGTAAAACATTTTGCACAGCATATATGCTGCATTCCACACATTATTATCCACACGAGATTATTTTTGACTACAGTTACCGTTCTTGAACAAAGTGTTGAAGATTTATTTATGTCGACTAATTTCATTTTTTGTTTATCATGTATCAGCAAAAGAATAGCAACCAATCATTCGGTTGTATTTCCCAAAATACATTTTATTATTCTAAATTTGGGAAATTATTGGGATAACCAAAGAACGATTATTTATTAATATTTTTTCTGTTGTAGTAACCAATAAAAAATCTATTGATTTTTGACAATTTCTGTTGTCAAGAATAAAACATTGGTTGTCACAACCAAAAATCGGTCTATGGCACTATAATTACAATTTAAAAGTAGTTACCACAACTAACCGAGTGTCAATGAAAAAAACAATCTTAAATTGATTGATGCAACCATCGATTTAGTTGCAAGCATTTTCATTTTCATTGTTGTTTCAACTATTTATATATAAATAAAACCGACACGCGGTGTAGGCAATATACTTTTTGTTGCTAGTACTACTTTTTTATTGTTACAATCGAATTCCAACCAAGTATTTTCTTGGGTGTTGTGTAAAAACCATGTTTTGTCTCTATTCTTGAATATAATGGAAAAATACCTATTTTGAAAAAGTGGGGAGCTCGAAATTCATTTTTGAACTATGGTTTCTTTGATCAAAATTTCTCGAAATGACCCAGAGAACAAGAATCGCGATGCGCCTTTGACAATAAAAAAATTACCCGCCCTATTATGTATGGTTGTTGTTTTTGGTTTTGTCCCTTTCATTGTTTTTTGTGCTATTCTGATGGTCCCGCAAACCGGGAATTTAATTAAGCTTCATGAGAAACAAATATTATATTTTATTTTAATTTTTTATTGAAGAAATTTTATTTAGAATTTTAAGAGACAATAAAACTTAGAAATATATATTATAATTCGTGTTCAATATGTGCAAAATTAACCACCAAGCTGATCAATTTGAAGTACATACTTTGAGGGTTCCCGTTGGGTATGAAAAACGGACATTTGACCCATGCATATGTGCATGTACAGGCCGGAGACCCAATCAAAAACAGCTCCATACGTTTATTTCAGTAATTTTTTTTACAAATTTATCGGCGATTTTTAGCTGTTTTGAATATGTTTTACAAGGTCGAGTACTCTTTCTCAATTACAAATGTAATTTTCTCGATTAAGATTGGAAATTTCAGAATTCCAAACAAATTTAGCAGACTTCAAATTTCTGGGACTACTTGCACGTCCAATTCTCAGAATTGAGTCCCAAATCAATGCACTGAAAAATGCTGTACTGTGTTATTTTGAAACCACTGTGTCTCAATTTACATCGAGTACATTTTTTTTTGTCCTAAAGTGTTACAGGTGTTTTTTTTTTTTGGTCGTTGCCACTGACTTCCTCTCTGCCGGTCTCTTGCAACCCTCGCCCTCCAGCACTGAGAATGCACTTTGACAACCAGTAGCAGTTTACATACTGAGCATGCTCGCTCTCTCTTCCTCTCTCTCTGGCAGTTCTATAAAACTCTCATAAAAGCTCTGTAGTTGCTATAACAAAAAGCTCTTTAGACTAACGATGTAAAACTAAAGGAATTCCATGTGGAACGTTGCCGTGTTATGTTTTGATTTTCTGGGAGTTTGTTATCGTGAATATTTTCGCAACACTCACTATGCTGCGCGCCTTCCTTTCAGGCGAGAAAATTCCTGTCCATGCTTTGGCACTTTGGACTCGGGTGAAGCTATCACTAGCATTCAGTTGTTTTTGAACCTTCGCACGGTACGAACGACAACGGCGGATTGTTCAAAGCCCTCGTCCTCCACAAAGACGTTAAGAAGAGTGAACCGAGAATTAAAAAAAAATAAAAAAAAAACATTAAAGAACAAATTCAACAATAAATGCAGTGGAAAAACAGAACGTTTTCGCGTCGGTTTTTTTTGCCTTTTTCCATCGTCATCATCAATTTCTTCCTCTTCTTCTGAGTGCTGTGGTTCAAGTGGGCAGGAAGAAGAAAAACTCAAATACAACAATACTTTAAACAACAACAACATAGAAAAATGCTTACAAAAAAGTCTTATAAAAAATTGCAAATAAATTGAAATTTAATGGAAAATTGTTATTCAGAAGAATAAAACGAAAACCTCCAAAAATATAAAAAAAAATATAATATTATCCTCATTTCAATGCATTGATTGTTATTGTGCTAATAAATTATTATTAAAGTGTAAATACCTATATGAAATATGTAAATTTGCATAAATGTGTGTGTGTATGTATGGTCTTGTTTTATCGGTGTTTATATGTTTTGATCTTAAATTTCTTAAATAAAAATAAAAATAAAAAACAAAAAGCACAAGTTGCAATAACAAAACTAAATATTAGTAATAATAATAATAACATTTAATGTTATTATAGTGAAATTGATTATCGACTCACCACAATTTAATTCAATACAATATTTCAAATAAAGATATTTAAACATCAAACCGGCTAATTAAGGATATACATTTGTTTAAACTTCAAATCGGCTATAACCATTACTCAGAAAAAGTGCGCGTGTGTGTGTAATAAAAAAAGTAAGAAACTTTATTATCAAAAATTTGAATTAATTTAAAAAACATATAAAAATCGCATATTTTCTGTATAAGAATAGCTGTAATATGAATCGGAATTTTTATTTTCATGCAAAATTAAGTTTACAAAGAAAAAAAACAGCATATTTGTGGATTTGTAATCCAATTATTGAGCAAAAAAGGTGAAAAACGGGGGAAAAATTGTAAAAATTTTCGTTTTTGCTATTTTTAAGGCACTGGATACATCTTTTTCGGCTAGGTTTGTTCCGCATTTTTTCTCCTGTTCAATATCTACAACTTTGCTTCAGACATAAAAGAGATATTCCGTACGGCATACCGAGATATAATCGCGTTAAAATATAGAAAAAGTGCTAAAAATCCAACTTGAGCAAAAAAAAATCGTATGGCCATTAAATTATTAATTGAGCCAACATGGCTAAACGAAGGATGCAGAAGTTCTTATTTTTGGGGCTACTTTCACGTCTAATTTTCAGAATTGAGTCTCAATTCTTCAATGAGCTGAAAAATGCTGTACTCTGTATATCCAAAAGATATAAACTGAATTTCAAAATACGCCGATTAAAATTCAAAACACATACACTCAAAGAAAAAACTATTTCCACTTGAACTCAGATTTAGACAACCAAACTGTATTTCCAGCAGCAGAAAATTATTTTGTTAGAAGCAAACCAGTAAGGAAAGGCAGAAAGTCGGGCGGGGCCGACTATATAATACCCTACACCTCCCTAACAATGCGATAAGGGTTATTGCGATAATAATTTGGAATAATTGGTAAATGTGTAAGAACATATATATGCGGATATATCTAATTCTGAACCGATAATCGCTAAATTTAGCAATATTCGTTCCTAAATTGAAAAACATCTTTCTGGAGAATTTTGTAATGATCGGAAGTAAAGTACAACTTCTACAGCGCTTTGTAACCAAATCAGGAGGAACATATATATGGAGCTTATATATAAATCTGAATCGATTTTCCCTGAATACTCATTCATGTAAAATAGAAACCTCTTTCTGTAGAATTTCGTACTGATCGGATATAAAATACAGTGTCTACAGCGCTTGAATGTCAAATCGGTGCTAACATATATATGGGGGCTATATCTAAATCTGAACCGATTTTCTCCAAATTTGGCAGTATTCCTTCGTGTAATAAGAAACCTCTTTCTGCCGAATTTCGCTGTGATCGGAAGTAAAATACAGTTTCTACAGCTATTGAATTTCAAATCGGGGGTAACATATATATGGGGGCTATATCTAAATCTGAACCGATTTTCTCCGAATTTGGCAGTATTCCTTCATGTAATAAGAAACCCCTTTCTGCCGAATTTCGTACTGATTGGATATAAAATACAGTTTCTACAGCGCTTACATGTCAAATCGGGTGCAACATATATATGGGGGCTATATATAAATCTGAACCGATTTCCCCCAAATTTTGTATTGTATCTAAGTGTATCACGAGACTACTCTCTGTCAATTTTTGTACAAATCGGTTACAAAATGTTGCTTATACAGTGCATATATGCCAAATCGGAGGTACATATATATGGGAGATATATTTAAATCTGAACCGATTTTAACCAAATTCAATAGGGATCGTCCTTGTGCCTAAAAAAAGATATGTGCAAAGTTTCGTTGAGATCGGACCATAATTGCGACCTGTACTTTGATTACAAGAATACGTCTACAGACGGACAGACAGACAGACGGACAGACAGACGGATAGACAGACGGACATAGCTAAATCGACTCAGAAAGTGATTACAAGTCGATCGGTATAATAAACAATGGGTCTATCTCTTCTCCTTTTGGGTGTTACAAACAAATGCACAAAGTCATAATACCCTGTACCACAGTGTGGTGTAGGGTATAAAAATTAGTATGAGAAAAAAAACTCTATGCAAGACAAACTAATTTTTGTTTGTGTCTGCGACATAAAAATGTGTTTGTGTAGATTGGGGCATACACTTTTCCATAAAATCAAAACCAAAAATTGTTTATACCTTGACTTTAGTGAAACGAGGGTATACACAATTTCCATACCTCCACTCTAAAACATGCTAAGTCAACTAAGCATGTTTTTAGGGAGATTGCATTTTAATTTCTTCAAATTATATTCAGTCAAAATTTGGTGTTGATCCGTCGAAGAAGTGACCTAAAACCCCAAGTATGTTCTGCGGATGTCCATTTTGAGCCATTTTAGGTCGGATGTGCAATGTCCGTCCGTCTGGCTGGAGTAACGGATTGACTTCAAATTTGGTATGTGGAATATTTTTTCTATCCCATATACACCATGTCCACTCGTACCTCCCTAACAACGGGTTAAATTATAATGAAATATTGATTCCGTTATAACTTTTATACCACTTATCCGAATCTTCTGTAATTCGGCAAATAGCTAAAGTTTGTGCATAAGATGGTGTTATATGGTGTCCTAGACACAAAAAAATGATTATGGTTTTTTTTTTTAAATTCCGATTACACTATGCAACAAAATTTTTGTCGAAGGGCTGCGCATAAAATTTTCTGGTGTAATATGGAGTCCTAAACACGAAAAAAATATTAAAAAAAATGTATGGTAATTTTTTTTTTTAAAAAATGTTTCTTTTATGTTAAAGGCACCTTCTTGGAAGGGTCATATTTTTTGAAGTATACGCTCGATAATGCCACGTTAAATAAAAGGAAATTATGACGACTACAAAAGTAAGGGTAACGACACTTCAAGTGGAAATATAAGTTTAGTAACTGTCGTTAAAACAATTAGAAAAAAATTGAATTTTTTTTTCAAAAAAATCGTTTTTTGCTGGAAAGGAGAAAGCCATAAAAAAGAGAAAAGGTTGCCAAAAATCGTTTGTTCCGTATGTGTAAAGCTAGCTTCCTAACGAGGAAATAATGTCTTTTGAAAAATATAGCGTGATACATTTCGAGGTTCCCTACTTTTTTAAGGAAAAAACACAGAAAATTCAAATCTCACAGAACGTGAATTTTCGTAATAAAGTTGAACGATTTGTAAACGTTGTTCAGGCGTAAGTCTTTCCATGATGAAATGCCAAAAAATACTTAACAAAAACATGACACGACTCACACGTGGTCTGTCAAAAAAAAAAAGCCTATTGAAAAAAGTATCTCTACTTGGACGGATATCCGTCCGTCTGGCTACTGCTTACTATAACTCTCGCAAGAAGTTGACTTTTGCAATATACAATATTTACTCCCATATCGGGCTAAATTTGAATTTCAAGATCAAATGATGCAGTGAGAGCAATGGTGACCTCACCCAAAAATTATTAACTTTAAAAACGAATTACGTATTTACTAACGAAACCAGCTAGCCCTTACTGCACAGAAAAAAAGTTCACTAACTGTAAAGACAGTGACAATGATTTCGAGCCAATGTCAAATAATCTTTAAAGTAAGATCATTCCACACTTAATATTAAAACAATTTAATAAAAATTAAGCGGAGTTTTTTTTAAATTAAGTAAATTATTTATCCCCTCACCTTAGAGAGGAGGGTATACATATATCATTTGCTACGAGCCAAAAGTGTAACACATCAAAGGAGTGACCTACGACCCCAAGTATTTTTGGCAGAAATTTGTTTTGGGTAATTTGAGCAATATTCGTCCGTCTGTCTGTCTGCTGGCTGGTGCGCAAGATAACACTCTATAGGATTAACCGATTGACTTTAAATTTGGTATGTGGTAATATTTTTCTCTATATCCGGCTAAGTTCGAAGATGGGCCATATTGGTCCACTCCTTCTGGTACCTTCTCCACAAAGAGTTAACATTTAATGAAATATTGATTCTTTAATAACTTCTATACCACTTACTCGAATCTTCTGAAATTCAACAGATGAAGGGTGGTTAATTTTTAAGGGCCTATGTTGATTTTGAATAAAACACAAATTATTTAAGAAATTATTGTCATTTCTTTTTATTACGAACAAAATATCGGTTCAATTATGTATGGAACAAATGGCCGCCGCGACCTCGGCGACATACCTCCATCCGATGGTCCAAGTTTTCGATGACGCTGAGGCACAATTGAGGTTCTATGCCGTTAATGTGCCGAATGTTGCTGGCTTATCGACGTACCCCTTTTCTTTCAAATAACCCCAAAGAAAGAAGTCCAACCGTGTCAAATCACATGATCTTGGCGGCAAATTGGCATTGCCAAGACGTGAGATAACACGGCCATTCATTAGTTTCATTAGCTGTGTGTCAAGTGGCACCGTCCACATCCATATCTTCCAATTCAGGCCATAACAAGTTCGTTATCATCTCACTATAGCGAACACCATTCACAGTAACTGCCTGACCGGCCTCATTTCGAAGAAGTATGGCCCGATGACGTCGCCAGCCCATAAGCCGCACCAAACGAACTGAATGCAAATGCATTTTGATTTGAACGCCCATTTTCGTAAAATGCTTAAAAAACTTTAACGCGTTGCTCGATTGTGTATCTTTCCATGGTTCAAATTGAGTTAGTCTGAAATTGAGAAATGTCAAATGAAATGCAGAAAAAAACTTGACGTTTAGGTGTGGTTCACATTCAACATCGGCCCTTACAATTTAACCTCCCTTTAGTATTACTTTATTTGTTGCTAACACCTCAAGGAAAAAGGGCGAAGTTGCCATGCCCCTTTTGGTACCTCCCAGACAAACAGACCATTTTGCACCAAAAGTTAACTGGTTATAGCTTGCATACCGGTACATTCTTTAATTTTATTAAACGCAATTTTCTATAGATAATAATTTAATTAAAACAAAAAAATATATAAATTTTGGAATATTTTTTTGGCACTTAAGTCGGTTAACCCGACTGAACTTTCTTACTTGTTGTACAATTCTGGGGCTTCTTCTGGAAGTGGACTGTATTAAGTTTCATAAAACTCCCAAAATTGTAAGTATTTTGGCCGTTTTAGAAATTCATGGGAATAAAGAGAAATTAAAAACAACAAAGAGTTTCAGTTTCAAGTTCAGTTCAGTTTTTATTCAGTTCAGGTTGTTCTTACCGCTTTCGTTTCTGCTGCACAAGTGGCCATTGTGTTGCAGAACGAAAAACGACAGAGCGCCAATTCAGAGATTTAGGGAAATTCAGCAAAACAGTAACTGGAATCAGAAAATTAACATGGAAACTCTTTATCCAATGAGTGAAAGCTTTTCAGAAGAAGCAATCATTGGATAAAGAGTTGCCATATGTACAGACTAAACCTAAAATGGAATTCAAATGTCAGAATGACCGTTACTTTAGCGTATAAATGAACAAACTATATTTAGTAATTATATTAAATGCAATGGTTGAATACGGTTCAACACTTGTTTTTAATTTAAGTAAAAAATTTACTAACTTTAATGCCAACTTATCATTGGCTCGAAATCACTGCCTCTGTCTGTAACATTTTTTCAGTGTGGGAATAGGTTAATCGTTTCTGCACAGAATTTTTCCTTTAGTAAGGAAGAAGAATTTCTTTGATTCAAAGAAGATTATTTTTAATTTAAGTAGGAAATGTTCTATCTTTAAAGCCAACTTATCATTGGCTCGAAATCATTGCCGCTGTCTTTACATTTTTTTTTCGTTGTGGGAATAGGTTAATTCTTTTCTCCACAGAATTTGTTCTTTATTAAGAAAGACGAATTTATTTGATTCAAAGAAATGTTAAATTTGTTTTTATCCAAGGAAAAGATATAAAACTCAAATATTATCCTAATATAAGTAAAATCATTTTGATTTGTTAATAGAATATGTATTGATTTAATTGTAAGAAACATTTCATTGTTTTAAAGAAACATTTCTTTGCTTTTAAGAAAGATTTCTTTGTTTTTAAGATAGATTTCCTTGCTTTTAAGATAGATTTCCTTGTTTTTAGGAAACATTTATTTGTTTTTAAGATTCAATTATTTGTGTTTAAGAAAGATTTCTTTGTTTTGAGGATAGATTTCCTTGTTTTTAAGATAGATTTCCTTGTTTTTAAGAAACATTTCTTGGGTTTTAAGATAGACTCTCTTGTTTTTAAGACAGATTCCCTTGTGTTTAAGAAATATTTCTTTACAAGTGATTTAAAGCCCTTTTATTCTCGGGCACTTAAACTGATTATTAAACCTTTGTATTTATCACAATTAAAATTCCTGTGTTTTGCTATTGCTTTTGCCTTTGAAAGGCTTGTTTGTTAAGCAATTCATAAAATAGAATACATCAAACATTAATGCCATGATAATCCTTATTTTGGACATATTCTTTTCATACAAGAAAACAAAAAGCGTTAAAAGTTTTCGTTTCCGGTGACAAGATTTAAATTACCATTCTTTGCAATTAATTTATTCGTTTAATTGCAAATGTAATAAAGTTTTTGGCTTCAAACAGTACCTTTGTACATGAGTGTGTGTGTGTGCGTGCTGCGGGATGCTCGACACTCAGACTCAGACAGTATTGCAAACCAAAAGGACTCTCAAGTTCTTCTGGTCTGGCAGAAATGAGCGAAATGATAAAGTTTTTCATTTGCTTTGCTTTGAAAATGACTTTTGCTATACAAAAAGTAAAGGAAAACAACAAAAGCAACAGCTGCAACTACTCTCATTCACAATCTGAATAAGTTAAAACTTAGAATAGGGCTAAGGACAGGCACTGAAGTCCTAGAAGAAGAAGAAGAACCAGCATATCTTGTTGGAAGAGTTGATTTCTATTTGTGCTGTGCTGTGTGTGTGTGTGTGGAAATATGAAATTCATTAAGTAAGTCCTATAAACAGAGAAAGTAAAATCCTAAACAATACAGCACCAGAGCTCCCACAGATCCCTGTTGCTGTGTATCAGACATATTTTCTAAGAAATTTCAATGCCTAAGAGAGAGAGAGAGAGAGGGGGAGAGGGAATACATTTATACCAGCCACTTTTGCCAAAGTCCTTCCTTGTCACAAACACCACCTCCACCTCCACCACCACCTCTGCTAGCACTCCCTCATTTACCCATACAATTTCGCGTCTAAGGACTACATTCTTTGCAGAAATACAAGTAAATAGAGGCTTATCAAATTTCCTGGCAACTTTGTTGTATCAAAAGGAACTTCCCAGCCTTCTGCCATGCCAGGGAATTTATCTTATACCAGAGACGACTCAATCTGTGGGTATTTACCACCAGTTCCTGTTGTAATCTCTGTTCTATTTGCCTAGCAAGACGATATGAAAGAAGAAAACGAAAGAAGTCATAAGAAAAGTATGATAAGGAAGGGAAAAATACTTCAATTTGAAATCAGAGTAAATGCAGTGAAAACAAGAT
Source organism: Eudasyphora cyanicolor (assembly GCA_963930755.1). Taxonomy (NCBI): domain Eukaryota; kingdom Metazoa; phylum Arthropoda; class Insecta; order Diptera; family Muscidae; genus Eudasyphora; species Eudasyphora cyanicolor. Next base: position 140,075,020 of record OZ005736.1, on the reverse strand, counting down.
ATAGGTGAAAGGAGATTTTGGTGCTTTTATGGTTCCTGTAACCATGAGCTGCATTTGTACATAGGATTGTTCTCCCTTTCCATTTCTAGCATATAAAAGATATCATATATCTTTTTAATATACCATAAGATATCCTGTTGTTGTTGTCCTTTGTTGTTGTTGCTTTCTAAGGATGTTATGTATAGAGAAAGTAGCATAAAATAATATTCCTTCCCCTTCCCTGCCCTCCCCAAAACCGATGTTATGACAAATGTAATAAAATATTTATGAAGCAACTGAAGTTTGACAGATATATTTTTCTCGTCTGTCTCGCACTGCACCACCCACCCCTCCAGCCAGATTACTACGCAACAGACGTGACAGCAAACAACGATATAGCTACAAATGTATTCAAATCCGGTGAAATAACAGATACCGGAAGACAGGAGGAAAAAACATACCTCCGTAGCTGCTCATCATAACAAATAGTCCATTAAAAATAATGAACTCTTCATGGGAATAACAATTTAATGTGAGGCTCATCAAGGTTTCCCAAAATTGGCTAACAATTACGGATTAAGAAGGTATTTATTTTCGTTCTTGTTTTTTTTTTTTGGTTTTCTCCAAAAAAGAATTTTCTTGGAATGCAGGGTTTTGTTATGCCATCCAAGTCAGAGATATGTCAATAGTTTACACAAATTTTGTGGAATCGCTATGATAACATCTGGCCCAAATAAATTAAAACATTTTTATTATTTTTTTAATTCCAATTTTCTCGAAAGTTGCCTTTAGTATTTTGACCATATTTGTTTTTAGTATAATCTCGATAAAGCCGGCAAAAAAAATCGCGCTATAATTTTTTTGAAAAAATTTGTGGGTGTTAAAATTTTTGAAAAATTAAAAAAATTAGTTTTCGTGTTTAACGAAATTTCTAATTGCTCTCGAACGGCAGAACCGATTTTTGCAAAGTTTACTTTGTTTTAAAGAGTACACAATGCGCCATTTTTGGTAAAAATTGTTGGAAAAAACCTTTGTAGAAAAAATTGCTCCCCCGTTGATTTTCTTCAAATTTTCAAAGAATATTCGTCGCACTCTCACAAATCCAGATCAGTAAAAAATGTTTGGGATACTCAATATTTGTTAAAGTTATGGACGAAATACCAAGACTGGTATGACAATTTTCGTCTGTTTTTGCAAAACACTGCACAGTGGTACGAATTCAAAAAGGGGAAATAATTCGGTCGTTTATTAACCAAACAACTGACTGCGGCCAAACTTGGCATGTTAGGTGAAGAGGTATAGGGAAGTTAAGTGTTATATTTGGGCCCCTATGTCAGACAGGGGCGGAGCTAGAGGTCCTCAAAGTTGGCCACTTCGGGTGAAGAAAATGTTCAAGCACGTGTAACTCGTGTTTCTCTTTCGATTTATAAAATAAATATATTTATAAATTTATAAAAGTAAACAAAAATTGTTTCAGCCGTCTTCGTAAAACCTTAAAACTCATTTTTTTCATTTTTCCAAAATTTCAAATGCCCATAAAATTTTTTAAAAAAAATTTTTGAAAAAAAAATTATAGCGAGATCTTATTTGACCTATTTGTAACTGCTTATAAAAATTTTAGCCAAAAATAAACTACATAGGTCGATATTAAATATTCTTACCCTAGTGCAATTGTAACCGACCAATGGTGTACACCTTCGAGAGGATCTTACCATTAAGATACTCGTACCTGCTAGAGAGAAATGTGTTGGAAGAATACTAGGAAATATAAAGTATCTCCACTTCTGTACAGATGGTTCAAAGCTCGATGAGTACGATGGCTTCGGATTACACTGTACAGAAATTAGTCTTGATGTAGCTCACAAACTACCAAATACTTGCGATGTCTATCAAGCTGAAATAATGGCAATATGGAAAATCGCAAATGTGGCTGAGTCGCAACACTGACATCGTCATTCACTCGGACAGTCAGGCTGGAATTAAATCTCTCGAGGGAATTAAATCTCTCAAACAGTCTTCGATTGCCGCAGATTAACATTTACTTCATATGGGTAACTGGGCATAGAGATATCACAGGGGACTGAAAATCCAATGAGCCACTGTCCACATGCAAGTTTTGATTTAGGCAAGAAGATGCCAGGCAGTCCAATGAGAGATGGACAGAAGTCGCCACCTGTGGGATAAGTAGACTATATAATACCCTACACCTCCCTAAGGCTGCTTCCAGAGTGGGCGCTCAAAGCCGAGCCGAGCGCAACGCGGAGTGAATTCGAGAATAAGCACTGAAATTCTCTTTAACCTTCGTGTTTTGTATCAGTCTTGTTGTTCATTTGTGTTTTTAAAATTGCAGTGAAAGGTATAGGATTCTTCTGATGAAGAGTATTTCGCTTCACCCAGTGTGATAAATGCCATTTAAAACAAGTAAGAAAGTTTCAGTCGGGTAAACCGACTAAGGTATACCCTCACTTTGTGAGTAATGTAATATTGAATATTACTCGAATTATTCTGTCAATTTGTGTGGGAGGTACCAGAAGGGGTTTATCAAATACACCTTTTTTTCGCTGAACATTAGATGCTTTAAATTCATTACACTGTGCCGACTTGTAAGCATTTATGTGCACTGGTATAAACGTTATGAGACATTAAATTGTGGAATGATTTGGGTATTTTGAGTGGGAGGTACAAAAAGGGGCGTGGCAATAACGCCCATTTTTCACAGGGCTATAGACACTATAAAAACATTACACTGTACAAAATTTCAAGTATTTTTATACACTGGTTTTAATGTTATAAGCTGTTAACTTTTGGTGCATAAAGGTACCTTTGTGTGGGAGGTGCCAAAGGGGGCGTGGCAACAACACCCATTATTCCCTGGACTGTAGGCAATATAAAAGCATAATACTGTACAAAATTTCAAGTATTTTTATACACTGTTATTAATGTTATAAGCTGTTAACTTTTGGTGCAAAATGGTGCATTTGTGTGGGAGGTACCAAAAGGGACGTGGCGACTTCGCCCATTTTTCTCGAGTTGATAGCGACAATAAGCTAATACTATGTGTCGAATTTCAAAAGATTCGAATAAGTAGTATACCAGTTATTAAAGAATCAATATTTCATAACATTTTAACCCTTTGTGGGGGAGGTACTAGAAGGAGTGGACCACTATGGCCCATCTTCGAACTTAGCCGGAGATAGAAAAAAATATGACCACATTCCAAATTTGAGGTCAATCGGTTACTCCTTTCGAGAGTTATCGTGCGCACCAGCCAGCAGACAGACAGACGGACAGACATTGCTCATTCGACTTAAAATGACCCAAATCGGATTTCCTCCGAACATACTTGGGGTCTTAGGTCACTCCTTCGACGTGTTACACTTTTTTCCGTAGCAAATGATATATACCCTCGTCACACTAAAGTGAGGGTATAAAAAAAGGATTTGGAAAGCATTCAATTAATGCAAAAGGAAATTAATTTCATCATTTATATGATGATCTAAGAAAATATCCTGCCACTTCCAAAAATTACGACTGCACACTCAAGAATCCACTCCAACAATGTAAATCAGCGAAAAAAAAGGCTTTGAAACTGTTTTTTTTCGCATTCATTGTACTTTTCTCTCTTCAGCACGCAAATCAGCTCGAAAAACACTTTGAAACCAGTGTTACCGTTGACAAATTTAAAAAGGTTGCACAAAAAGTCGTTTTCGAAAAATAAAGTCGCACAAAAAAAACGTTGCTGCATAGAAAAGGGTCTCACTTTTTATAAAAATTTACTTTAACAAAGCAATTATGAAAATAATAATAAATCGTTTCTATGTGATAAGTAATTAAATTTTTTGTAATTACACATTTATTGGATTTCATAAATATTGATTATTTTGGAAATCTGTTTCCGGTAAAGGTCATAAGCACAGAGTAAAATATACAAAAAAAGCAAATTTATCGAAAAATTATTTTTTTATCGTTATAATTTTGTCTTGCTAAATTCCTTTTAAATGATGATACGTCAAATGATGATAAATCAAACGAATGATACGTTTTAATAATTTTTAATAATTTTAATAATTTTTAAAAATAAATTTTTCGATTTAAAATTTTTTTGGTTTAAAGAATGAGCCTGACAGTATATATGTATTCAATTCGTTATAGCAAACTTTGACTGTACACCATCTTTTATGAAAAATCTTGAATTCATACTAACAAGAATTACCTATAATATACCCAAAAATGTATATTGTGTCTACGGTTTCCAAAAAAATGTTTATTACAAAAAAAGTCGTAAAAAAGTCTCTAGATGGAAAAGTCGCACAAAAAGTCAAAAGCCGCCAAAAAAGTTGCAAATTGCAACTTTAGTCGCACAACGGTAACACTGTTTGAAACTGTTATCTCGCATTCATTCTGCTTTGCTCTCCGCTCCGCTCGGCTCTCACTATACAATACTCACGCTTATTCATATTAAATTGTGTGTATTCAGTTCTTCTCGCATTGATCAGCTTTGCGCTCGGCTCCGCTCCGATCGGCTTTCAGCGCCCACTCTGGAAGCAGCCTAAGGGTCTTTGCGATAATAATTTGGAATAATTGGTAAATGGGTAGGAACATATTATCTTATTCTGAACTGATAATCGCTAAAATAAGCAATATTCGTTCCTAAATTGAGAAACATCTTTCTGGAAAATTTTAATGATCGGAAGTAAAGTACAACTTCTATAGCGATTTGATAACAAATATATGAAGGTTATATATAAATCTGAACCGATTTTCCCTGAATACTCATTTATCTTAAAATACCCCTTTCTGTCGAATTTCGTACTGATCGGACATAAAATACAGTCTCTACAGCGCTTACATGTCAAATCGGGGGTAACATATATATGTGGGGGTAACATATATATAAATCTGAACCGATTTCCCTCAAATTTGGCAATGTTAATTCATGGAATAAGGAACCTCTTTCTGCCGAATTTCGTACTGATCGGATTAAAAATACACATTTTATACACATATATATGGAGGCTATATCTAAATCTGAAACGATTTCCCCCAAATTTTGTATTGTCTCTAAGTGTATCATAAGACTACTCTCTGTCAATTTTTGTACAAATCGGTTCAAAAATGTTGCTTATTCAGTGTATATATGCCAAATCGGAGATACATATATATGGGAGCTATATGTAAATCTGAACCGATTTTAACCAAATTCAATAGGGATCGTCCTTGGGCCTATATGTGCAAAGTTTCGTTGAAATCGGACCATAATTGCGACCTGTACTTTGATTACAAGAATACATATACAGACAGACGGACAGACAGACGGACATAGCTAAATGGACTCAGAAAGTGATTACAAGTCGATCGGTATAATAAACAACGGGTCTATCTCTTATCCTTTTGGGTGTTACAAACAAACGCACAAAGTCATAATACCCTGTACCACAGTGTGGTGTAGGGTATACAAATTTGGCTAAATTATTATCGGAGAAGTTTCAAAAATATGCAATTGCATACATATATTCCGCTCTCTACTAATTACACTGTCCAACAAATAGGACCATTTGAGTGGACCAGAATAGTGAGCCTATAAATCTGAAAGGGCATATTGAGTAGAATTTTTTTTAATAACAAACTTACGGTCCAGCTGGTCTGAGTTTTCTTTTTTGAAGTGTGTCGAATTTTTCAATTTTTGGTCGAAGGGAGCATTATACTAAATGAAAAAATTCTGTAAGTTAATGTCTGAGAGATTTCTTATTGTCAGAGTGGAATATAGTGGAATTTTATGAGGATCGGTTTTGTGGAAGATCTTAACTCTTTAGCTCCCTTCTTAATGGGTCAATTTGGAAGGTTTTTCAAAAAACCAAAAATTTCTTTCAAAAAGGACATTTAAGGATTAAAATATTCTACGAAAATTTTTGCCGGAAAATTTCAATTGGGTTTGCAAAATACACCAAAGTTGTAAATATAGCTCTTTACGCTTACTTAGCAAAATTACACGCCATTCCACACATCCACTATTGCCACGGCCAAAATCAATGAATTTAAGTTCGAATTGCTTCAGAACGCAACTTATTCGCCAGACTTAGCTGCCTCGGATTATTGTTTGTTTCCAAACTTGAAAAAATGGCTCTGCGGGAAAAGATTTGCCACCAATGAACAGGTGGAGTTTGAGGTTGATGACTACTTTCAGGACTATGACTATAAACAGGTTATTGAAGCAATTGAAAATCGCTAAAAAGGGTTTTCGAGCCTTTATTATGTTAAAAAAAATAATCACTTCCCAAGTTTATTGTGTTTTCTTTGTTAGGTCGGATAATTTTGGGACCGCCCTCGTAGCTCCAGTTCCTCAGTAAAGACACCAAATCCCACTTGTTTATTAAGTTTGGAACTATCTTTATAGAAGTTAATGAATCTCTTCTTTCCATTCTGATCTATCAGGTATACGAGTGACATACTTCTTTTTCAGTAATCAACAGTGCCCGAAAGTTCACGCATTGTGTCTAAAATGTCCGTAGCCATTTCCTAAAAATAGTGACAGTTTCACACTATTCGATCTTTGTTCTTTTAGTTTGCCGCTCCTACCAGTGATTTAAATGCACAGGGTGGCGTCTCAGTGTCATGGCCAACCAAACATGGGCATTTTCTAACTCAAGTCTGGCTGATATTATGTCTTCACTTCTAAAAGAAGGATGAAGGTATATTTTAAGGTTGATTTTGGCAAGTATACGAGCTCTACGTCTTGCTTTACCTGTACCTTGAACCTGGCATCCTAAGCCTACATTCCTAAGCCTCCCAACCATGATTCTTGGATTCCTTAAATCAGGAGGACTTTTAAGGCAGCTGATGCAGCCTTAGAGTAATGGGGATTTATCTGTTGAAGTTGGTCTATTGTCCGGTTTCTTATTTGCCTCGTCGTCTGTGTCGGCTAGCTCATCCTCACTCCCTGCCCATTTTAGGGATTATCTCTGCTTGTTGGTCGGTTTGGTCAAGTCTCTCAAGGATCCAGAGAGCCATGAGCCGAATATTAAACTACTTTTTTGAAAGATGGGTATGCTTAGAAAAAAAAAACGTCATAATATTTACAATTTTCTGAAGTGATCATAGAGATTGAAAAAGTTTTTTTCTCCTCAACCATTTATGTAATTGTGTTATAAATGGCAATTAAAAATAATCATCTCCGTGTGATAAGAACAGGATAATACATAGGCGTATAAAAAGGCGTTTTGTTGAATTGCAAAAATAAAAACAATGTGCAAGGAAAACTTTTTGGCATCAAAACATATTCCCATTACGTTGTAACAGAGACAGCTTGACATGTTATTTAGAACCAAAAAGACATTAATCATTTTTGTTTTATAAGACCAATAAATTATTTTCAATTTGTTTGAAGCGAAAAATCCCCCATAAATCCCCTTTTGATTCTCAACAAAAAAAGCCAAACCACAAGTATACATTTTGTTGCCAAAGGATTACATGTGGTAATCCTTCCACTTGATATTCACAACTCTTGCAGCCTTTTAAAACGTTTTCCCTCCAAACTGTCTGCAATATGTCGAGTGCAAAAATATTATTATTTCTCTCTAGACTTATATTATTCTGCTGAATTAGTATTATAAAAGTGTTATGAAATTGATTAAGTTTATTATAGAGTTATTACACATCACAAGTAATATATGTACATACATTTTTGTCACATCCTCCTTTCCTCATTCTTTTGTCACATCACTGAGAGAGTTCTTGTTGGCATTGTTGTTCCTCTTCAATATATTTATGTCATAAATCATATTGTCGGCATCTGCGGGAAGTAAGAGATGCTATATTTTGCATACAAAGCGGAAGTACCGTGGGCTTTAGTTGGGAAAATGTTTGCACAAAGGTAACTCGTACATAAATATACATTTATCTTGGTGCACGGGATATTTCCAACATTTTTGCAGAACTAGGCAGATAAAATTATTTTAAAAAAATTCTCCGCAACGTCATATAACTACATCGACTATTGTTTGATACACGAGCCACACATAGATGGCGGTAGTGGTTTGAAAAAAATTACTTTCGTGAAATGTAACAACCTTCTAAAACATATGTTCTAAGTTTCACGGTGACATGTGGTTTAATTTTTTTGACCACTCAAAAGTAAACGATCTCAGTGAATCTGTAAACAAACAAAAATTGGTCACCGATATGTAATACAATACTTTCATTTGAAAGGTCTCTGTCCAACCAATATTAAAACCGAGCTAGATTCTACTTTGCGGGAGTCTGTTCCTGCGAACACCGCAATCGTCGACCAATTAAGGTGTCCACGCCAGAAGTGGCTGAAAAAGACAATGGTCGACCAATTAAGGTGTCCACGCCAGAAATTGTTGAAAAATTCACAAAATAGTATTGAATGACCTTCGGTTAAAGGCTTGTGAGCTAGCTGCAATCATAGGCATTTCAAAAAGTGCTATACATCGCATATTTGCGGAAAATTAGATAGTGAGAAAGCTGTGCGATTGTGAGCAAACGCGGCACAGCGCGAGACAGCGCAAGACAATGTACCAGTTCACACATCCACTACTGCGATGGCCGAAATCAGTGATTTAAAGTTCGAACATTATTCGACAGATTTAGCTCCCTCGGATTATTTGTTGTTTCCAAACTTGAAAAAATTACTCGGCGGAAAAAGATTTGCCAGCAAGGAAGAGGTGGAGGTTGCTGTTGATGCCTATTTTCAGGAGCTAGACAGTTGATAGGCGATAAGGAGATTATATAGCGAAATAAAGAAACATTTTCCCAAATTTGTTGTGTTTTCTTTGTTAAGTCGGCTAATTTTGGGACCGCCCTCGTAGTAACCAGTTCGCTCTCAAATTTGTTTCTAAGCAAATTGTCACACCTCTTTTAATATTCACATTTTACTTTTTTTATTACTAAGAGCTTAGCAACCGGAGCTTTAGGGACTACATCGACAGAATCTTTGCAAGTCCTAATCCACTTACTGTCGATTGATATTGTGGCAGGAGAAGTTGCAACCAGAATGGCAATTAATCTGGAGGTACAAAACCTACGGCCGCATGAGGATATCACTCTGTAGTGCAATTGTAGCCGACCAATGGTGTACACCTTCGAGGGGAACTTACCATTAAGATACTCGTACCTGCTAGAGAGGAATGTGTTGGAAGAATACTAGGAAATAGAAAATATCTCCACTTCTATACAGATGGTTCAAAGCTCGATGAGAAGGGTGACTTCTGATTACACTGTACAGAACTTAGTCTTGATGTAGCTCGCAAACTACCAAATACTTGCGGAGTCTATCAAGCTTAAATGATGGCGCTATGGGAAATCGAAAATGTGGCTGAGTCGCAACACTAACATCGTCATTCACTTGGACAGCCAGGCTGGCATTAAATCTCTGCAGGCAACATCTCTAAATTCACAAACATTCTTCGATTGCCGCAAATCAACATTTATTTCATAGGGCATAGGGAAATCCGGTCGGACTGCAAAGCCAATGAACTTGCTAGGAAAGGGACGACATTAAAAATTCTCGACTAATTTGCATATGTAGGTGAGCCACTGACAACAAGCAAGTTTTGATTTAGGCAAGAAGAAACCAGGCAGTCCAATGAGAGACGGACAGAAATCGCCACCTGTGGGATAGGTAGAGAAATTTGGCCAAAATATTATCGGAGAAGTTTCAAGTAACTCCTCGCACTAGAGAGGAAAAGACTGTCTACGTTATTGTCAGTTCTAAGGGACACTGCCTGATCGGCGAACACGCCAGGAGGATGGGCATGGAGTCCAATGACTTCTGCAGAAGCTGTGGCGATGAGCAAGAAATATAGACAGAAATTGAGCACCTGTTTTGTTGCTGTTCCGAATTGAGTAAGCCACTTTAGGTAGGTGTAGTTGAGTAAGTTTTTAAAAGCGATGAACCTGGTACCAAGTAAAATTTCAATGAGATCGCTTAGGAGTATCACAGTTGGAGGTAGAGAACGAAGCCATCGAGATTTTAGCCGATACTGTGCCGAAGGGAAAAATTTTTTTTGAGCCATGCCGCTGCCGATTGTTTGGCTTAAAATCTCCGCCGTTGTAGTAGACTCATACCGGCTTAAAATCTCCGTCGTTACTATTTGTTCGCGCCTTTACAAATATATCTTTACCCATGCACTCAAAATTGCCATCTAAATTGCAACGAAGTTGTACAATCAATTTGTTTATTTGACGTTGCACAATAAAGCACAAGCCAACGTCAAGCCGATAAGCCGGGGCCGCCGCCGACGACTGTTTTGCCTCGGCTTTTTTTTAGACTCCTGGGCTGTGGAGTCGAAGTCGGCGTTGTTTTTGCTGCTTTCATGAAATTATACTTTCCAATAAACACTTTGTGTATTTTTAAAATATTTTGTATAAATATATGTGAATGGACACACATATGAATGAATATGTTTGGTCTGGAATATAATTGTTTCAGTATATTTTATAAAATCGATCTCGGAGTCGTAGCCGGAGTCGCAGTCGGAGACGACTTCGAGATGGTCGACTACGAGAAGAATTTTGCAAAATTATCTAAGTTAAATATATTCGCGATCAAAATTTTCGATTGTTACGTATGTACATAAACATATTTATACAAATTAATTTGTGCATTTGAAGGTATAATTTTATGAAATTTGCAAAAACAACGCCGATTCCGACTCCACAGCCCTGGTTTGGAGGATGTTAAAAATTTAAATTTTGGTCAAACAGTCATTTTTCCCCATCCATAACTAATTAGGTATTGTATTTATAATATGTTGTCCAAAGTGTTTTTGTTGGATAGTTTTTTAATCTTTTTAATAAAATAAAAAAATCACATAAAATTTTTTTTGTGAATTTCTTGAGAAATTAAAACTTTTTTTTTAAATTTTTTAAAAAATCTAATCTTTATTTTTTATTTTTTTTGGTCTGAGGAAAGCTTAGGTAATTTCCTTTAAGAGCTTTGTGGTCTATCAGTGCGACCCTCACTGAAATTTTCCGGCAAACATTTTTGTAGAATATATTAATCCTTAAAAGTCCTATTTGAAAGAAATTTTTGATTATTTGAAAAAAGGTCCAAATTGACCCATTAAGCAAGGAGCTAGAGGGTTACGATCTTCCACAAAAATGATCCTTAAAAATTCCACTATATAACACTGACAATAGCAAATCTCTCAGACATTAACTTACAGCATTTTTTATATGTAGTATAATGCTCTCTTCGAGCAAAAACTGAAAACTTCGACTAATCAACGTGCCCAGAACGACTCAACATTATAGAGTCGTTCTTCTGCTCCAATTATTCCAAAGATATCACGACTTCAAATTTACATTATAAAGCGTGATCCATTTCGAGGTTCCCTACTTTTTTTTAAAGAAAAAAGCACAGAAAATTCAAATTGAGTGGGGAATGTTTATTATCATTTGAAAGAACATTCTTTGGCATTTATTTTTTGAAGATTATGTCTATGTTGGTCGCGGCTACGTCTCAGTTGGTCCATCCGTTGAGTCCAATTTTCGATGACTAGTTCGAGCATTTCGACTGGTAACTGGCGAATGACACGCGTAAACGTTGTTCAGGCGTAAGTCTTTCCATGATGAAATGCCAAACAATACTTAAAAAAAATAACATGACAGCATGACACGACTCACACGTGATCTGTCAAAATAAGGCTATTGAAAAAAGTATCTCTACTTGGATCACCCGTTAGTATTTTTTTGTGCCAAAAATGCCAAACAATACTTAACAAAAATAACATGACAGCATGACACGACTCACACGTGATCTGTCAAAAAAAGGCTATTGAAAAAAGTATCTCTACTTGGATCACCCGTTAGTATTTTTTTGTATAAGTTGGCGTGTAATTTTGCTAATTAAGCATAAAGAGCTATATTTACAACATTGGTGTTTTTTGCGACCACAACTGCAATTTTCCTTAAATAACATTTTTTTTTTTTCGAAAAAAGAGCTAGAGGGTTAAGATCTTCCGCCAAAAAGAACCCTCCCCAGTGTAATTAGTAGACAGCGGAATATATGCAATTGCATATTTTTATTGGATGGTTGTATGGCAAAACCGACAACACACAAATGTTTTTCGCCAAAAAATAATTAAATATACACCTATGTATTTATTTTTGCATATTTTATGCAAACTGCATATTTGCATATATCGTGCATATGCAAATACATTTATGTTTAAAATTCACCGCAAATTCGATCATTTGCTGTTGTTCCACTTTGAACCGTCTATTATTTTTCTAAAAAAATATTTTCGGTGCGAGTTATAAAAAATTATGTTTGAAAAATTTGTTAATTATCTCCATTTTGCCGATGAATATTTTTTGCATATGCAATTTTTTATTTTTATATGCATTTTTCATTCAACATATGCCCAATATATTTTGCATATGTTGTGCATATTCCCCTGCATATATTTTGCATATAAAATGCATATATTGAATATGCAGTTTCCATCAAATTTAGAATCCAAAAACAACCCTCATTTAATTATTATTTTCATAAAATAAAAAATGATTTCTAGTGAAAAGTGTGATAAACTAGGGTAAAATATTAAAATGGTTTTAATAAAAAAGAAAATAAACCAAAAATATACCTAATCCTTAAATATGAACTCCTTCAAATGCCAAATAGAGTTGGGATAAAATTCTGCTGTCTGGTAATTAGTTATATGGATAGGGAAAAAAGGACTGTTTGACCAAAATTTCAAAATTCAACACATTCCAATTCGGATATTTCTTAGCCGATCCCGTTGATTGAATTTATCCAATAAGACTAAACTTGGTACATATTGCATCCCAGTCAGAAGACACCACTTTTAAAAATGCATGTATTTATTAGATATTCAAACCACTGTACATTATTGTTCAAACCTAAGAACACACTCTGTACTCATGCACGTGTTTGCTCACTCACTCACTTCTTACTCACTTACTGACTGGCTGACTAAGCGACAAGCAGTCTCCGTCTAACGCTTGCAACGACTCGGTAAAGTCACTGCGTGGCTTCTTTGGCATGCATTATTATGCAGTTTTATGCTAATTTCGTTGGCTAAACAATCTACTCCTTCCTCCTCTACTAAAGCGAAGCAGAAAAAAAGGTTTATTACTAAATGGAGTGGGAAACGCCTCAGAGAATTAGCATATGCCCTCTTTCTCTTACAATACAATGAGGCAAGGGTAGTTACCTACCTGTTTTACTCACATATACATAGTAGTAACGGGTTTTCCAATAGGGATGATATGAGTTTGAAGTGACATTTCGGCCATTTGTAATATGCCATGTTCTGTCATTTGTTGTTCATTGTATTCAGTAGTGTTTACAATTTCATTATGGAGAGATATGTATACGCAAGAACAACGTTTACAAATTATTCAGTTTTATTATCACAATAATCGTTCTCCAATTGCAACTTTTCGTGCGCTAAGTCCATTTTTTAAATCCAGTCGACCTACGACCTTGGCTTTCATAAGCAATATTTTAGCTCTCGGTAAGAGCCATCTTTTTGCCATTGACCGATTCCCGATCCGACGTACCGTTAAGGATCTAGAGCAAAAATAAACTTTCCGTTCACATTTGAAAATGATGCTATGTCCATTTTTTTTAATCAAAAAAAAAAAAAACACTTTCCAGTCGACCTACGACCTTGAGACCCATGAGCAATATTTTAGCTCTCGTTAAGAGCTATCTTTTTGCCATTGACCGATTGTGGCTAAGTGCCACACAGCAAATGAAACAATTGAATTGTTGCGAGAACAGTTTGGAGATTCGATTATTTCAAGAAATTGTGATATTGAATGGCCTCCAAGAAGTTGTGATATAACACCATTAGACTATTTCTTGTGGGGTTAATTGAAGTCATTGGTCTTTCGAAATATACCAGACTCTCTTCAAGCTTTACAAGTCAATATTGAACGTGCCATTTATGACATACGACTTGATTTAGTGGAACAGTGCTCGAAAATTGTATTCGTCGAATTCGTTCCTGCAGATGAAGTCGTGGAAGCCATTTGAATGACGTTTTATTTAGAACTTAACCGTATCGATTGTACTTCACATTAAATAAAAAACTTTTGAATTTCCTTAACAATAAGTGTGTTTTTTCAAAGAAATCATATCACTCTTATTAGAAAACCCTTTATATTGAGGTTAGGAAGGAAGGACCAAAGAAAATAAAGTTATAAAGAAGGTCCGTCCAGTAGCGAGTAGACTATCAGTGACGAACGAATTGAAATTTGATTTCAGCGAGTTATTTTTTTGCGTATTTTAAGACCGGTTTTCCAGATCTTTTTGCAATTATCACATTTAGTCTCAGTCGACCTACGACCTTGAGACCCATGAGCAATATTTTAGCTCTCGTTAAGAGCTATCTTTTTGCCATTGACCGATTGTGGCTAAGTGCCACACAGCAAATGAAACAATTGAATTGTTGCGAGAACAGTTTGGAGATTCGATTATTTCAAGAAATTGTGATATTGAATGGCCTCCAAGAAGTTGTGATATAACACCATTAGACTATTTCTTGTGGGGTTAATTGAAGTCATTGGTCTTTCGAAATATACCAGACTCTCTTCAAGCTTTACAAGTCAATATTGAACGTGCCATTTATGACATACGACTTGATTTAGTGGAACAGTGCTCGAAAATTGTATTCGTCGAATTCGTTCCTGCAGATGAAGTCGTGGAAGCCATTTGAATGACGTTTTATTTAGAACTTAACCGTATCGATTGTACTTCACATTAAATAAAAAACTTTTGAATTTCCTTAACAATAAGTGTGTTTTTTCAAAGAAATCATATCACTCTTATTAGAAAACCCTTTATATTGAGGTTAGGAAGGAAGGACCAAAGAAAATAAAGTTATAAAGAAGGTCCGTCCAGTAGCGAGTAGACTATCAGTGACGAACGAATTGAAATTTGATTTCAGCGAGTTATTTTTTTGCGTATTTTAAGACCGGTTTTCCAGATCTTTTTGCAATTATCACATTTAGTCTCAGTCGACCTACGACCTTGAGACCCATGAGCAATATTTTAGCTCTCGTTAAGAGCTATCTTTTTGCCATTGACCGATTGTGGCTAAGTGCCACACAGCAAATGAAACAATTGAATTGTTGCGAGAACAGTTTGGAGATTCGATTATTTCAAGAAATTGTGATATTGAATGGCCTCCAAGAAGTTGTGATATAACACCATTAGACTATTTCTTGTGGGGTTAATTGAAGTCATTGGTCTTTCGAAATATACCAGACTCTCTTCAAGCTTTACAAGTCAATATTGAACGTGCCATTTATGACATACGACTTGATTTAGTGGAACAGTGCTCGAAAATTGTATTCGTCGAATTCGTTCCTGCAGATGAAGTCGTGGAAGCCATTTGAATGACGTTTTATTTAGAACTTAACCGTATCGATTGTACTTCACATTAAATAAAAAACTTTTGAATTTCCTTAACAATAAGTGTGTTTTTTCAAAGAAATCATATCACTCTTAGTAGAAAACCCTTTATATTGAGGTTAGGAAGGAAGGACCAAAGAAAATAAAGTTATAAAGAAGGTCCGTCCAGTAGCGAGTAGACTATCAGTGACGAACGAATTGAAATTTGATTTCAGCGAGTTATTTTTTTGCGTATTTTAAGACCGGTTTTCCAGATCTTTTTGCAATTATCACATTTAGAAAATTAAGTACAAAAAAGACTCCAGAAAACTATTTTTTCGCATTTGAAAATTATTTCTATTCGTTCGTAACACACGAAAATGTGAAACAAAGTCACGACGGCACATCTGTATAACAGAGAGTCGGCACATCTGTATAATATCGGAAGGACATACAAACAAACAAAAAGAGAGACCTGAAATTAGGAGAAGGAAAACAACAACAAAATGATTACAAAACGTTTTAGGAAAATGTATTCGAATAAAGCATAGTTAACTACACAGACAAGGATTTTTTTTACAACTTTTCTTTCTTTCTTTCTATCTCCCCCTAAAAACCCCTCCCCCTCCCCATCTTTTTAATAGTGGCGCATTTCCGTGAGCGTGGACGACATACAAAACCGATTCACTTGTATTCTAAAGTTTATTAACTCTTAAACATGGAATGCGCTGCATAAATTGCGAAAAACGAGAATACCAATAACAACAAAATACAAGAAAACTAACATAAACTCATTTTATTTCTCTCCCCCCGCCTTGCCACGCAAAAATAAACAACAACACAACCCTAATCCAACGGTAACTAAAACTGGGAGCCTTAAAAGGATGAATACTACAATCCTTATTGCTTTAGCAATAATGTTCTTAAACTACAATGCTGCAGCTAAGGCGTTTGGCGATGTTACTGAAAGCGACCTTCTGCAATCATCGAGAGATGAGCGACTCTTCGTCAATTTTTGAAGGTAAGTGCAATTTTTTAAGACTATTTTTTTAAAGTTATTATTAGCATTACAACGTAAAAGTTTTCAGAGTACTTAATTAAAAGCCAATATCTTGTGAAAGGATTTTCGTGTTTAGTTTATTTTATGGCCGTCGTAATTTTCATAGGATTTTATATAGTCAACCTTAATTTCCAATTTCTTTTGAGCCTTTGGAATATAAATGTGTCTGTAATTGCATTTCACTGCAATTAATTAGTACAAATTGGCAAAATTATGTGGGAAAATCAGAGTTTAATTACTTTCCCATTTTAACCATTAATTTACTCAACTATCGTAAAGGACTTGATGGCTTTGCTCCGCAGGATAATCATATCTTTCGTTCTTGTGGTTATTATTGTTCGTTTCGATACCCATTACCCAAAACTAATGTGTAATTATTATACTTCCTTTGGTGTATGGATTCGTAATTAAAAAATTATTTCATTTCAAATCATTCATTATTAGCTTATTATGAATGTAATGAAGAGACGACAACTTGATTGGTGGGGGGGAAGGGGTATTCCGAAACCTGTAATAATTCTATGCGTATAATAAGAAATTTCATTTGGGTCTTAAGTACCAAAGACAAATCGAATATAAGAAGACATTCCTTCAGGCTGAAACGTCAAAATCTATCAGTTCCGAACGAGTAGGACACTTATCCATTAATATTAATTTTTTTAATTGTGACAATTACAAAAAATTCTTGAAAAACGGTCTGAAAATCCGCGAAAAACATCACTCGTTGGTATCAAATTCCTATTCGTTCGATTCATTTGTGTGGGAGGTACCACAAGGGACGTGGCAACTTCGCCCATTTTTCTCGAGTTGATAGCGACTACTAAACTAATACTATGTGTGGAATTTCAGAAGATTCAAATATGTAGTATAGCAGTTATTAAAGAATCAATATTTCACAACATTTTAACCCTTTGTGAGGGAGGAACTAGAAGGAGTGGATCAAAAAGGTCCATCTACGAACTTAGCCGGAGATAGAAAAAAATATTACCACATACCAAATTTGAGGTCAATCGGTTACTCCTTTCGAGAGTTATCGTGCGCACCAGCCAGCAGACAGACAGACGGACATTGCTCATTCGATTTACATACTTGGGGTCTTAGGTCACTCCTTCTATGTGTTACACCTTCTTCTGTAGCAAATGATATATACCCTCGTCACACTAAAGTGAGGGTATAATAAGTCTATAAAATAACGGCCTGTTTCTGTATTTCTAACGAAAGTCTATGCGAACGAAAACCAATCACTCACTTTCGTCTCGAATTTGGTTTCTCTAAGGTTCGTTCTTTCGTTGGCCTGGCTTTACGTCAATGACGTTAACAATTTACCAATTGGCAAGTAATGTAATTGCCAGGTCAATAATTTCACAACTTCCGGTCTAAAAAAGCACACTTTTTTGTATGGTCGACCTTAGAAAATACAACTCTGTATCCTTTACACTAGTGGTGGCCAAAAATCAACCCTGGGTGGTTCAGCTGAGCTGATCCAACACTCTCGTTTCTTTCTCTCTCTCTCTCTCTCACGTCTCTCTCATTGTGCACTGATGAATTTTTCCATCTTAGCAAACTGACAATGTTGACTTCTTTATGTAACCATATGTATACAATTTTATAATAATTGTTTTTACCATAATTATATTTATATCTATTTATTTTTTGCTTTTAATAACGTTTTTATTGTCATTGTTCCTATCAGTCGACAAATAAAATAAAGTCACTTGATCTGACATTTGTGTTCGGCCAGATGACAGCAAAGAGAGATAGAGAAACCAAAATTTACACTGAAATGATTACGTTTTCGTACGAGTTCATTATCGAGCGACTTGTCGCTGTTATGCTAGTTAGTGAAACCCAAATCAGCTGTTTGTCGTCTGGCAAGCGAACGAAAGCAAAAATTTAACGGCCTGTTTCTGTATTTCTAACAAAAGTCTCCGCGAACGAAAACCAGTCACTCACTTTCGTCAGGAATTTGGTTTCTCTAACGTTCTATCGTTCGTTCGCCTGGCCTTACGTCAATGACGTTAGCAATTTACCAATTGGAAAATAATGTAATTGCCAGATCAATAATTTCACAACTTCCGGTCTAAAAAAGCACACAATTTTCTATGGTCGACCTTAGCAAATACATCTCTGTACTATTTACACTAGCGGTGGCCAAAAAAGCAACCCTGGGTGGTCAGCTGAGCTGCACCAAGACTCTCACTTCTTTCTCTCTCTCTCACGTCTCTCTCATTGTGCACTGATAATTTTTTTCCATCTTAGGGAGCAACCAATATTGACTTTTTTACGCTAAAATATGTACACATATGTACACAATTTTATTATTATTTAATTGTTTTTACCATAATTATATTAATATCTACTTATTTTTTGCTTTTAATAATGTTTATTTTGTCATTGTTCCTATCCGTCGACAAATAAAATAATGTGACTCGATCTGACATTTGTGTTCGCAGAGATGACAGCAAAGAGAGATAGAGAAACCAAAATTTGCACTGAAATGATTACGTTTTCGTACGAGTTCATTATCGTACGACTTCTCGTTGTGATGGTAGTTAGTGAAACCCAAATCAGCTGTTTATCGTCTGGCAGGCGAACGAAAGCAAATTTTTAAGTTACAGAAACAGGCTGTAAGTTACAGAAACAGGCTGTGAGATTAAAAATAGAAAATTAAGAGAATGAAAACGAAAGAAATTTTTTTTTTTTATTTTTCGAAACTGGTGAAAATGTCGAAAAAAGAAGGCGTTATTTTCTAAGCGATTCCGAAATAGTTCCGGAAGTCTCATGCCTTTACAAAAAGAACCGGTTAGGGAAGCGAGTGGGGCATTAGTATGAACAAAGCTGCCCTACTCGATTGCTTGTCGGGACATGTTTGCTGGGAATAAAGCCCATTTTTATACCCTCACTTTAGTGTGACGAGGGTATATATAATTTGCTACGAACCAAAAGTGTAAAACATCGAAGGAGTGACCTAAGACCCTAAGTATGTTTGGCGGAAATCCGTTTTGGGTAATTTTAAGTCATTTGAGCTATGTCCGTGCGTCCGTCGGTAATATTTTTCTCTATCTCCGGCTAAGTTCGAAGATGGGCCATATTGGTCCACTACTTGCAGTACCTCCTCCACAAAGTGTTATGTTAACCCTTAGTGAAAAATTGATTCTTTAATAACTTCTATACTACTTATTCAAATCTTCTAAAATTCGACACATAATACTAGTTTATTAGCAGCAATCACCTCGAGAAAAATGGGAAAGTTGGTCACGCCCCTTTTTGTACCTTTCACAGAAATAGTGTTGAAGTCCGTGAGACTTGAAAAAAATAATGCAAAAATGTTTCTTTTTTTTATATTTTATTTATTTATTATATTTGGCAGTGTGCCATCTTTATAGTAGCGGGGTGAGTCGTGAACTGCGGCAAGTCTAATGGCGTTGCCATAACATAGTGAGTTTTGCGGCGCTGCTGTCAATTAACGGCTTCAAATCTGATGCGGGGGCGTTGAAGTCGACCATCGGCTGTTGTGGCTTCAACAAATAGCGCATTTTGCACCAAAAGTTAACAGCTTATAACCTTAATACCAGCGCATACAAATACTTGATATTTTGTACAGTACAATGCTTTTATACAGGGTGGGCCTAAAGAAACCAAGGGGTGTAAAAGTTTAATAACTTTTTCGTTTATTAATTTTTTTTTTATTTTTTCTTCCAGATTATATAATATACAAAAGGCAAATTGTTTTACACTAAGTATGAAAAATAATGTCTCTTAAATGACCACCGTTTTCAGCTTCGCACTGATGGGCTCTTTTTAGAGCATTTTCCATAACACCTTTCAAATCTTGTGGCTGTAGCGTTCAAATTTCTGCAACAATGTTTGCCTTGAGTTCAAGGATTGTCTCTGACTAGTTCACATACACTAGCTCCTTGAAATAATCCCAAAAAAATAGTCGGGTGCTGTCAAATCTGGCGATCGCGCTGGCCAAATAATTTCCGAATTTCTGGAAATTATTCGCTCTCCAAAAATTTGACTTAAAAGTGCCATTGTGTCTCGGGCAGTATGGGCAGTGGCTCCGTCCTGCTGAAACCACATACCAGGTCTGTTTTCAAGAGCAGGACGTAAATAATTTTCTATCATGAACCGATACCGCTCTCCATTTACGGTTACAGCACTTCCATCTTCATTCTCGAAGAAGTAAGGCCCAATGACATTTTCAGATGTGATCCCACACCATACTGTACACCTGATGGGGTGCAATTGGCGTTGATGAATGGCTCTTGGATTTTGAGAACCCCAGAACCTACAGTTCTGCTTATTAACAAAGCCATTCAAATGAAAATGAGCTGCATCACTCATAATCAAATTTTTAATAAAGTTGATTTCATTTCTGGCCAACTCTTGAAATTTAACTGCAAAATTTAGACGTTGCCGATGATCTGGGGGTTTTAATTCTTGCACCAATTGGACCTTATATGGGTATAACTGTAAATCTTTTTTTTTAAATGCGCCGTA
Source organism: Eudasyphora cyanicolor (assembly GCA_963930755.1). Taxonomy (NCBI): domain Eukaryota; kingdom Metazoa; phylum Arthropoda; class Insecta; order Diptera; family Muscidae; genus Eudasyphora; species Eudasyphora cyanicolor. The sequence goes on along the minus strand of OZ005736.1, from coordinate 140,054,093 downwards.
GTGACGTACGAGACATTTCTAGCCGAGCAGAACGCCTTCTGACAGATGTTTCTGGTGCTTCGTTAACACTTTGCTGTACTCGTTCAATATTTTCCGCAGTGCGAGTTACACGTGGTCTACCGGTTCGAGGCAAATCTCTTACGCTGCCATGTTGGTGACGACGATCAACTAAGCAACGAATCATTGCTTCAGAGGGCGAATTTCTGACGTTAAATTGTCGACGATATGCTCTTTGCGTTAATTGATCTCTGGTTTAAATAATAAAATTCTATTGTTCTGGTTCTCTGTTCAATTGTACACCTCTCCATTATAAATTCTCCAAGTGTTGTCTATATAATCTGAAAGAAAAAATTAATAAACGAAAAAGTTATTAAACTTTTACACCCCTTGGTTTCTTTAGGCCCACCCTGTAGTATCTAAAGTATAGAGAAAAGTGACCGTTATTGGCTCGTACTTCCCACACAAATGGACCATTTTGTACCAAATGTAAACAGCTTTAATCTTTATTTTACTTATTATACCATTAAGGTACTTTTTAGTAAAAATAATATTCATAGGTTAGTATAGAAATTGTTACCCATTTGTTTTTATTCTGGCTTCCCAAATAAAAATGAAAATATCACTATGCAACAATTTTTTTTTTATTTCCGAGACACAACCACAACAGAATTTTTAGTTATGGTAGTTTTTATTAAATTTTTTCTAAAATTCTAATTTTTATGGAAGTTGCCTTTAGTATGTGGACCATTTTTTATGTAATATAAGCTCGATAAAGCCAGGATACCATTTGAATTACTAACTGTCGTTAAAACAACTAGAAATAAATTGATTTTTTTTTCAAGAAATCGTTTTTTGATTTCACGAAAAAAACCATAAAAAAATATTGGAACAAAATTTTTTGTTCCATAATTTTTAAGCAAGTATTCCAACGAAAGGGACGTGTCAACTTCGCCCATTTTCCGCAAGATGATAGCGACCATGAAACTAATACTATTTGTGGAATTGAGAAAGATTCTGAGTAGTAGTAAAGAAGTCATGAGATAATCAATATGTCACAAAATGTTGACCTTTCGTGGGGGAGGTACTCGAAGTAGTGGACCAACATAGTCCATCTCTGACTTGAACCTGAGATAGAAAAAAAATATTGACACATACCAAATTTGAAGTCAATCGGTTAATCCTGCACTGAAATAAAATTTGACATGAAATTAAAAACAAGTTTGCCCTTAAATCATAGATTTAATCTGACTTTGTTTAAATAACAAATTTCTTTAAATTTGAGAAAATTTACTTGATTTCAAAGAAATGTTTATTCGTTCAAAGTAAAATTCCTTACTTCTATGATAAGATGTCCATAACACTATGTCATGTTGACTTTAACGTTACGTCATAAAATTAAAGAAATAATAATTGATTGTAGTACAACTGCCATTAACTCAAGTATAAATTTTAATAGTTTGTAAGATTTTTTCCTTCAAATTGTAGAAATTCTCATGTAATGCTTTTAAAGACAATATACCCTTAATTTTCAGTCCAGTATTTTGGTATTTTTGAATTAACGATTAGTTATCTTTTAAATTAAGAGATTGTTTTTATCTGCAGGGGGACAACTTAGACTCTCTTTGGTCGCAAATTGAGAATAATAGTGAGAGTTACAATGAAGTTTGTTTGAAATTTTTTGGAATCAGTTTATGTTAAGCTGTGGTAGATAAAGGTTTTGTGCGCTTGCGCGTGTTGACATTTTTAATTCTACATTAACAGCAACTGTTTCGGCAACTGTTTAACAGTAACTGACTGCTACCGCAGCTCATACAAAGAGAAATATTCGTTTAAGGAAAAAAATTGCAAAATATTTAATTATCCATTAGAATAAATTCTCATATTCCCTCTAATATGAAGAAAACTAGACTATACACAATGGCTACTGAATAAACTGTTTATCGAAATCAAATGTTTTAAAAAATAATAATTTAATAAAGAAAATAATAAAAATGATATATAGCCTCGTCACACTAAAGTGAGGGGTATCATTTCCATGAATGTTTAAACATAAAATTAAATAAAAAAAAATTTAATAAACTTATTTTACACTTGTGGAAAGTACAGAATGTGTTTGGTTTAATTAAGGAATGTACTCAATCTAAAGTAATTGTATGTATCATCGAAGTATACGGCGTAGTTCTTTCAAAGATGTTTGATGTCCAGATTTAAAGATGATTAATGACTTTAATTGTCGTACAAGATGTACTTATTTTAAAAGTCGTTGTCTTTGGAGCCTAATCAAAGAAAAAATCTTAAAAGTTAAGAAAATTTCAATGATTTTCAATACACTTTTCTTTCAGTGTGTCGAAAGTTATCGTGCGCATCAACCAGACAGAAAGACGGACAGGCTGACGGACATTGCTAAAATGACTTAAAATGGTCCAAAGCGGATTTACGCATAAAAACTGGATTATGTTGAAATTCTCTTATTTCTACCAAACGTGTTATAATTTCTTCATTTATCCATAGATTTTCTTTAAATAGACTTTGTTTTCTTCGTTAGGATACTCGCTTTCAAAAATTGGAACAAAATGTTTTCTATTCGTGTCAGCAAGAAAACGATTTTTTGAAAAAAATCTAATTTTTTCTAATTATATTGACAGTTAATAAACCTCTGTTACCAAGTGAATGTAACGTTACTAACATTTGTAGTCCTCATAATTTCCTTTAATTGAAAGTTTATCCCAGCTTTATTGAGGATATATGTACCTAAAAAAATAAAGTCCAAATACTACAGGCACCTTCCAAGATAATGGGAATTTAAAAGAATTTTTTTTTAAACAAATTGACCATAACATTTGTTTTAAATATTTTTTTCGTCTTTAGGACACCATATTACACCAGAAAATGTTATGCACAGCCCTTCGACAAAAATGTTGCTGCATAATGTTATCACTTTTGTCATTTGTGCAAACTATCATTCAACAATTGACACATTTTTATCCTCCACTGTTCATCAACTGCCATTCAAATATGTACAACGTCGTGTCATCACTTTGTGTGTGGGGTTGTTTGACATACATACGTACATACATACTTTTGAGATCGTTCGTTTGGGTGAATGAGTGAGTATATTTGCTTCGTTAACTACAATTGGTTTTTGTTAGACTACACGAGTAACAACAGTAATAAGCAGACATACTCGTACACATACACACAAACAACGACTGTTATCTCTCATTTGTCGTTGCGTCGCCATAGCCTTCGATAGCTCAGTTGGTAGAGCGGTGGACTGTAGTATTTAAATAAGCTGTATTCAGAAATCCATAGGTCGCTGGTTCAAATCCGGCTCGAAGGATTTTTTTTCGTTTTTTATTATTTTTTTTTTTTTACCGATATTTATTCTAATTATAGAATTGTTTTGTTTTTCTTTATTTGCTTTTTCATTTAAATATATTTTCGCAATTTTTTTGGTCTGCGGATGAGGGCACGAAAGATTTTGCAAATTTAAATGGAATCTAACTGTTTTTTTTAATTGTGCCAGGGCTCGAATTTTTTAGCAACTAGTTAAACTAAGTCGGAGGGCTGTGTATTAAATTTTCTGGTGTAATTTGGTGTTCTATAAACAAAAAGAAAATATTAAAATAATTGTTATGATAAATTTTTTTTATAATTTTTTTAAATTCCAATTTTCATGGAATTCACGTTTAGTATTTTGAGCTATAAGCCCGATAAAGCCGGAATATGTTTTAAGTTGACAGCAATTATGGTGGCTACAAATGTTGGAAATGCCCCTCTCACGTAGAAAAAGTGGTTTAGTAAAAGATGTTAAAATTTTTTTAAAAAACAATCAATTTTTTGCTGTCACAAAAAAAAACCATTAAAAATAGAAACCAGTAAGGAAAGGCTAAAGTCGGGCGGGGCCGACTATATAATACCATACACCACTCTCGTAATATTGAATAACTCTGATATATAAATTTTGTAATTCATGTATAAATTGTTTACATAAATTTACTTTTGGGACATTTTATACTTAAATAATACCCTGTACCATAGTGTGGTGTAGGGTATAAGAACGATTGGATCTAAAGAGCCAAATCGGATGAAACATATATATGGGAGCTATAGCTAAATCTTTACCGATTTTCTTCAAATTCGGCAATGTTGGTTCATGGATCAAGAAACTCTACCATTCTAAATTTCAAAACGATTGGATGTACAATACAGCTTCTATAGAACTAAAGGGCCAAATCGGACGAAACATATATATGGGAGCTAAAGCTAAATCTTAACCGATTTTCTTCAAATTCGGTAATGTTGGTTCATGGATCAAGAAACTCTACTATTCTAAATTTCAAAATGATTGAATGTAAAATACAGCTTCTACAGGACTAAAGAGCAAAATCGGTCGAAACATATATATGGGACCTATAGCTAAATCTTAACCGATTTTCTTCAAATTCGGCAATGTTGGTTCATGGATCAAGAAACTCTACCATTCTAAATTTCAAAACGATTGGATGTACAATACAGCTTCTATAGAACTAAAGGGCCAAATCGGACGAAACATATATATGGGAGCTATAGCTAAATCTTAACCGATTTTCTTCAAATTCGGCTATGTTGGTTCATGGATCAATAAACTCTACCATTCTAAATTTCAAAACGATTGGATGTAAAATATAGCTTCTATAGAACTAAAGGGCCAAATCGGACGAAACATATATGGGAGCTATAGCTAAATCTTAACCGATTTTCTTCAAATTCGGCAATGTTGGTTTAGATGTAAAATATAGCTTCTATAGAACTAAAGGGCCAAATCGGACGAAACATATATATGGGAGCTATAGCTAAATCTTAACCGATTTTCTTCAAATTCGGCAATGTTGGTTCATGGATCAAGAAACTTTACCATTCTAAATTTCAAAACGATTGGATGTAAAAGATAGCTTCTATAGAACTAAATGGCCAAATCGGACGAAACATATATATGGGAGCTATAGCTAAATCTTAACCGATTTTCTTCAAATTCGGTAGTGTTGGTTCATGGATCAAGAAACTCTACCATTCTAAATTTCAAAACGATTGGATGTACAATACAGCTTCTATACAACTAAAGGGCCAAATCGGACGAAACATATATATGGGAGCTATAGCTAAATCTTAACTGATTTTCTTCAAATTCGGCAATGTTGGTTCATGGATCAAGAAACTTTACCATTCTAAATTTCAAAACGATTGGATGTAAAAGATAGCTTCTATAGAACTAAATGGCCAAATCGGACGAAACATATATATGGGAGCTATAGCTAAATCTTAACCGATTTTCTTCAAATTCGGTAGTGTTGGTTCATGGATCAAGAAACTCTACCATTCTAAATTTCAAAACGATTGGATGTACAATACAGCTTCTATACAACTAAAGGGCCAAATCGGACGAAACATATATATGGGAGCTATAGCTAAATCTTAACTGATTTTCTTCAAATTCGGCAATGTTTGTTCATGGATCAAGAAACTCTACCATTCTAAATTTCAAAACGATTGGATGTAAAATATAGCTTCTATAGAACTAAAGGGCCAAATCGGACGAAAGATATATATGGGAGCTATAGCTAAATCTTAACCGATTTTCTTCAAATTCGGCAATGTTGGTTCATGGATCAAGAAACTCTACCATTCTAAATTTCAAAATGATTGGATGTAAAATACAGCTTCTACAGGACTAAAGAGCAAAATCGGACGAAACATATATATGGGAGCTATAGATAAATCTTAACCGATTTTCTTCAAATTCGGTAGTGTTGGTTCATGGATCAAGAAACTCTACCATTCTAAATTTCAAAATGATTGGTTGTAAAATACAGCTTCTATAGGACTAAAGGGCCAAATCGGACGAAAGATATATATGGGAGCTATATCTAAATCTGAACCGATTTCAACCAAATTCAATAGGGATCTTTACAGCTGCGAAATACTCTAAACTGCAAAATTTCAGAACGATCGGAGTGAAATTACGACCTGTAGTCGACGAACAACTTTACATGGACAGACGGACAGACATCGTTAAATCGACTCAGCTAGTGATTCTGAGTCGATCGGTATACTTTAAGGTTGGTCTAGCTGTGTTATTTTCAGGTGTTACAAACATCTGCCGTGAAACAAACTTATAATACCCTGTACCACAGTGTGGTGTAGGGTATAAAAAAATCGGAAAAAATTATGTTATAAATTTGTTAAAAGTCACACGGAGGAAAATTGCCTTTTTTGATATGTTTGAATTCAAAGAACATATAATTGGAACCAAAATTTTTAAATATTATACAATTTTGAAAAAATATATTTTGTTTGAAAATCAAGAAATTTTGTTTGGAACGGATATATTAATATATTACAACAAAATATATTTGCGAACTTACTGTCACAAATAAAATATGTGTTTACAAACAAACAAAGATATCGTTTAAGAATTTATCAAAATACATTATATTTAATTGGTAATTTTTAATTTTTATACCCTACACCACACTGTGGTACAGGGTATTATAAGTTTGTTTCACGGCAGATGTTTGTAACACCTGAAAATAACACAGCTAGACCAACCTTAAAGTATACCGATCGACTCAGAATCACTAGCTGAGTCGATTTAACGATCTCCGTCCGTCCGTCCGTCTGTCCATGTAAAGTTGTTCGTCGACTACAGGTCGCAATTTCACTCCGATCGTTCTGAAATTTTGCAGTTTAGAGTATATCGCAGCTGTTAAGATCGCTATTGAATTTGGTTGAAATCGGTTCAGATTTAGATATAGCTCCCATATATATCTTTCGTCCGATTTGGCCCTTTAGTCCTATAGAAGCTGTATTTTACATCCAATCGTTTTGAAATTTAGAATGGTAGAGTTTCTTGATCCATGAACCAACATTGCCGAATTTGAAGAAAATCGGTTAAGATTTAGCTATAGCTCCCATATATGTGTTTCGTCCGATTTTGCTCTTTGGTCCTGAAGAAGCTGTATTTTACATCCAATCATTTTGAAATTTAGAATGGTAGAGTTTCTTGATCCATGAACGAACACTACCGAATTTGAAGAAAATCGGTTAAGATTTAGCTATAGCTCCCATATATATGTTTCATCCGATTTGGCTCTTTAGATCCAATCGTTTTTATACCCTACACCACACTGTGGCACAGGGTATTATTTAAGTATAAAATGTCCCAAAAGTAAATTTATGTAAACATTTTATACATGAATTACAAAATTTATATATCAGAGTTATTCAATATTACGAGAGTGGTGTAGGGTATTATATAGTCGGCCCCGCCCGACTTTAGCCTTTCCTTACTGGTTTTTCCTAGATTTTGTGTTATGCTTTATAGATAAAAATGTCGTATGTAGCATTTTCTTTTGTTTTACAGCACTAATTTGTAATGTATAAATTGTCCGATTGTCAATCCATCAATGCTATTTGTCGTTACCCAAGATTATACGATTTAAATTTTAATATAATTTTTCAAACATATAAAATTTCTAAAAAATTAAACCTTTAATTTCTAAAAAAACTGAAAACTTTCCTTTAAATTTAGGCATCAATACACTGAAAAAAAATGTCATAAAATTAAAATAATGCTCCAAAGATGTCACTAGTTTTTAAAATAAGTACATTTTGTACTTCAAATATAGATAATTTCAATAATATTAAGTAATTTACTTAATTTTAAGTAAATTTTATTAATTTTAAGTACAAAATGTACTTATTTTGAAGACTAAGGACTTTGGTCTTTGGAGCATTTCTTTAATTTTATGACAAATTTTTTTTCAGTGTACATTGCCAAAATACTTAAATACAAATTAATCATTGTTTTGGAAATATTGTTTCCAAAGAAAAAAATATTAGGATGATTATATTTTTTTCTAAAAAGTACCGAAATATCAAAAAAAAAAAAAGATTTTTCGAATCGGGCCATATCTTAAGAAGTTATGACCAAAAACCGGATACACAGAGTGAAATCTTAACGATTTTTGAAATATCGATAACTTCTGAACGAGTTATCGGAAAAATCTCAATAAATTCCGTTTTTTCAGGTATAGTACTAAAAATATAAAAAATTGGGAAAAATATAAAAAATTGAAAACGCAAATTTGTTTCTTATTAATTCAATTAATATCTTAATAGATAAAATTATTTTTCTTATTGAAGGTGGAAGCATTCTCAATTATAAAAATACAAAAAAATAAATTTTTAAAGGATTAAATTAAATTCTCAATTGAAAATTTGTTGTCAAATTTGTTTTGTATTGTTTGTGTTTTTCTCTATGTATTGACTGATGGCAGCATATCACCAATTAAGATTTGTTTTTTTTTTACATTTTCTCAAATACAACTAACAATAAAAGGCAACTAAAACGTTGAGAGAAGGCCATGTGGCGTAAAGGCTTTGAGGCGTATCGTATTGTATTTTCTTCAAAGTTTACTTTTATAGCCATCAAATATTTATTCGATTGTCTATGTTTTGAAATGTCGAAACATAAAACAAACAACGAGAGATAATTGGAAAGACACTTGTGATATTTGCTATGTTACGAGTATCTGTACATTGGAACGTATACATAGATACTCGTATATACAAATATGAGGGGATTTCTATGCTTTCCATTTGATCCTTTGCAATTATATGCTTAACTCCTTACTCTCTGAAGAAAGTTGAAGGCTCGTGTGAGTGTTTAGAACACATGTCTCATGAAATTATAAAAGTAAAATTTTTTGTTCCAAAGTTTTTCTTTAAATACAAAGAACCTCTGCCATATTTGAAGGAGATAATCTTGAAAAGGATAAACTTTTCTCTGTTTTAAGTTAACATAACATAAAACGGGGAAAAAACATCAGTGAACGAGAAAACAAATCACATTGAACTGTGTTATGTTTATCAGAGCATTTTCTTTTGTTAACACAAGAATCAACAGCCAATAAAGATTGTTTCGTCAAACAAACTAACCAAACAAAAATGCCAATTATTTTTTGTTATTTGTTTTTTTTTTTTGACGAAGAATGTGAAGGACATCAACTTTTGCATTGAATCCTGTTTGTTCTTTTTTGATAACTTTGTTTTTTCTGGATAGCAAAGAACACTTGAACTGTGTAAATATGAAGTGATGGGGGTAGGAGTGGGGGATGTAGAGGTTATGGTCCGAAAACTTTCACTGTTTAGTTGAATGGTTCCTTCGATGTTGTTATGATATCCTTCTATTTTTTTTTTATTGCTTAAATAACTTTGATATTATCACCAAAGTACATACATTATTCTGTGGTCATGGTCCTTTATTTCACTGATTATACAGTCCCCGAAATCGTTGTCTTTGTCTGCAAAATCTATTTCAGGTTCATTGCCTTCACTTTATTCCCTCCGTTGGTTCATTGCTTGTGTTTTATTGATATTATAAATTTGGTTTTAATGGCATAGGTCAGGATTTGTGAGCTTCCAGGACAAAGGAAAAAGTTTTTTTTATTTTTTTTTTAGAAATTTTAAACATCAATTATTAGTCAGTCAATGACTTAATTGATTTTCTTTGGAGTTCACTGAAGGTTACGGCACTCTTGAGTGCATCAAGTTAATGCCTTTTAAATGTACGGTTTGGGATATCTTTAACATTGATTTAGTCGTTGGTTATTTCGAAAGGGAGTTTTTTTTTAGCTGCATGATAACTTTCGATATCGATAACTATGGTTTGACAATTGGTAATGTAAAACTGTATTGACATTTCTGTTCTGTAAGGTTTGGCAAGTCATTATGAACCGTTTAACGCCAGAACAATGCTTACAAATTGTGAAAATTTACTTTGAAAACAAAAATCTGTTCGCGAAGTTTAAATTAAAGAATTGAGTTTAGTGATGAATCTCATTTCCGGTTAATTGGTACGTCAACAGGAAAAATTACCGTATTTGGAGCGGTGACAATCCTCAAGCCGTCAACGAATCACCATTACATCCATTATAATGGACTGTTTGACGAGATTTACTCGATGGCGCCAGCATCGGTCCTTATTTCTTTCGAAATGAGGAAGAAGCTGCTGTTACGGTGAATGACGAGCCATGCTGACTGAATTGTTGTTTCCAAAAATTAATCAGCTAACATCAACGACATTTGGTTTCGCTTACCAAACGATTTATTGCAAAATCAATTTGGTGACACCATTATTTCCAGATGTGGTCCTGTTCACTGGCCCCCTCGTTCTTGCGATTTAACGCCTCTGAATTTTTTTGGGGGCTATGTTAAGTCATTGGTTTATGCCGACAAACCAGCAACTCTTGAAGCATTAGAAGCCAATATTCAAGGCACCATTAACGCTATATGATCTGATTTATTGGTACAAGTAGGAAAGTTCAGTCGGGTAAACCGACTTACGAATCCCCTCACCTTTAGTCCAAAAATATATTCTCAAATTTATTTATTTTTTTTGTTTTTATTAAATTATTATCTGTTTAAATCGCATTTAATAAATTTAAAGTATGTACTGGTATTAAAGTTATAGGCTATTAACTTTGGTTGCAAAGTATTCCATTTGTGTGGGAGGTGCCAAAAGGGGCGTGTCAATGACGCAAAATTTTCACTGGACTGTAGGTACTATTAACTTTTATTTATTACCTTTCCATGCTTCTATGCACATATATTAAATAAATAAAGGACATATGGTGAAATTAATGAAAAACGTCCTGCCTACAATTTTTTATTGTCCGAATTGGTTAAAACGTTGTGTACGACAGACGCTATATACAAGTAATATATCTGCCAAGTTGGGGAAATTTCCGCAAAATATTGGCTGCTTGGGCGGTGGTCGAAAATTGACTCCTCAAGCCTAGGTGATGGAAAAAAAGCTATCTTGAAAATCTGCAGGAAAATGTTCATGAATTTCACCATATATATATAGGTTCTATTAAAGCATTACCAAAAGGGGCGTGCCAATAACGCCCACTTTCCAGTGGACTCTAGGTACTACAATTTTTTTATTTTTGGTAAATTTTTTTTTTTCAAAAATTCCAATTTTCCTGTTACCTTTAACATTTGAACCATTTTCTTTTATTTTTTTTTTTTTATAGAAAATGTCATAGAAAAGTTCATAGAATTTTTTTATTTGTAGAAAATTTCATAGAATTTTTTTATTTATAGATAATTTCATAGAAATTTTTTATTTATAGAAAATTTCATAGAAATTTTTTATTTATAGAAAATTTCATAGAAATTTTTTATTTATAGAAAATTTCATAGAAATTTTTTATTTATAGAAAATTTCATAGAAATTTGTTATTTATAGAAAATTTCAAAGACATTTTTTATTTATAGAAAATTTCAGACATTTTTTATTTATAGAAAATTTCATAGACATTTTTTATTTATAGAAAATGTCAGACATTTTTTATTTATAGAAAATTTCATACAGTTTTTATTTATAGAAAATTTCAGACATTTTTTATTTATAGAAAATGTCATAGACATTTTTTATTTATAGAAAATGTCATAGACATTTTTTATTTATAGAAAATTTCATACAGTTTTTATTTATAGAAAATTTCAGACATTTTATATTTATAGAAAATTTCATAGACATTTTTTATTTATAGAAAATTTCAGACATTTTTTATTTATAGAAAATTTCATAGACATTTTTTATTTATAGAAAATTTCAGACATTTTTTATTAATAGAAAATTTCATAGAAATTTTTTATTTATAGAAAATTTCATAGACATTTTTTATTTATAGAAAATTTCATAGACATTTTTTATTTATAGAAAATTTTAGACATTTTTTATTTATAGAAAATTTCATAGATATTTTTTATTTATAGAAAATTTCATTTTTTATTTATAGAAAATTTCATAGAATTTTTTTATTTATAGAAAATTTCATAGAAATTTTTTATTTATAGAAAATTTCATAGAAATTTTTTATTTATAGAAAATTTCATAGAAATTTTTTATTTATAGAAAATTTCATAGAAATTTTTTATTTATAGAAAATTTCATAGAAATTTTTTATTTATAGAAAATTTCATAGAAATTTTTTATTTATAGAAAATTTCATAGAAATTTTTTATTTATAGAAAATTTCATAGAAATTTTTTATTTATAGAAAATTTCATAGAAATTTTTTATTTATTTATAGAAAATTTCATAGAAATTTTTTATTTATAGAAAATTTCATAGAAGTTTTTTATTTATAGAAAATTTCATAGAAATTTTTTATTTATAGAAAATTTCATAGAAATTTTTTATTTATAGAAAATTTCATAGAAATTTTTTATTTATAGAAAATTTCATAGAAATTTTTTATTTATAGAAAATTGCATAGAAATTTTTTATTTATAGAAAATTTCATAGAAATTTTTTATTTATAGAAAATTTCATAGAAATTTTTTATTTATAGAAAATTTCATAGAAATTTTTTATTTATAGAAAATTTCATAGAAATTTTTTATTTATAGAAAATTTCATAGAATTTTTTTATTTATAGAAAATTTCATAGAAATTTTTTATTTATAGAAAATTTCATAGAAATTTTTTATTTATAGAAAATTTCATAGAAATTTTTTATTTATAGAAAATTTCATAGAAATTTTTTATTTATAGAAAATTTCATAGAAATTTTTTATTTATAGAAAATTTCATAGAAATTTTTTATTTATAGAAAATTTCATAGACATTTTTTATTTATAGAAAATTTCATAGAAATTTTTTATTTATAGAAAATTTCATAGAAATATTTTATTTATAGAAAATTTCATAGAAATTTTTTATTTATAGAAAATTTCATAGAAATTTTTTATTTATAGAAAATTTCATAGACATTTTTTATGTATAGAACATTTCATAGACATTTTTTATTTATAGAACATTTCATAGACATTTTTTATTTATAGAACATTTCATAGACATTTTCTATTTTAAGAAAATTTCATAATAATTTTTTATTTATAGAAAATTTCATAGAAATTTTTTATTTATAGAAAATTTCATAGAAATTTTTTATTTATAGAAAATTTCATAGAAATTTTTTATTTATAGAAAATTTCATAGAAATTTTTTATTTATAGAAAATTTCATAGAAATTTTTTATTTATAGAAAATTTCATAGAAATTTTTTATTTATAGAAAATTTCATAGAAATTTTTTATTTATAGAAAATTTCATAGAAATTTTTTATTTATAGAAAATTTCATAGAAATTTTTTATTTATAGAAAATTTCATAGACATTTTTTATTTATAGAAAATTTCATAGAAATTTTTTATTTATAGAAAATTTCATAGACATTTTTTATTTATAGAAAATTTCATAGAAATTTTTTATTTATAGAAAATTTCATATAAATTTTTTATTTATAGAAAATTTCATAGAAAATTTCATAGAAATTTTTTATTTATAGAAAATTTCTTAGAAATTTTTTATTTACAGAAAATTTCATAGAAATTTTTTATTTATAGAAAATTTCATAGAAATTTTTTATTTATAGAAAATTTCATAGACATTTTTTATTTATAGAACATTTCATAGACATTTTTTATTTATAGAACATTTCATAGACATTTTTTATTTTAAGAAAATTTCATAGTAATTTTTTATTTATAGAAAATTTCATAGAAATTTTTTATTTATAGAAAATTTCATAGAAATTTTTTATTTATAGAAAATTTCATAGAAATTTTTTATTTATAGAAAATTTCATAGAAATTTTTTATTTATAGAAAATTTCATAGAAATTTTTTATTTATAGAAAATTTCATAGAAATTTTTTATTTATAGAAAATTTCATAGAAATTTTTTATTTATAGAAAATTTCATAGAAATTTTTTATTTATAGAAAATTTCATAGAAATTTTTTATTTATAGAAAATTTCATAGAATTTTTTTATTTATAGAAAATTTCATAGAAGTTTTTTATATAAAGAAAATTTCATTTATGGAAAGTTTTTATTTATAGGAGATTTTATAAAAAAATTTTAATTTATAGAAAATATCATTTAAATTAAAGCAAACTATGAGGGCCAGAAATGCTGAAGACATCACTCTCACTTAGAAACGAAAGTTTAGTAACTTTCGTTAAAACAATTTGAAAAAATTTTATTTTTTTGAAAAAAATCATTTTTTGCTGGTACGAAAAAATCCATAAAAGGTGTATGGCAATAACGCCCAAAGGTGTATGGCAATAACGCCCAATTTGCATGGTACATTAGGTACTGTAAAGGCATTAGACTCCACAAAATTTCACGAATTTCTTTGGACAGGAATCATAGTTATAAGTAGTTAACTGTTTGTGCAAAATGGCTTATTTGTATGGGAGGTACGAAAAGCTGATAACGACCATGAAACTAATAATATGATGTATATGAAATTGTGAAAGGTTCTGAGTAGTTGTAAATATTATTTCAGTGGAAAAAAATATTTCACTTAATTTTGACCCTTCGTGGGGGAGGTACTCGAAGGAGTGGACCAACATAGCCCATCTTTGACCTTAGCCTGAGATAGAAACAAATATTGACTCATACATAATTTGAAGTCATTCGATAAATACTGTCGAAAGTTGTGCGCACCAACCAGACATACTTGGCTTAAAATGGCCCCAAACGGATTTCTGTCAAATGTTCTTGGGGTTTCATAGATCACTCCATCGATGTGTTACACTTTTGGTCCGCGGCATCTGATATACTCGTATACCCCTGTTTACAGTAGTGGGGATAAAAACCGGATTATGTTGAAATTCTCATATGTATATTACAAGTGCTATATACATCTATCTATAGATTTTCTTCAAATAGGCACTGTTTTCTTCGTTAGGATGCTAGCTTCCAAAAATTGGACAATTTTACTATTTTTACAGTTTTTTCGTGCCAGCAAGAAACAATTTTTTTGAAAAGTAATCAAATTACTTCTAATTACTTTAACGACAGTTACTAAACTTCTGCTTCCACATTTGTAGTTCTCATAGTTTCCTTTAATTTGAAGTGCATCACGTCTTAATCGAGCATATACTTCAAACAATATGGTTCAAATACTAAAAGCGCACCTTCCAAAAAATGGTAATTTCAATGAAAGATATTATTTTTTTAAAAAATTACATTAATTTTTTTTTTATAAAAACATGAATTTGTTATAATTCGCTTACTTCTACCAAAAGGTTTATGTTATTAATGGAGAATATATTTTAATTTTATTATGACAAATTATGTCCCGCAAGTGGTGGCCATTTTCTGCTTCGCATATTCGTGTTCGCGCAATTGTGTACTGGTACATTTTAAATTCCCAAAGTCTTTTTTACAAAATACTGAAAAGAAATAAAAAAAAATACATTAAAACAGTTATAAGAAACTCAAACCGCTTTGGTCATTTTGGGCCACCCTGTACTTCAAAAAATATAGTCAAAATGGTAAAGGAATTAAAAAAAATTATCACAGAATTTTTTTTGGTTTTGATTTTGTAAATAACACTACACGGGGCAAAATCGCCTTTTTATACCCTACACCACACTGTGGTACAGGGTATTATAACTTTGTGCATTTGTTTGTAACACCCAAAAGGAGAAGAAATAGACCCATCGTTTATTATACCGATCGACTTAGAATCACTTTCTGAGTCGATTTAGCTATGTCCGTCTGTCTGGCTGTCTGTCTGTCTGTCCGTCTGTCTGTCCGTCTGTCTGTCTGTCCGTCTGTGCATGTATTCTTGTAATCAAAGTACAGGTCGCAATTATGGTCCGATCTCGACGAAACTTTACACATATCTTTTTTTGGCCCAAGGACGATCCCTATTGAATTTGGTTAAAATCGGTTCAGATTTAGATATAGCCCCCATATATATGTTAGCCCCGATTTGACATGTAAGCGCTGTAAAAACTTTATTTTATATCCGATCAGTATGAAATTCGGCAGGAAAAGGTTTCTTATTACATGAAGGAATACTGCTAAATTCGGAGAAAATCGGTTCAGATTTAGATATAGCCCCATATATACGTTACCCCCGATTTGACATATAAGCGCTGAAAAAATGTTATTTTATATCCGATCAGTGCGAAATTCGGCAAAGAGAGGTTTCTTATTACATGAGGGAATACTGCTAAATTCGGAGAAAATCGGTTCAGATTCAGATATAGCCCCCATATATATGTTACCCCCGATTTGACATGTAAGCGCTGTAAAAACTGTATTTTATATCCGATCAGTGCAAAATTTGGCAGAAAGAGGTTTCTTATTACATGAAGGAATACTGCTAAATTCGGAGAAACTCGGTTCAGATTTAGATATAGCCCCCATATATACGTTACCCCCGATTTGACTTGTAAGCGCTGTAAAAATGTTATTTTATATCCGATCAGTATGAAATTCGGCAAAAAGAGGTTTCTTATTATATGAATGAACACTGTTAAATTTGGAAGAAATCGGTTCAGATTTAGATATAGCCCCCATATATACGTTACCCCCGATTTGACATGTAAAGCGCTGTAAAAATGTTATTTTATATCCGATCAGTACGAAATTCGACAGAAGGAGGTCTTTTTACATGAATGAGTATTCAGGGAAGATCGGTTCAGATTTATATTGATTGTTCCTCCTGATTTGGTATCAAACCGCTATAGAAGTTGTATTTTACTTCCGATCATTAAAATTTTCCAGAAAGATGTTTCTCAATTTAGGAACGAATATTGCTTAATTTTGCGATTATCGTTTCAGAATTAGATAATATGTTTCTACCCATTTACCAATTATTCCAAATTATTATGGCAATGACCCTTATCGCATTGTTAGGAAGGTATAGGGTATTATATAGTCGGCCCCGTCCGACTTTCTGCCTTTGCTTACTGGTTTGATATGCTTGAATCGAAAGAAACTATATTTGGAACACAAATTTTTAAATGTTTTATATTTCTGAGTAAATAAATTTTATTTGAAAATCAATAAAATTTACTTGGAACGCATGTATTAATATATTACAACAAAATATATTTGCAAACTAATTTTCTCAAATAAAATATGTATTTATATACCAATAAAATTATTGTTTAGGAATATCTTCAAATATATATAATTTAAGAAAGATTTTCAAAACTTTGGTGAATTTTTCTAATTTCATTTTTAATTTTTCCTTCGTTTCGAATTATTTCTCTCAGTCAAAAATACCATTAGCAGCATTGCATTTTGTTTTAAGAGACTCATTTTAAATTTCTGGGTATTTCATGTCAGTATTTTTTTCAATCCTTCGAGTAAATTAATGTTATCAAAATTTATACGATTTCAATTAAA
The DNA here is from genome assembly GCA_963930755.1 of Eudasyphora cyanicolor. Lineage (NCBI taxonomy): Eukaryota > Metazoa > Arthropoda > Insecta > Diptera > Muscidae > Eudasyphora > Eudasyphora cyanicolor. The sequence goes on along the minus strand of OZ005736.1, from coordinate 140,036,823 downwards.
AATTTCTAAAAAATTATCATTAAATTACTGAAAAACTTAACACAATTAAGGTTCGATATTTTCGGAATACTTAAATTTCAATACATTTTTGTTTCGGATTTAAAATCCCAAATAAAAGGTATTAGGGTGAAAACAAGGATTTGTTTAGAACAACATCTTCCCAAATATATAATTTTTGCGTGTACCAAATATTATATATTTAGAGAGTACCATAAACATATATATGCTTCAAGCCGAATATGTTTGGGACAATATACTACAGAAGCGATTTTTTTCAACGTGTATGCAACAAAATTTTTGTCGAAGGGCTGGTCCTAAACACGAAAAAAATATTAAAAACTTTGAAAAAGAAGAATAAGAAATGTGTGAAATGTATTAAGGGTTGTCACTGGTTGGTGGACGATATCGTTTCGAAAGCTACCAAGCAACCTCATCGGCACCTTGGACAAAATACCCTGTCAATAATTGGCACAATATGAGAGCAGCTCAATATGATTTTTCTTTAAAATTTAACTTTTCTTGGAAAGGAGCCTTTAAAGAAACAATTTTTAAAAGAAATCAACAAACATAATATAGTTGAAAACACATATACATAGATATTTGGTGACGATTTTCAGTTATTAAATATAATGTAACATCTGAGCCAAAGTCGTCCCCACTTCAAAATTTACACCATCGGTAGAGTACATATGGACCATTTTTTATAAAAAATGTCGATATATCGACTCATAGATATCGCAGTTTATATTTTTATTTCCGCGGAAAGTGACCGAAATAAATTTAATATTTTTTGTGAAAACTGCACGGAAAATCCTTTAAGAACCAATATATTCTATTTTCAATTTCTTATTATTTGTATCATTAAAATTAACTTCAAAAAACCATTACAGGGAAAAAAAAATTTTTCTGAATTTTGACCTCGCTCCCTGACTCCCATTTTACATTTAATTTTGTTAATATTGTGGGCCACTAACTTGGGCAGCAATTTCTGAGAATTTGATAAAGATCTAATTTCTGACCTGTGACGCTTGAGAAAGAATTACCCTATTGTGAACAAGGGTATATATCACATGCTGAGGGCCAAAAATGTAATACATCGATGGAGTGAACCTAGAGACCCCAAGAATATTGGGTGGACATCCGTTTTGGGCCATTTTAAGTCATTTTAGCAATGTCCGTCTGTCTGTCTGCTTGGTGCGCACGATAATTTTCGACAGGACTAACCGATTGACTTAAAATGTGGTGTATGTAAATTAGTTTTTTCTATCTCAGACTAAGGTCACAGATGGACTATGTTGATCCACTCCTTTCATTTAACCATTTAGTGAAATATTGATTATCTCATAACTTCTATACTACTACTCAGAATCCTTCACAAATCCATACATGGTATAAATTTCTTGGTCGCTACCATCTTGAGAAAAATTGACGAAGTTGCCACGCTCCTTTTGGTACCTTCCATACAAATGGATCATTTTGCACATAAAGTTAACTTTGATTCCAGCCCATACAAATAATTGACATTATGTGAAGTGTAATGGTTTTATAGTGCCTACAGTACCGTAAAAAATTGACGTTATTGCCACGCCCCTTTTGGTAACTCCCAACTTACCCATAGACTTTTGGCAAACAGGCATTGTTTTCTTCGTTAGGATGCTAGCTTTCAAAAAATGAAATAAACAATTTTTTTGCGAATTTTCTGTTTCTATTTTAGAGCCAGCAATAAACGATTTAAACAAAAAAAAATCAAATTTTTTCTAATTGTTTTATCAACAGTTACTAAACTTCCTCTTCTACGTGAAAGTAATGTTTGCAGCATTTCTAATTTCATAATTTCCTTTAATTTAAATTGTATCCCGGCTTTATCGAGCTTATACTTAAACTAAATATGGTCCAAATACTACAGGTAATTTCAACATTGGAATTTTAGAAAAAAAAAACAACCATAAAAAAATTGTTTTGGTTTCATAAAATACTATGCCTCAATCTATACAAAAAAAATTTAGGTGTAGGACACCAAAAAACACTTTAAGTGTAATCACGTTGAGTGATATGGGGAATTGCTTATGGTCTCCGGTTTTAATGAAACTTGGTGGAAATGTTAAGTACGGTGCTCTAATAAAGGGGATACAATTTTGTTGAAAACTATGGGAGATATCCACATTTAAACATTACAAATTGGGCAACAAATATGGAAAAGTGCTTGCATTCGAATGTTCATAAATTTTGTTCTGCGCGTGTTATTTAATTTTATTTTTTTATTTATTATATTTTTGCCCTAGACTTCCCCAGACCTTTACTAAATTTTTATGAATAAGTCCCAAAATCTATAACACATTTCCATTAAAATAATTTCTTTTTTCTAAAACAAATACATGTACATATGTGTCGTTAATAATTTATTACTCATAATTATAATTACTTTTAGAAAGTAACACACAGAACAGAAGCAAAACAAAAAAAATTTCCTAATTATTTTGATTTCAATCAATAATTGAATTGATCTAATCGATGATTAACCACCCGACCGACTGTCTGTCTGACCACTTCCGGTAATGACACTTTTTGTATATACATACATATAACCAATTAAACTAAAATCGTTTTATTTTTGTAGATTGTCATTATTCATATATACGTTCGACATCCGTTCGTTCACTCATTCATTCAGTCATTCCGAATGAAATAGTTTGAAATGTTTGATAACATTCTCAACCATTGTCTGTCTTCCCCTCACGCGACCCACGCGACTCTCCAACCATCATTATCACTTGTTGGACTCTTTCCTGACGTGTTGTGTGTCTATTGCTTTTGGTGGAGGCGACAGACACATGTTACCCAGTGACCTGGTGATGGTGACACATGTCCTTATTTCCATTTTCAGGCACACTCACACAACGACACGAAAGGAGACAGACACATGGTATGCGTGTGTGTATCCTTTCGTGCAGTGACAGAAAGACAGACAGACAGGCGTACACAAAAGCCCAAAGAGTTGAAAGGTCTAAAGAAAAAGTCAAAGTACTTCGACAGTTGTGTTCCACATTCATATACTTATACTTGTACATGCACAATACTCCTTCTCTGTAAGTGTCTGTAAACGTTTGTTAGGATAATTTCCAGAACTTTTGTATTTTAGCAAATCATTTGGAATCGTTGACAAAAGGACATAATTCCCGACTAGAAAAAGTTGGCGTATATTGTTACACTAACATAGAAAGGGCCTAACCGAGAATTTTCTTTGAAATCGCGTGTTTTACATAAATATTTTGATGTTTTAACAAAAAATTTATAAATTACGATTTCGAAAAATGCTTGTTACGCCCCTTTTGAATTAAGAAGGTAACCACATATGTTTCTGAATTCAAGCACCGGTGTTGGTGGGCAGTTTGGAACGTTTGTTAACAAAAAAGTATACAAAATGTGAACATTTTTTTAGTGTTTTATTTAGGCAAAGGACCTACATTACACAGTGGTTGCAAAACGCTGATTACACTATGCAACAACATGTTTGTCCATAAGCTGTGCATACATTTTTCTGCTGTAATAAGGTGTCCTAAACACGAAAAAATATTAAAAAAATGTTATACGGTAATATTTTTTTTTAATTGTCTTGGAAGTTGTCGTGCCATGTTTGAACCATATTTTTGAAGTATATGCCCAATAAAGCCGGGATACACTTTAAACTAAAGGAAATTATGAGGACTACACCCAGGAAAATAAATGGTTGTAATTCGATTGTAACAATAAAAAATAGTACTAGCAACAAAAAGTATTTTGCCTACACCGTGTTTCGGTTGTTTATACCCTCACTTTAGTGTGACGAGGGTATATATCATTTGCTACGGAAAAAAGTGTAACACATCGAAGGAGTGATCTAAGACCCTAAGTATGTTCGGAGGAAATCCGTTTTGGGTCATTTTAAGTCGAATGAGCAATGTCCGTCCGTCTGTCTGTCTGTCCGTCTGTCTGTCTGTCTGCCTGTCTGTCTGTCTGTCTGTGTGTCTGCTGGCTGGTGCGCACGATAACTCTCGAAAGGAGTAACCGATTGACTTCAAATTTGGTATGTGGTAATATTTTTTTCTATCTCCGGCTAAGTTCGAAGATGGGCCATATTGGTCCACTCCTTCTAGTACCTCCCCCACAAATGGTTAAAATGTTGTGAAATATTGATTCTTTAATAACTACTATACTACTTATTCGAATCTTCTGAAATTCCACACATAGTATTAGTTTATTAGTCGCTATTAACTCGAGAAAAATGGGCGAAGTTGCCACGTCCCTTTAGGTACCTCCCACACAAATGCACCGTTTTGCACCAAAAATTAACAACTTATAACATTAATAGCGGTGTATAAAAATACTTGAAATTTTGCACAGTGTTATGCTTTTATATTGCCTACAGTCCAGAGAAAAATGGGCGTTGTTGCCACGCCCCTTTTGGTACCTCCCACACAAAGGTACCATTTTGCACCAAAAGTTAACAGCTTATAACATTAATACAAGTGTATAATAATACTTGAAATTTTGTACAGTGTAATGTTTTTATAGTGTCTATAGTCCTGTGAAAAATGGGTGTTATCGCCACGCCCCTTTTTGTACCTCCCACACTAAATTGCCAAATCATACCACAATTTAATATCTCGTAACTTTTATACCAGTACACATAAACGCTTATAATTCGGCGCAGTGCAATGAATTTAAAGTATCTACTGTTCAGCGAAAAATAGGTGTATTTGTTAAAAACATTCTGGTACCTCCCACACAAATTGACAGAATAATTCGTGTAATATTCAATATTACATTACTCACAAAGTGAGGGTATGCCTTAGTCGGTTTACCCGACTGAAACGTTCTTACTTGTTTTATGTATAAATAGTTGAAACAACAATAATACGATCAAATGAAAATGCTTGCAACTATCAATCGATGGTTGTATCAATCGAATTAAGATTGTTTTTTTCATTGACACTCGGTTAGTTGTTGTAACCAGTTTTAAACTTTCATTATAGTACCATATTATCGATTTTTGGTTGTGACAACCAATGTTTTATTTTTGACAACAGAAATCGTATCAATAAACCAAAGATTATAATTGCAACGAATAATTGGTTGCAACAACAGAAAAACTATTAATAAATAATCGTTTTTTGGTTATCCCAATAATTTCTCAAATTTAGAATAATTAAATGTATTTTGGGAAATACAACCGAAAGATTGGTTGTTGTTCTTTTGCTGATACATGACAAACAAACACCAGTAAGGATAGGCGAAAGTCGGGCTGGGCGACTATATAATACCCTACACCACTCTCGTAATATTGAATAACTCTGATATATAAATTTTGTAATTCATGTATAAATTGTTTACATAAATTTACTTTGGGACATTTTATACGATTGGATCTAAAGAGCCAAATCGGATGAAACATATATATGGGAGCTATAGCTAAATCTTAACCGATTTTCTTAAAATTCGGCAATGTTGGTTCATGGATCAAGAAACTCTATAATTCTAAATTTCAAAATGATTGGATGTAAAATACAGTTTCTACAGGACTAAAGAGCAAAATCGGACGAAACATATATATGGGATTTTCTTCAAATTCGGTTGTGTTGGTTCATGGATCAAGAAACTCTACCATTCTAAATTTTAAAACGATTGGATGTACAATACAGCTTCTATAGAACTAAAGGGCCAAATCGGACGAAACATATATATGGGAGCTATAGCTAAATCTTAACCGAGTTTCTTCAAATTCGGTAGTGTTGGTTCAAGGATCAATAAACTCTACCATTCTAAATTTCAAAATGATTGGATGTACAATACAGCTTCTATAGAACTAAAGGGCCAAATCGGAAGAAAGATTTATATGGGAGCTATATCTAAATCTGAACCGATTTCAACGAAATTCAATAGCGATCTTAACAGCTGCGAAATACTCTAAACTGCAAAATTTCAGAACGATCGGAGTAAAATTGCGACCTGTAGTCGACGGACAACTTTACATGGACAGACGGACGGACGGACGGACAGACATGGTTAAATCGACTCAGCTAGTGATTCTGAGTCGATCGGTATACTTTAAGATGGGTCTAGCTGTGTTACTTTCAGGTGTTACAAACATCTGCCGTGAAACAAACTTATAATACCCTTACTACAGTGTGGTGTAGGGTATACAAATTTAATACAATTTAGAGGGAAAATCCCCTAAACTGGCAACCAGAAAAGAGGACAAAGATAACCCTTACGCAATTTACACCATAGCGATAGTTTAGTTTTAGTTCAATTTTAACTGTGCTCGTAGCTATAAGGAATTTATCTGTGATATTTTAATACTTTAGTAATTATTTTTGAAATTACTTATTAATTTTATATTTACTATTTATACTAATTTTTATACATAATTAAAAAATATGACGAAAGATTAAATGGAAGTGAATTATTCGTATAGTGTAAAACGTATAAAGTCTATAACTTTTTTCACTCTTTATGTTTTAAAAATGTCATTACCAGATTTCAATAAAAAATTCATCCCTGAAGTAGTTGGAAAATCTCAACGAAGCGTAGTATGTTAAATATGAAATAAAGTATTTTATTTGCATAAAAAGAATAACCTTGAAAGCCCACCTAGAAGCATTCTAGAAATACATAAAATAATGTTTGTTGCATAGTGTTATTAGTTCTTCTGTTACATATTTTCATTGTAAATATGTAATTGTTTTTTCGGTGGTGGACTACAAAACCAACGCACAATCTGAGGGAGCCTCGAGGTTCTGGTATCCCTCACACAAATTCACCGATTTATTCAAAATAATAAAATGTATAAAAATTGGTTACAGCTTTAAGGCAAACGTTGTTGTGCCTAGTGTAATTACTTAGGGCCTTATTCATAAAAACTTAATGAAGGTTTGAGGAACGTTTTAGCAGTGTTAAAACGCTCTTCAAACCTTCATTAAATTTTTATGAATAAGGGCCTTACTTGTTTATTCCGAAGAAAAGTTTGAAAACACTGTGCCTGTCCTGGCGGTGGAAGTGTGAATGCGATTATCTCGAATTATTTATTTAAATTGTTGCCTGTATACTCATATGTAGTAAGTATTCCTTGCCCAGGATAATGTACAGGTGCACAATGTTGACATGCTTCCCCAGTGATAGAGTCAGACATTGTCATTATTATTTGTGACCAGTTGCCCGTTGACAGTCGAGGTGATTGACTGCCTTTTGCATTGTTTACATTCTCATGTAAATATTTACTTCAAAGTGTTGATAATATCGTTTAGAAATGATTATTAGTTTATACATTTAACACACGCACTCATATATAAAAAATAATAAAATAATACAAAGCTATGAATTATTTCCTGCAAGAGTGTCACATCTCAAAATTGGAAAATTCACTTAAGGGTAATCTTAAATGTCTCCCATCAGAAGTCGCTCAGCGAAAAGGTGGAACTCAAATAGCTTTTGAAGTACGAGTAAGCTTTATCTAGCTGTTTTTTCTGGAATCAGTCTGAAAGCCTCATCTAAATAGTAGTTATTTAAGTATAGGACACTTTAGTATGACCATCTCATAAATTCAAATTTTGACATGTGATGCTCTTGAAACGAAATAAGCGACCGTATGCCTGACAGTAAATGTAAATTTATTGGAGTGTATGACAAATTCACTTCAATTGTAAATTATACTCAATAAATAAAGAGCAGAAATAACATCAGGACATTTGTGGATAGTCGGTTTCATAGTGTACTATATGCTAATGTGATTGCTTCCAAATCGTCCTATTATACTTGCTAGCCTTATCGTCATAACTGCATGCGTGTAGCCTTATGGCTGTCTATAAGGGGACCTGTTTGTTAATGTTTATTTTTAAAAATCCTCTGGGAACATACTAGGTGTGTAGGCAAAGGATATTCGTATGAACGAGTATAACAAGGTGGAGTGAAAAAAATAGATTTCGATTAAACAAAACTATAATTTTACAGAAACCATAAAAGCTTCTATAATTAAATCCAGTGCATATGAGTACTTGGAATTTTGAACAGATTTTTAAAAAAAAAATGTTACTTAAATTCTAATTTTCATGGAAATTACCGTTACTATATGTTTACTTTTTATTATATTATACATTTTTGAAGTATAAGCTCGATAAAGTCGGAATACCATTGCAATTGAAGGAAATTGTTATGAGGGTTAGAAATGCTGACAGCATTTAGTTTAGTTTAGTTAGGAGTTTAGTTAGTAACAATTAGAAAAATATTTTTTTTTTCAAAAAAATCCTTTTTTCTTTGTTCGAAAAAACCACAAAAAAATATAAAAAAATCGCAAAAAAATTGTGTGTGTTTCATTCCATTTGAAAGCTAGCATCCTAACGAGGAAAACAGTGCCTATTTGCAAAAAGTCTATGGAAAAATGTATAAATTATAACCCATATTGTAAAAATTGGGAAATTTAAGAAAAACGTATTTTTTATACCCTACACCACACTGTGGTACAGGGTATTATAAGTTTGTTTCACGGCAGATGTTTGTAACACCTGAAAATAACACAGCTAGACCCACCTTAAAGTATACCGATCGACTCAGAATCACTAGCTGAGTCGATTTAACGATGTCCGTCCGTCCGTCCGTCCGTCTGTCCATGTAAAGTTGTTCGTCGACTACAGGTCGCAATTTCACTCCGATCGTTCTGAAATTTTGCAGTTTAGAGTATTTCGCGGCTGTTAAGATCGCTATTGAATTTGGTTGAAATCGGTTCAGATTTATATATAGCTCCCATATATATCTTTCGTCCGATTTGGCCCTTTAGTCCTTAGAAGCTGTATTTTACATCCAATCGTTTTGAAATTTAGAATGGTAGAGTTTCTTGATCCATGAACCAACACTACCGAATTTGAAAAAAATCGGTTAAGATTTAGCTATAGCTCCCATATATATGTTTCGTCCGATTTGGCCTTTTAGTCCTATAGAAGCTGTATTTTACATCCAATCATTGTGAAATTTAGAATGGTAGAGTTTCTTGATCCATGAACCAACACTACCTAATTTGAAGAAAATCGTTTAAGATTTAGCTATAGCTCCCATATATATGTTTCGTCCGATTTGGCCATTTAGTCCTATAAAAGCTGTATTTTACATCCAATCGTTTTGAAATTTAGAATGGTACAGTTTATTGTTCCATGAACCAACACTACCGAATTTGAAGAAAATCGGCTAAGATTTAGCTAAAGCTCCCATATACATGTTTCGTCCGATTTGGACCTTTAGTCCTGTAGAAGCTGTATTTTACATCCAATCATTTTGAAATTTAGAATGGTAGAGTTTCTTGATCCATGAACCAACACTGCCGAATTTGAAGAAAATCGGTTAAGATTTAGCTATAGCTCCCATATATATGTTTCGTCCGATTTGGCCCTTTAGTCCTATAGAAGCTGTATTTTACATCCGATCGTTTTGAAATTTAGAATGGTAGAGTTTCTTGATTCATGAACCAACATTGCCGAATTTAAAGAAAATCGGTAAAGATTTAGCTATAGCTCTCATATATATGTTTCGTCCGATTTTGCTCTTTAGTCCTGAAGAAGCTGTATTTTACATCCAATCATTTTGAAATTTAGAATGGTAGAGTTTCTTGATCCATGAACCAACACTACCGAATTTGAAGAAAATCGGTTAAGATTTAGCTATAGCTCCCATATATATGTTTCATCCGATTTGGCTCTTTAGATCCAATCGTTTTTATACCCTACACCACACTGTGGTACAGGGTATTATTTAAGTATAAAATGTCCCAAAAGTAAATTTATGTAAACAATTTATACATGAATTACAAAATTTATATATCAGAGTTATTCAATATTACGAGAGTGGTGTAGGGTATTATATAGTCGGCACCGCCCGACTTTAGCCTTTCCTTACTGGTTTTATATTACAAAAAGGCAAATTTTTAAATATACTATGGGTACTTTAAAAACATTACACTGTACAAAATGTTAAGTCTTTGTATTTGCAGGAATCGAAGTTATAAACCTTTAACTTTTTGTGGAAAATGGTTAATTTGTATGGGAGGTACTAAAAGGGGAGTGGTAATAACGCACGGGACCATTTTGCATGGGACTATAGTTACTGTAAATGCATTACACAATTTGAAGAATTTGTATGGACTGGAATCAAAGTTATAAGTAGTTTACTTTTTGTGCAAAATGGTCTATTTGTATGGGAGGTATCAAAAGGGGAGTGACAATAACACCCATTTTTATGGGACTGTAGGTACAATAAAAGCATTACACTTCATAAAATTTTAAGTAATTCTATGGACAGTAATCAAAGTTATAAGCCGTTAACTTTTTGTGCAAAATAGTCCATTTGTATGGGAGGTACTTCGCCCATTTTTCTCAAGATAATAGCGACAAAAAACAACTAATACTTTGTGTGGAATTGTTAAAGATTCTGAGAAGTAGTATAGAAGTTATGAGATAATCAACATTTCACTAAATGTTCTCGCTTTGTGGGGAACTGCTCGAAGGAGTAGACAAACATAGTCCATCTTTAGCTTAGTCTGAGATAGAAAAACATATTGACGCATACCAAGTTTGAAGTCAATCGGTTAATCCTGTCGAAAGTTATCGTGCGCACCAACCAGCCAGACAGACGGACATGCTGACGGACATAGCTCAAATGGCTTAAAATTTCCTAAAACAGATTTCCGCCAAATATTCTTGGGGTCTCCTAGGTCACTCAATCGATGTGTTACACTTTCAGGCCGCAACATCTGATATATACCCCTGTTCACAATAGTGGGGGGTATAAAAATCGGATTATGTTGAAATTCTCTTATTTCTATTAAAAGTGCTGTATTTTCTGCATTTGTCGATAGATTTTCTTCCAATTTTGTAGGAATTGTAATTCTTAATATGTATTTCTAAATTTGTTGCAGCAAAACAGGACTAGTCGTTGTCGAGTTCTGTCGAAGAAAAGACCCCTTATATGAAACTTCAAATCAATATATCTCGGTTCCTAGACGTGACAAGGAAAAACTCCGGACAAAAATTGCTTGTCCTGTTTTTTTGAGAGCTGACATCCTATCCATCCTTGAAAAAACAACGCCTTTATGAACGAAATCTAAGGAGAAATGAGGGTATTTGCAAGATCCAGAATTTTGTCATATTTTTTAATTATTTTAAAAACCACGCAGATTTCGCACTCCGTCGTCATAAGCAAGATTGAAAAAGATCTGAATGTTTTTAAACAATCAAGCTGGGTAAACAAAGAGATTAGCAAATTCAGACACCTTATTAGTATAGATGGTTTCGGAATAGATGTTCCATGCTAAAGCACGAAATGAAGGACACACTTCAAGAAGTATTTCTCCCAAATTCCCGATACACCAGCCCATCTCCTTACTCCTAAAAATCTGTCTCCAAAAATAATGATATATATCAAAAGTAATAAAAATATATGGATTTTTTTTTTGTTTTTTCATCAATTCAATTCAATTTTATTCATTTAAATAATATTTACACTTCTTTTTACTTAAGTAGTATATGTAAATTAAGAGTTTAAGATATATGTCTTCTTCTGCTTTAAAATTAGTATGTATTTACAAAATAGATTATTTAACAAGAAATATACAAAGGGAAAATAGATGGATTTATTGGTGATGTAGCTTACAAAAATATTCCTTGTGAAAAATCACTATAAGTGCACACAATACTTTTTATGGATGTCAACTCAATGTTTTTTTATCCCCTCACCTTAGAGAGGAGGGTATATATCATTTGCTACGAGCCAATTGTGTAACACATCGAAGGAGCGACCTAAGACCCCATGCAGGTTCGGCGGAAATCCGTTTTGGGACATTTTAAGTCATTTGAGCAATGTCCGTCCGTCTGACTGTCTGTCTGCCTGTGTGTCCGTCCGTCTGTCTGGCTGGAGCGCACGATAACTCTCGAAAGGAGTAACCGATTGACTTGAAATTTGGTATGTAATAATATTTTTTACTATCTCAGGCTAAGTTCGAATATGAACCAAATTGGTCTACTCGTTCTAGTACCTCCCTCACAAAGGGTTAACATTTTATAAAATATTTTGGTTCTATAATAACTTCTATACTACTAATCTGAATCCAAATTTAACAGTGTTCATTTATATAATAAGAAACCTCTTTCTGCCGAATTTCAAACTGATTGGATATAATAGATATACAAGATTTTACAGCGCTAACATTTCAAATCAGGGCTAACATATATATATATATATATGGGGGCTATGTCTAAATCTGAACCGATTTGAACCAAATTCAATAGGGATCGTCCTATTGAATTTGAATAAATGCACTGACGGACATAGCTAAATCAACTCAGAAAGTGATTCTAAGTCGATCGGTGTAATAAACGATGGGTCTATTTGTTCTCCTTTTGGGTGTTACAAAAAAATGTACAAACCCTTTACCACAGTGTGGTGTAGAATATAAATATAAAATATAAATAATTTTAGGCCCACTTCAATCCAAAGCAAATATGTTAAAGAATTAATAGAAGTTTAAAATATAAAAAATTCGCAAAAATCGGAGAGTACAAACAATTTAAAAAATTACATGTAAATTGTAAAACTTAAAAATCGCACGCAAAAAACGTTTTACAATTTTTTCCAATTTTTTTTTGGAAAGTACCGAAAAATACCAATATTTCATAAAAAAGATTTTTCAAATCGAACCATAACATAAGAAGTTATGACCAAAAACCAGATACAGAGCGTGATATCTTTGCGATTTTTTAAATATCGATAACTTCTCAACGAGTTATCGGAAAAATCTCAAAAAAAAAATCAACAAAGCGTTTATACGGGCGTACTAAAAAATATTGAAAAAATAGGAAAAATAAAAACCGAAATTTTTGAGAAACCGTCGATTTGTCGTGAAATTTCCCATATATATACATATTTGGGGGCTATATCTAAATCCGAACCGATTTGAACCAAATTCAATAGGGATCGTCCTATTGAATTTGAATACATGCACTGACGGACAGTCAGACGGACATAGCTAAATCAACTCAGAAAGTGATTCTAAGTCGATCGGTATAATAAACGATGGGTCTATTTGTTCTCCTTTTGGGTGTTACAAACAAATGCACAAAGTTATAATACCCTGTACCACAGTGTGGTGTAGGGTACACATATAAATTATAAATAATTTTAGGGCCACTTCAATCCAAAGCAAATATGTTAGAGAATTAATAGAAGTTTAAAATATAAAAAAAATACATTTAAATTGTAAAACATAAAAATCACACACAAAAAATGTTAATATTTTTTCTAATTTTTTTCTGAATAGTACCAAAAATACCAATATGTATTTCAAAAAAAAGATTTTTCAAATCGGACCATAATTTAAAAAGTTATGACCAGATGCACAGAGTGATATCTTTACGATTTTTTAAATAATCGTGGAATTCCCCATATATATATACATGTATAAAAAATAATAAATATAAACAACTAAAAATTAATAAAAAAAAATAAAAATCTAAAATTTAATTAAAAAAATCCTTCGAGCCGGATTTGAACCAGCGACCTATGGATATCTGAATACTCATGTTATTTTAACTCTACAGTCCACCGCTCTACCAACTGAGCTATCGAAGGCTGATGAACGTCGCACACAAAAACATTTATGACCACAGGGCAAATAAAAGAAACGAAGAAAGTGATCTAACAAATTACACAGATACTCACACACACAACGTCAATGTGAACTAGACCGCACAACCGTTCACACTACTCGTAGTAAATACACGAACCAAACAAAGTATCTATGAAATGCGAATGTGAATGCACGACGATGACGAAACCATTACTATTCAGTAGAGTGTGGATGGGTGAGTGCATCATGGCGCGGTGAAAACACTGGTAGTGTTACTGGGTGGGTGAAATTTGGTTTTCCGTCGCGTGGTGTTGGGGGATGCCGCTGGGGGCACGAAATCATCTCTATTTCTTGTGCTATATCCACATTTGCTTTTGAGACATTTAAACGAATGAACGAACGAATGAATGAACGAGGGAATGACTGCTTCTGCTGCTGTTTTTGGAAGGCGAAGGGCAAGAGCGGAGGGCCTCCACCAATTATGGGTGCAGATATTTTTAGCAATTGCTGTGAGTGCGATTGCTTCCATAGCCGACGATGGGCTATTTATTGTTATTTTCTGTGCGTTTTTTCTATATATTTATAGAAAATGATTTTTTTTGTGCTGTTTGTTCGTTGTTGTTTTACTTCTGTGTTCAACGAATCGAAAGAAATTTTATTTTGAGCTGAGTGTAGACAAGTGCCTTCGATAGCTCAGTTGGTAGAGCGGTGGACTGTAGTTAACGGGATGCATCAAACATCAAAAATTCGGTTCGCGTTCGCCGCCCTCAAAAGCGACGAATTCAACAACACTGTGCAGACATCCATAGGTCGCTGGTTCAAATCCGGCTCGAAGGAGTATAAAAACTTTTTTGCTGCCTCTAGCAGTTCTTTCTCGGAAATTATTTTTCTGCAAATCTTTTACAACTTTTCAATTTGATTTTAATAGTCACCATTTTGTCGCGCCGTTTGAAAGACTTCAAAATGTTGACAATGACCTCAGAATTTATGCCCATGCTTATTTGTCGTAAAATTCTAAGAGAGAAAAAAATTGGCGGTCCTTTCGCCTGTTTATACCCGACACCACACTGTGGTACAGGGTATTATGACTTTGTGCATTTGTTTGTTACGCCTAAAAAACAAAGAGATAGACCCATTGTTTATTGCACTGATCGGCTAGTCCGTCTGTCTGTCTGTCCATGTATTCTTGTTCGCAAAGTACAGTGTTTCTGTAAATTAAAATTTTGCTTTCGTTCGCCTGCCAGACGACAAACAGCTGATTGGGGTTTCACTAACTACCATCACAGCGACAAGTCGCACGGTAATGAACTCGTACGAAAACGTAATCATTTCAGTGTAAATTTTGGTTTCTCTATCTCTCTTTGCTGTCATCTGGGCGAATACAAATGTCATATCGAGTCACTTTATTTTATTTGTCGACTGATAGGAACAATGACAAAAAAATTATTAAAAGTTAAATAATTATAAAATTGTATACATATCTAAGCATAATGAAGCCAACATTGGCAGCTCGCTAAGATGAAACCAGTAAGGAAAGGCTATGGTCGGGCGGGGCCGACTATATAAAACCCTACACCACTCTCGTAATATTGAATAAATCTGATATATAAATTTTGTAATTCATGTATAAATTGTTTACATAAATTTACTTTTGGGACATTTTATACTTAAATAATACCCTGTACCACAGTTTGGTGTAGGACGAAACATTCGGCAATGTTGGTTCATGGATCAAGAAACTCTACCATTCTAAATTTCAAAACGATTGGATGTAAAATACAGCTTCTATAGAACTAAAGTTCCAAATCGGACGAAACATATATATGGGAGCTATAACTAAATCTTAACCGATTTTCTTCAAATTCGGTAGTGTTGGTTCATGGATCAAGAAACTCTACCATTCTAAATTTCAAAACGATTGGATGTAAAATACAGCTTCTATAGAACTAAAGTTCCAAATCGGACGAAACATATATATGGGAGCTATAGCTAAATCTCAACCGATTTTCTTCAAATGCGGTAGTGTTGGTTCATGGATCAAGAAAATCTACCATTCTAAATTTCAAAATGATTGGATGTAAAATACAGTTTCTACAGGACTAAAGAGCAAAATCGGACGATACATATATATTATGGGAGCTATAGCTAAATCTTAACCGATTTTCTTCAAATTCGGTAGTGTTGGTTTATGGATCAAGAAACTCTACCACTCTAAATTTCAAAACGATTGGATGTAAAATACAGCTTCTATAGAACTAAAGGGCCAAATCGGACGAAACATATATATGGGAGCTATAGCTAAATCTTAACCGATTTCAACCAAATTCAATTCCCTGCTGCGAAATACTCTAAACTGCAAAATTTCAGAACGATCGGAGTGCAATTGCGACCTGTAGTCGACGAACAACGGACGGACAGACATGGTTAAATCGACTCAGTTAGAGATTCTGAGTCGATCGGTATACTTTAAGGTGGGTCTAGCTGTGTTATTTTCAGGTGTTACAAACATCTGCCGTGAAACAAACTTATAATTCCCTGTACCACAGTGTGGTGTAGGGTAAAAAAAATAATCAGTGCACAATGAGAGACATGAGATAGAGAGAGAGAGAACGAAATAAGTGCCTTCATTCAGCTCAGGGTGGATTTTAGGCCACAGCTTGTGTAAAGAGTACAGAGGTGTATTTTCTAAGGTCGGCCATGCAAAAATGTGTGCTTTTTTAGACCGGAAGTTGTGAAATTATTGATCTGGCAATTACATTATTTTCCAATTGGTATATTGCTAACGTCATTGACGTAAGGCCAGGCGAAAGAACGAACGAACCTTAGAGAAACCGAATTTCTTGACGAAAATGAGTGACTGGTTTTCGTTCGTAGAGATTTTCGTTAGAAATACAGAAACAGGCCGTAAGTGATCTTTATGAAAATTGGTACAGAGGTATTTCTTAGACTAGAGAATATCCCACACATAAATGGGCCACATCGGCCCATGTGTTGATATAGCCCCACATAAAGTACCCCACAGATGTCACTACTTGTCAATACAGAGAACCCATTTTTCAACTGATCTGCCTGAAATTTAAGAATTTACACTTTATATTGGATCTTATCGTCCCTAGTAAAAATGGGGCACATCGGGCAATGATTTGGTATAACCCCCCCCCCCCTATAAATGTCCCCACTGATTTCACTTCTTGACACTCTAGCGGACACATTTTTCAATTTATCTGGCTGTAAAAATGTATACTTTATATTGCTTATAATTGTTCCTAGTGAAAATGCGCCACATCGAAGTCACTTCTTGACACTCCATAGAACACATTTTACAATTGGTCTGGCTGAAATATACAAATTTATACTTTGTATTGCTCATAACACTGTGCAACAGTGAACAAAATACACGGACTTCACAGTATATGGATTCGATTCTACTACCAAAGGGTAGCGAACCCTATACTCGGTTTGGCTAAATTGGTGATACATTTTTTTATGGACCTCCAAAGTTTCTGAAAATCAGTGAGCCCCTCAAGAAAGGTGTCATCAGCTTTTGTCCAACAACTAATTCAGACTTGGTTATACCGCTTAACTATTGTTGGCAATAATGTAGCTAAGAATATGCTGAACATAGTTTCTTAACATTTTATGCGAAAAAAACATTTTTTTCCGTACTTTTTTTGAAAATGTGAAGGAAAAAAATATTTTTATCACTTTTTCAGCATAACTTTCAGGGACAAAATTGGCAAAATTGTAGACAACGTACATCTAAACAACTTTTGTGAACATATCAATACAATCTGAACGTGTCTAGGCACCCTAAATAGCTCAAAAATAACACACCAAAGCTCAAAATTTAACACATAAACCATAAAATTGGTACAGAACTGGTTCAAAGCAATACGATACCTGTACAGAGCGTTTTTGACTGGAATTTGACTCTTTTTTTTAGTTTTTGTTTTAAGTTTTGGGCTTTGGTGTATTCTGACATATGTACTAAATTTGTATGGCCAACATTTTTGTAGAACATGTCATCCTCGCCCTCCCCATTTTAAGGGGTGTTTTTAACGATTTTTTAAAATAGGGTCAAAAAATACAATTATGTGGGCAAGCTAGAGGGTTAATATGTTCCACAAAAATATTGGCCTTAATATTTTCTATACAGTTGCTGAACATACCCCAAACCAAGAAAAATATTTTTGTTACATAATAGTGAAATAATAACATTTTTGAGGTACAATGTAGTTTTTTTAGCTATTTAGGGTTCCTAGACACGTTCAGATTGTATTGATATGTTCACTAAAGTTGTTCAGATTTTCCTTGGCTACAATTTTGCCAAACATTGTTAGTGAAAAATTACGAGTCCCTGAAGGTTATGCTGAAAAAAGTGAAAACATATTTTTTTCCAACACTTTTGCAAAAAAAAAAGGTCGGGAAAATTTTTTTTCGCATGAAATGTTAAGAAGCTTTTTTCAGCATATTCTTAGTTACATTATTGCCAAATATAGTTAAGCGGTGTCGCCAAGTCTGAATTAGTTGTTGGACAAAAGTTGATGACACCTTTTCCGAGGGGGCCACTGATTTTCAGAAAGGCCTATAAAAAACTGGTCACCAATTTCGACAAACCGAGTATAGGGTTTGAGAAATATTTGAGGCCCATAAAAAAATTGTTCACTAATTTCGCCAAACCGAGTACAGGGTTATACTTCCCTTTGGTAGTAGAATCAAACCTACACTGTCAAGTCCGTGTATTTTTGAAAAAGTGTTAATTTCTTCCTGGTGAAAATGGGGAACATCAGTTCATGTTGTGATATTGCTCCCATATAAAGGTCCCTTCTTTTTAGATTTATTCGCGTTCTAGGGGACGCATTTTTTAATCAATCATGCGGAAATTTAAGCTTTTGTACTTCTTATTGCATTAAATCGTCTCTAGTGAAATGGTGTATATCGGTCCATGTTTTTAAAGCATAAGCGCCTTACGAAGTTTACCTTTTTTAACATATGTGCCTGAAATTGGGAAATGTACTCTATTTTTTTTCTGACTATTAAATTTAAAATATAATTGAATCAATTGACATTTTAATTGAAAATATGTAAAATTTTAATCTATATTTAAGTTTTTGTTTGCATTGTAGTACTTTCTTTTTATTACACGCTGAAAAAAAATCGCTTCTGTAGTATATTGTCCCAAACATATTCGGCTTGAAGCATATATATGTTTACGGTACACTCTAAATATATAATATTTGGTACACACAAAAATTATATATTTGGGAAGAAGTTGTTCTAAACAAATCCTTGTTTTCACCCTAATACCTTTTATTTGGGATTTTAATTCCGAAACAAAAATGTATTTAAATTTAAGTATTCCGAAAATATCGAACCTTAATTGTGTTAAGTTTTTCAGTAATTTAATGAAAATTTTTTAGAAATTTTTAATTGAAATCGTATAATTTTTGACAACATTAATTTACTCGAAGGATTGAAAAAAATGCTGACATGAAATACCCAGAAATTTAAAATGAGTCCCTTAAAACAGAATGCAATGCTGCTAATGGTATTTTTGACTTGGAGAAATAATTCGAAACGAAGGAAAAATTAAAAATGAAATTAGAAAAATTCACCAAAGTTTTGAAAATATTTCTTAAATTATATATATTTGAAGATAATCCTAAACAATAATTTTATTGGTATATAAATACATATTTTATTTGAGAAAATTAGTTTGCAAATATATTTTGTTGTAATATATTAATATATGCGTTCCAAGTAAATTTTATTGATTTTCAAATAAAATGTATTTACTCAGAAATATAAAACATTTAAAAATTTGTGTTCCAAATATATTTTCTTTCGATTCAAACATATCAAAAAAGGCGATTTTGCCCCGTGTATAAAACATCCATGTAATCCTATGAATAATATAATATTCTCTAGCAAATATTAAAAGAAAGTTACCCAAGGTCAATTTGCTAATTAAACGTTCATTGACAAAGAAACCAAAACTTAACAAAGAATTGAACATTGTTCGAGTAGTTCTTCCCCCAGTCCTTTGACAATCAAATCCTTTGTTTTGGCTTTTATTTTGTACTTTTAGACGTCATCAATTCGCAGACTAGGGATTTATTCACATTCAGGATTTGTTAGTCTCATGTTCATTCAGCCAAATCTCAGCATTAGGTTGTACCGGTCTTTTTCGAATCTATACTCCGCAAAAGGACCACAAAACATGTATACCCTTTAATTTAAGTTGACTATAAATCATTACACTCCAGTCTATCTCTAAAAGAAGAACAAAAGCTCTGCTGCATTTAAGGGCTTCTTAGGAAAAGGCATTAAGTTCAAACCAACCCCCATTCTGTTCTTCAAAAACTGCTAACACCAAAATTAGCCAACAATAATGGAATTAATTTTAGCTGCTAATGTAACTGTATCCGTTTCTCTTTTCCACAAATATCTTGTAGTATTGTCCGTCCACATATCTCTCTATGGTAATTCTTATTCAATTGAATTTATTTATTTCGGTAGCATTAAACAGTACTACTATACCAATTAACTTATCTCCTCACTCCATGGCACATTTTCGCCTTATCGTAAACAATTGAATGTTAGTTTATTGCCAACCTAACCAAACCATTTGCAACACTCTTACCATGTTATGCAGCATTAATGTTTGCGGCGAGGGTCGCCGCACTTTTCTCATTGGCCATTAGGGTTGGTGTCACAAGAAATAAAATCTAATCTACAATGTCTCAGAAGAGCAAACGTACATTATTAAAAGGAGGGTGGGAAATTGATGAAAGTAATTTCAAGATTCATGGCGATCGAAGCAAGAGCAATCGAATACCAGGCATCTTCCTCGACATATTCCACAGGTGTTTGCGTGATCGAATTTTTCCCACCCATTGGAAAATACAAAAGCTTGTGCTAATCCCCAAAGGAAGCAAACCACCGGGGGAACCATCGTCCTACCGCCCCATATGCTTCCTAGACACTATGGCTAAGATCTTGGAGAGAATCCTCTACAATAGGCTAATGTCAGCAGTCGAAGAAAAATGTGCTCTATACGAAAGACAATTTGGTTTTAACAAAGCACGGTCTACCATCGAGCAGTGAAGCTGGTAGTTAATAAGGCGACGAAGGCCATCGAACGAGCAAGGTGAAAAGGCGGAACAAAAAATATTGCGTCGGCTTTACCCTTGATGTGAAGAACGCCTTCAGCTATGCAGATTGGGGGCACATACACGAATCCCTGGTGCGAACCGAAGCCCCGACGTATATTGTAGATATGGTAAAAAGCTATATTATATCTAAGCGACAATGGACTGGAGCACTACAGTGTATCCGCCGGCGTCCCACAATGATAAATCCTGGGTCTACTGTTGTGGAACATCATGTATGACGATGTGCTGAGACTTCCCCTCCCAAATGGGGTTAATATTATAGGCTTTGCTGATGACATCGCTATAATCACGGTCGGAAAACATATCACCGACCGTGATTATAGCGGTCGGCTATAAAGCAGGAGCAAATTTGGCTCGAGTCAGCACACCTACAACTAGCTGCAAATAAAACAGAGGCAATCATCATCACAAGCCGTAAAACAACGGCATATATATGAACGTGATCGTTGGAGATAAAGTTATCCATTCAAGCCGCTCTCTCAAATATTTGGGAGTTATCATAGACAACAGGCTAACATTCAAGGACCACATTGAGTATTTAAGCAAGAAAGCTGCAAAAACTCAAGCGTGCCTGGCACGAATGTTGCCCAACGTTGGAGGTCCTAGACTTGTGAAAAGGAAACTACTAGCCATTGTAGTGAATTCTGTTATTCTTTATGACTCCCCCGCATGGGCGCACTCATTGTGCATAGAATCGTATAGGAAGAAGCTGATGTCCACATACCGCCTAAGTTGTCTTCGTGCAATTTTCGTACGATATCGGAGGATGCAGCAGTTGTTGTCGCTGGCCTTATCCCAATTGACATTGTAGCTACCGAAATGAAACGGATACATGATGGAAAGCCAGAGAATAAAAAGCAGAGATCCGAAGAAGAGCCCAGGAAGAGCGTTCTTCACCGATCGCCACTTGGCAATATCGTTGGCGGAGCAAAAAAAAAAAAAAATAGCGATAGCAATATCACAGTGCAACATTTTCGAGGTCATCGAATGTTGCCTCCGTTTTGACTTCAGTTTCGGAAAGTGTTTATCGAGAGTAACAAAATGCCATTTGGGGTTTTCTGGTTTAGCTCCAATTCGAATTTTAGCGTGTCGTGAATATTTTAGCTGAAACTTGATTTTTTTGTGAGAAAATTTAATTTTTCCAACGACTATATCTAGTTAACTGAAGGGAATTTTGTCGCAGCATAATTTTAGCTATAGACTAGGAGAGAAATGTGTAAAACAAACTGGTTTGCATCTACAAGCAAAGAAAAAATTCGTTTCTGCGAAACGAAATATTAGACAACTACAATTCTCTTTTACGACAACTGAAATTTCTTTTGGTCAGAACAAGTTTCTGTCACAACAAACGAAATTTCAGTTGTCTTAAACGAGAATTGTAGTTGTCTAATATTTCGTTTCGCAGAAACGAATTTTTTCTTTGCGTGTAGTGCATAAAAATCGCAAAATTGTCGAGAAATTGTCAATTTGTTGGAAAATTTCAGCACTTAATTTATCATAGATCGGAATCGACTTTTCCGATTTGGTTGAAATATACTAACAAGTAGTATATAAGTTATTGGAGAATCAATATTTCACTAAATTCTAACCTTTTGTGGGGTAGGTACTAGAAGGAGTGGACCAATATGGTCCGTCTTCGAATTTATTCTGAGATAGAAAAAAATTTACCAAATACCAAATTTTAATAAAATCGGTTACTCTTGTCGAGAGTTATCGAGCGCACCAGCACACAGGCGGACGGACATTGCTCAAATTACTTAAATGACCCAATACGTATTTTCGTCATACTTGGGTTCTTAGGTTATTCCATAATGACCTAATAACTATGGTAAAAGTGATGGTATAAAAGTGGAAAGTCATTCCTCACTGCTTTGTGAAGTGTCGTCGCACCAGCCAGCCTCATAGACAGAAAAACGTACCTCAGGAGCTTTAAAAAGTTCTGAAGAAGATTTCGCCCAAACCGCTAGCTAGTAACATACGCTCTCCCTCTATATGTTTACTCGAATGCGGTTTTCTGACCTATATCTTTTTCGATTTATGATAAAGAAATCGACTCCTATAATTTTCATAGTGGCCTTCGCATAAAAAGTCATCTGTATCTAATGACATCTCTCTGGGGGGGGCAATGACACTCTTAACATATTAACTGCAATACATTCTAATGTCACTTATATAGAAATGTGTGTGTGTGTGTTTCTAATGAAACTAAGTTTTGCTTGCTAATTATGAACATTTAATTAATTCTATAACTTTTTGATTTCAAGTGGGGAATATACCGATTAATTTCTAAGCGCTCTATGGCTTTCGATAGGTTGAATTTGCATAACATTTGCAGTTGATTAGATTTCAATTCCCAAAACGACTTTATCGCTACTTAAGAGTTCCAAACACTCCCACTGGTGAGGGGGAGGTTGCATATTTCAAGCCGAATTATAATGATTGAATATTAAGTGCTTTAATCTAGGGCATACTTTTAGGCATACCATTTTCTTTGTTGGCATTGTATAGTTTAAGGCTTCCAACTATGTCAACTTGACAATTGATTATAAATAAGAACATTTTTGTTGTGTTTATCTTTCTTTCTTTCACTTAGGATTTTAGTAAAGAATTTCCATTTAAATAATTGCTTCTGTGTACATGACAAATGAACTGACAATTTAAAAAAGCTAAGTAATTGCCTACTTTTAGGAACATAACCGACATTTACAACTGATTGACAGACACAATATTTAATAATATTTGCTTTGTTAAATAAAGCTTTTAAATCTATTAAATCGAGTTTCCATGTCAATGTTATATTGGCAAATAACAAAACTATTGTTTATAGAAATCGATTTGTAAATAGACAAGAAATAATTGCCTAGAATTTTGGGTCAACGCTATCACATTTTTGTTATATAACATAATAATTTTGTAATTTTTCACTTCAATTACATTTGTTACGAAAACATGATAACTTTGACAATTACTTTATTTGCATTTCAATTAGAAATCATGAAATTTTACACCAACACAACTTACAAATCAGAACAATAGAAATATCCAATGTAATTGTAAATTGTCAATCAAAGAATAATGGCCACAAATTATATTTTTGTCATTGTAACACACATCTGTCAAAAGCAGCAAAGAAATTTGACTGTTTTTTTTCAATTGTATAAATATATATAAACAGTCACAGTATGAAGTCACTCATTGAGTTTTGAATCAAATTCAATTCAATGGAATTGTATTAAGTTACAATGACATTTTTTTGCTCCTTTTCCTCCTCCATCGGAAAATACAAAAATAAACATGAACATATAGGAAATACTCGTATATGTATAAAGAATTGTATGGATGGCCGAGTTTCATAGTGTGTCGTGAAAGGAAGTTTATGACAGGATTAATTTGGGTTGAAAGAAGGACCTGTCTAAACTTCTAAGGGGCTAGGATATTAAATTTCGACGTAAGAAATAGTTTTTCGCAAAAAGTTAAGACCATTTTAGATGGTCGTATAACATATTAAATATACCAATTATTTCCATTGAAAACAATGGTATTTAAAATCATAAAGAAAAATATAGGGTGATTCCAACGGAACGGGTGTGACATTGTTACTGAGTATTTTCCTGATTTTGATCTATATAATTTATAACGACAACTCACAATGGGTGGTTTATGTAGATATTCATAAGTGTTACCTACTGACACGCAAGGAAATTAAATAATAATTTTATAAAAAAAATGGTTGATATAATACCGTAACGGGTGTAACCTTAGGTTTTGATAAAATCTTGATCAGCCGCTTTCTTTATTGTATACTCTAAAATTTTTCTATGCACTGCCAACAAAAAAAACGTTTTTGGTATCTCGAGAGTATAGTGTATATTGTAATCTTCATTCCAAATAATTTAAATTATTAATCCATTTGTAGTAAATATTTTAATATGTAACGGGTGTGGCAAGCCAATTTAACGGATGTGACATAGTCTCAATCTGGAGGAGTAATAAGTAGATCGAAATATTGTCCAGGATTTATTAGCCATCATGCATCTATTAAACTAGTTTTTTCTGCGAAAAACAAAATCAAAGTCGATTTATTCACTAAATCATATTCATATTTCCGACTTTCTTTATCACATAGAGTAAAAACTTACAAATACAAAATTCGTTGCCAAAAACAAGTTTTGACATCTTAAAAACTCTTTCTCTTTTGTATCAATGTTTATGACAATGCTGTTTTTTCATTTTCTACAAAGAATTAGTTTCTGAATTAGAATACGCTGTGTGTCCTGCTAGAATATTATAAGCAGAAATTTTCTCAAAATAATGTTTAGGTCGGTTATTCTTAATTTTTTTAGTTTTCCACCTACGTTCTAAAATATATTGATATTTTTTAACTCCATTTGAGAAGTATTCTTATGCCTTTTATTCCAGAACCAATCAAAACCTTGTACCATTGAATAAGCTGATTTAAAATGACCTTATGGACCTTGACTGCTGCACACATCCTTCTCTTTATGATTGCTCCTATATCATCTATTTATTTTTTCAATTTATACCGAAATTTCTGCTTTCTATTATTTAATTTCATACTTGACATAAAATTATTAAATATACAATATTTTTAAATCGAATAAAAATTATTAACGGTCTTTGCGTAACGGGTGTGACAAATATTAGAATGCAAATTCTAGCGTAAATATTGCAATGATACTGAAACATTTTGATTCACTTTATACTATGTAACCTTGACCTAACTTACACAAAAGATGATATATGCATATCTACATAAAATGTATTTAATTTAACTTTTTCTATATTTTGGGTATCGGGTGTGACAAAAAAAAAACGCTCCAAGATACAAAACCGTTTGCGGGCACTGAATATTTTCCAAAAGTTACGAATTTTACACTAAACTACACTTAAGGATGCGTACTTTCTTGTAGTCAAAAGAAAAATTTCAGAAAAAATTTCAGTTCAACAGTAAAATTAGTGCATCCAACAATTTTATAATAACCTATAGAAAACTCATTGCTAGGAAAAAAAAAACTATTCCTAAATTTCATTGACTCTTCATGAATTTCTAAAATTCAATTGTATTTATTGTAATCAAAAATTTGTACAATTTGTTTGGTAATATACAGTGTTACAAAGAGTTCAAGGATCTTTCCTTTTTCTGCTTAGAAATTAGATTTGATTTAACGACATTTATATTTCAGTATATGTATAATATTTATCATTGGAGGCAAAAAATTTCAAAAAACCTTTTTGATTATTTTAGGTTTTTAGATAAAACTTAGAGACTACTTATCCTACTTAAGTGGAAGCCAGCTCCACTAAATGGCTAAACCCGGAATAGGAACATCTGTTATTAAACTTAAGAGTGCGCTTGTTAATTTGGTTAATGACCATGTCTACACCAGATAGCTGGTGCAATCTTCTGGTGGAATAAATCCAGGGGAGGTTATGAATTAATTTGAGCAGTTTATTTTGTAAGACCTGCAGTTTTCCCAAATGGCATTTAGCGCTTGTAGCCCAAACTGGTGCTGCATAAAACATAACAGCATGGAATATTGATTTTAGTATTAATTTCTTATTGTTTAAATTGAGACTAGAATTCCTGTTAATGAAGGGGTATAGAGATCTTATCAGTATATTTGATTTATTAACGATATAAGGAATGTGATCCTTGAATTTCATTTTTGGATCTAAAATTACTCCCAGGTATTTAACTTTATTTTCCCAATCAACTTACTGTTGTTGATAGTGATACTACTCTGCGGTAGGAAACATGCCTTTCTTTTCCTGGTGAAATAGATAGCCTGACTTTTGTCGCAATTAATCATGATTTTCCACCTCACGAAGTAGCTTAGTAAATTATCCAGAGCAGACTGTAGATAACAAATTATTTCTTCAGATAAAATTCCAGAACATAAGACCGCAGTGTCATCAGCAAATATAGACATTGTGCAGTGTTCCAGTTGCGGGACATCTGCCGTATATATGTTGTACAGCACTGGAGACAGACAAGAGCCATGTGGGCAACCAGCAGGGATGTTAAATATATCTGAACTTTTTGAACCGATGTGAACCCTGAAAGTCCTAGCGGTTAAAAAACTTTGGATTATTCTTACTAATTCCTTCTTTATATCCAGTAGAACCATGCCTGTAGATTTCTGCTGGTTAAAGTTTGATTCGACTAAATTCCTTATTCTAATTAGCGGATGTACAGTATTGTGTTCTCTACGGAAATTGTTGAGGAGGTAGTGTGTTATTTGTGTCGATGAAATTTGTAATTTTGTCTCTAATTATTTTCTCTAAAACCTTTCTGATGGATGAAAGCAAACTTATGGGACGGTAAGAAGATGGAGCATCTGGCGGCTTGTTAGGTTTCCTGATAGGAATAACCTTAGAGTCCTTAAATTCGTTGGGAAAATATCCCAATTTAAGGTATGAATTAGCGAATAATGTCAAAAATTTGATACCCCTGTGAGGCAAAGCTTTGAGGCATTGGTTATTAATTCTATCAATACCTGGGGACTTTTTCGATTTAAGTCTCTTGATTATGGCAGAAACCGTTGTTGTCGTGATTGAAATTTCATTAGCAGAAACTGTGTTTACAGAATTGAATGAATTGATGGTGACCGTTACTAAATCATTTGTGGAAGAGTCGCCAAGATCTGAAGAAAGGGAATGATTATTAGAAAAAGTTTGTGCTAAAACTTCACATTTTTCTCGAATCGTTGTAAAGCGAGAGTTATTGTTCTTCAATATAGGAATGTTTGATGACTTCTTCCTTAAAATTTTTGTTAGGTTCCAAAAAGGGGAAGAGCCTTTATCTAATGTTAGTAATAAACGATTCCATGATTCATTCCTAAATATAACCATTTCCTCTTTAATAATAACGTTCAACCTTTTAACTTCGTAGTAATCAATGATATGTCTGTATCTCTGCCAATTGCGACGATGCCGATTTCGTGTACGAATTAAAATTTTAATACGGTTTGGCAAGGGTTTCCTTGTCTGGGGTCAGTTTACGTGGAATCACCCTATAGCAATAGCTGAAAAATAAGCTGAGGATCTAACAAACGCAATTACTGAGGCATGCGAGGCGTCAATGCCGAAAAGAACACTTTCGAAGAGAAGGCAGCCTTGCTGCTGGTGTAATGAACACCTGTAAGTCAACTGCGGTCTGTTGTCCTAAAAGCTAGGCAGCGAGTAAGAGGAAAACCTACTTTTGAAAGTCTCCAAAAAGAGGAATTCAGAGAGTCACAAAAATCCTTGCAAATACAGAGCAAAGAGAGCAAACGCACATGCGTGGGACAATGCTAATATCTATCCATGGGGACTGCCTATACGATAGTATGGAAGAAGATGCAGGTGAAATCACCACAAATAACGTGCCCAAAAATGCTGCAAAATATAATTGGTACGTACATTGTTCCCACAATCCAGTGTCGACGCCTGATACCGGATATCTCTCGGGAAGAACTTGAAGAAGCATGCAAAAAAAATTGGTACTAACAAAGCGCCAGGTCCAGAGGAGTACTAAGCATTGCATTTAAGACTGCAATCCATCGAAGACCAGACATCTTCATCGCAACATTTCAGAGGTGTTTTTATGAACGTATTTTTCCCACCTAGTGGAAAATACAAAAGATTGAGCTCATCCCCAAAGGGAACAATCCACCCGGGGAACCATCGTCCTTCCGCCCTATATGTCTCCTAGAGATTATGAAGAAAATCTTAGAGAGATTCCTATATAATAGGGTAATGACAGCAGTCGAGAAAAAGGGCCCCCTATCCGAATTAACAATTTGGTTTCAGGAAAGCGCGATCTACGCGACACGAGCCTTTTTTGAGCGATTGTCAAATTGTGCGGGATCCAATGAGAACAAACCATTTTTACGGCCAGGTGTTCATGCAATATCGAATGTATGCTGATGGAAGAAATGCCCAAGGATGCCACTATCTCACGGGTCGTCACATGACGATCTTGCACATGACTGCAAACAACACAAATGATGATCGTACGTCAAAACGTTCTGAGTACGTTTATGCTAAAAAATGTCAAACTTTCCAATGGTAATGTAAGATGGCGCTAGGCAACACTTAGTGTTTCCTCGGCCAGAAATATATATAGCAACCCTCGTAAACGACGCCTGGATATACTGCGGTCGGCATTTCTAGGAAGTCTGACAGATCTTTACGGTACCGATATTCGTACTATTGATAACTTTGTTTATCAAAAAGGATGATTTCGATGAAGGTCGTTTGAGCCCGTAACATAACTACATTGGGTGCTTCTAGCAACAAATCAAAAGATATACCAAATGACAAAATATGGTCACATTTTTTACCACATACGATAAAGACAATCACTTGAATTTGTTCAAAAATTTATCTAATACGAGTGTATATTTTCTATACCGATAAGTAAAGCTCAATGTGAACAATTATTTAGTATTTGAAACAATGTACATTCGAAAAATATAGTAACCGAATGTCTTTTCACTTTATAATGGCTGAACTAGTCATAAGATTAAATACAGATAAAAAAAGTTGCCAGTAATTCCAGTCATTTTTTAAAAAAAATGCCGAGGGAGTAAACTTAGTGAATTTCGCGCAGAATAACACACATTTTTTTGGCAAAAGTAATATTGACCTGTTTGTTATGTTATATGTTTGAACATTTTTAGGTTTGTTTTTTTTTTAACCATTATAACAATGTTTGAAACTGTGAAGCTGCAATGAGTTTTTTAATAAAAAATGCCAAAAACAATAATAAAATATGAACTTTTCAATTGTTCCGAAAAATTCTGCTTTTTAGTCTCGGTTTTTCAGACTTTTTGAATTTGGTGTCTGGCAACCCTAGCTGAATCATACATTTATCAGAAGATTCCACACCTCCAGCGCAGCAAAAAAAGCAATGTCAATAGTAATATCAACAGCAATTCAGTTTTAATTATTTGTTTAATTCTTTAAATTGTAGATATTTTTATCGGTCTTCCGAAGAAAAGAGATTCTTAGATTTTAAGAAACACCTCTTTGATTCCAAGCAAAGTTTGTTTGTTTCACATACAAGTTTTTTTGTTTCAATGACATGTTTCTTTGGCTGAAAATTGTAGACACAATTCTTCGAATCAAATAACCTTTTTCTTTGTTTTAATGAACAAACAGTTCTCAGTGTAGCTATTGTGATATTAAAATAAGGGAGACTTTTCCTAAATTTATCACTTTTTCCCCAACTGAAGAAACTTTTAAAGCATCCCTACGTAGTCTTGATACGAGTATCCTTGTACATTATATTTGGAACTCTGACTCTTTGCATACCGGTCTGTTGTGATATGATTGATTTACAATAATACGGCACAAAACGACGAACACACCAACAATTACTATAACTACATATGTATATTTGTCGTCACTGTATTGTTGTGTCTGTCGCCTTTGTGAGGATTATCGAATTGTCCCGTTGAGCACGACACACACGTACGAGTACATATGTTTGTCCACACAGTATGCCAAGAAAGTGTTTTGATATCGCAAAAAATTTATATTCTGATCTAATTTTTTGAAAACACAAAATTTTGTGTTATATGTAAAACCATTTGCTTTTGATATTTGTTAAAAAATAAATAATTTTCTGACAATAGTTTCATCAAAAACAACAATTAAATAAATTTCCCACAAAAATTGTTGGAGGATGGCTTTTTAAGCTTTTTCGGCTCCATACTGCGATCCGGAGTGCATTTATGGAAATTTGAAATTCACACCAGTCTTTTGCCTAGCTTGTCAACTACATAATGGAATTAAAAAACAAGTAAAAGCGTTAAGTTCGGCCATGCCGAATCTTATATACCCTCCACCATGGATAGCATGTGACCTCACAAAATAACTCAAACCTAAAGAAAATAACACCGAAAACACAAAAAATATAGTAGATGAGAACAGTAGGAATCACAACAAGTTAGATGCTATATATGGGAGCTATATCTAAATATTGACCGATATGGCCCATTTGCAATCCCAAACAACCTGCAACTATAAGAAGTATTTGTACCAAATTTGATCAACCTAGCTCTATTATTACGGATTGTAGCGTGATTACCACAGACGGACGGACGGACAGACGGACATGGCTAAATCGTCTTAGAATTTTACGACGATTAAGAATATATATACTTTATGGGGTCTCCGATCAATATTTAGAGGTGTTACAAACGGAGTGACAAAATGAATATACCCCCCATCCTATAGTGGTGGGTATAAAAATAAATATTGTACTTTTTAAAAGGATTCCTCCGAAGTGAAAAACTGGCATGTCAAAACATTTTCTTGACATACTGTACCTACTGTACTTTTTTGACATACTTTACCTGCGAATAATATTTTTCCTTGTATGGCTTTTGAAATAGCATAAAACTTTTTCTTCTGAACTGAGTTCTATACAATGAACTGAGTTTTCATAGCATAAAGCATAAAGTTTTGTGTTATACCATGAATTGAACATCATTTATATGAAATTTGCGGGTAAATTAAAAATAACTTGAGAGGCCTTCCAGAAGGCCTGCTGTAATTTTATAAAAAATAATGTAATTTTATAAGAAGAAAATGTTTGTATGTGCGAGTATTTTTCCGACCCGATTTTGTCTCTGTCCGAATTTAAGGGTACTTTACTTTTTTATTTGTAATTTAATTGTAAATACCTGTGACAGCTATTATTCTATTATTACTTATTCTTACTAATAAGTTATTATATTTCATTTATTTACAGGTAAATATTTTGTGGAGAAATTATTAATTATCAATTGCTCTGTAAGTATGTACTTATATATGAATACATTACATATACAAATAATATATTTCAATTCAGCATAAAACAAAATTCGTAGAATTTATTTATAGTATTTTTATGTTAATACATATATTGCATCGTTGTAAGTGCTACGCCAATAATAGCAGTTTTTGTGGGCGCTCATAGCACATTCAAATAACTCAAATAACCCAAGCAACTCGTACTTTAATTCGTTGATTTTAGTCATTGTTAAAACACTCTTGTGCGCTGGTGCGTTGTCTTGATGAAAAATTATTTTTTTGTGTTGTAAGCCAGGACGTTATTCTAGAATTTGTACATTTAATTTATCCAAAAGGTTGCAATAGTACTCTGAATTTATTGTTTTACCCTTTTGCAGATAGTCAATCAATAAAATACCTTTGAAGTCCCAAAAACCGTTGCCATAACCTTACCAGCCGATTGATTTTTGCCTTCTTTGGGCACTTCCTCCAGTTTCAGTCCATTGTTTGGATTTTTCTTTTGTCTCTGCAGTCTGGATCCATGTCTTATCAACAGTTATGAAACGACGCTTAAAATCCATTTTATTTCGCTTAAAACGATCCAAACAAGTTTGAGAAATGTTCATTCTTATGCGTTTTTTGTCGACTGTTAACAAGTGCGGCACCCATCTTGCAGAAAGCTTTTTCATCTGTAGTTCTTCGTGCAAAATTAAATGGACTCGATCATTTTAAATGCGCATGATATTAGCTATTTCACGAACTTTTATTCGTCGATCATTTAATACCATTTCATGCACTTTGGCTACAATTTCTGTTGTTGTTGCTCTTTTTGGACGTCCACTACGTGGTTCAACTTCAATGCTTGTACGACCACGTTTAAATTCAGCAAACCAATTTTTTACTGTTGCATATGAAGGAGCACTTTCACCTAACACATTCACCATATCATTATGAATTTCTTGTCCCGATAAACCTTTTGTATGTAAATATTTAATGACACCACGCATTTCTAATTTTTCCATTGTAAACAAATCGCGGATGCGTCTTTTGTGAACACCTGTTTCTATATGAAGGAGTTGCCAGATCGAAGCAAAATTTAACATGTGTTCATAGCAGAGATGTAAGTTTCCAAAACACTTAACTTTTTTCTGTTTATACCGCGCTTTTTGTGCTAGGCTAAGAAGTTTCCGAACCGCCCTCGTAGAATGATCGAAAAAAAAAACAACAAACACTTCACACTTTTTGATGTTTACAATCTAGTCCACTGATGGAAAACGCGGTACAATTGTACCACTTTTGGTACAATTGAGGAAATTTCGGTACACTGGTACAATCAACCAATTTTTGGTACATTTCTCTGGCTTATAAAATTAATAAAAAAACCTATTCATTACGATATCATTTTGTACGTATGCCTTTTGTACCAGCATGCACCACAACTATAATTTGCATCGTTGATTAAAACAATTAAGCAAGAAGACAGCGTTAAGTTCGGCGATGCCGAATCTTATATAACCTCCACCATGGATCGCACTTGAATAGTTTCGGGTACAAATAAACCCAAATTTCAGCCCCCATTCGTTGAAATTTGTGGTTTTTATTGCGTTAAGAAGAAAAATCCAGAGGGACCTTTTTGTGGGGGCTATATTAAAACATGGACCGTTGTTTGTGTGAAGGTTTCTGAGTATAAATACACCCAAAATACCAATTTTCAGACCGATCATTTCAAATGTGTGGTCTCTTGACGTTTAGAATTCAAATCGGATGGAGGATATATCGTCGCTGGATGACCAACTGACGGAACTAACATTTTCAAAATTGTTCAGGAGAGCAGATTTTCTGTTTTTGAGACAATGCTACTTCTTCCCAATGCAGTAATTTTATTATACAATATGAAGTTTGTTTTTCTTATTATGTACAAAACTTCTAAATAACATTGTCAGATACGTCGATAAATGTTTACCGTTTTTTGGATATAACTAAAAAGCTACAATCTCTAAATGTACACACACGTTGTACAATGACTAGGAAAGTGCTGTCAGTTGGTCATCTAAGCGGTGTTATGTGGGGGCTATATTATTAAATTGATCGATATTGCTAATTTTTATTCATAGGTTAGCTGTAGCTATAAGAAGTATCTGTACCAAATTTCAGTCATCTAGATCAATAGTTGTAGATTATAGCGTGATTACAACAGACACTATAATCTATATCGTCTTAGAATTTTACGACGATTAATAATATGTGTATGTATATACTTTATGATGCCTCCCATGAATACTTCGAGGTGTTACAAACGGAGTGACAAAATTATGATACCCCCTTCCTATGGTGGAGGGTAAACAAATAAACAAAACAAATCAATTTTCCATAAATCAAACTAAATTTTTCACTTCTGGTAATTTGGTACAATCGTGGTACACTTGATACAATTTCTTGATCACTGTGGTACAATTAGAAAATTGTCCAATCCCATCACTGATCTAGTCGTGTACTCTGCTCTTTCTGTTGTTGTATTCTTTACACTCGGTTTCAATTCGTCAAACGATGAATATAATGAAGCGAGTACACTACTGTCTTCTATTTCTTCAGTATGTACACTAGTGTATTTACCCCTCAAAATCAATAAATGTCTAACGTGGTCCGTCGCTCTTTGTTGTTGCGTCTCTCTTTGCAATGACAATGAGTATAGTAGTGCAGTGTACACTGAAATCGAGTATTTTTGTTTAGCTGTGCAGTGCTTGAATGAGTGTACTTCTCTATTGTCTTGTTACTTATATGTTTTGAAACCTGTTTGGCGGTTACTGTTCTCTTCACTCATTCAGTTGTTTTGTCAAAATAGAGTGTGTGGCAGTAAGTATTTGATAAACAACTGAATGTCTTGAACCTCTGCATTCATTGCAGAGGTTTATATCCCATACAAAAATGTGCAAATCATACCAAAATTGAATGGCTCATAACCTTAATTCCAGTACACATAAACACTTTTAATTTGCCACAGAAGATCCCATGTTCAGTGGAAAATAGGCGTATTCATCAAGGCACTGCTGGTACCATCCCACACAAATTGACAGATTCATTCGAACACAACCATCAAAATGTTTTCATATTTTGTATTTTAGACAACATTTCCAATGACTATAAGTACAGGGTTTTCCAACAAGAGGTGTTATTTTGAATCACCCGGTATTTCGGTAGCTGTCACTTTTGAAGCTTTTATTCTTTGACATTTGACAAGTAGAAACTACGAATTACTAAAAATGGAACGATACATGATCATCGACCGTTACAAAACGATCAAAAAAACGATCGAACAAAAAAACGATACGAACGATACAAAATCATCTTGACTCATGAGGCCCATTTCCACCTCGGTGGTTACGTCAACAAGCAAAATTGTCGCATCTGGGGCTCGGAAAACCCAAGAGTTATTGTTGAGAAGCCTCTCCATCCCCAACGTGTGACTGTTTGGTTCGGTTTATGGTCCGGCGGAGTCATTGGACCTTACTTTTTCGAAAATGAAGTTGGATCAACAGTTACGCTGAATGGATAGCGCTATCGAGAGATGATTAATGATTTTTTATGGTCGGAGTTGGATGGTATTGATCTGGACAACGTTTACTTTCAACAAGACGGCGCTACGTTCCACACAAGCAACGAAACCATTGCTCTGTTACGGGGAAAGTTTCCGGACCGTGTTATCTCTCGAAGAGGTAATCACAATTGGCCACCGAGATCTTGTGATTTAACACCTTGCGACTTCTTCCTTTGGGGCCACGTCAAAGATAAGGTCTACGCCAACAGCCCAGCGTCGATTTAAGACCTCAAAGATAGAATTCGTGAGGCTATCGAGGACATAGGGCAGCCACTTTGCGATTTGGTTATGGAAAATGTCATAAAAAAGGATATGGTCCTGTATGCGTGGTCGTGGTGGCCATTTGGCTGATATTGTTTTTCATTATTAACGGCATACCGTCCTCTTTATTATGACATAAACATCCGATCATTTATCTCAAAAAATGGCATTTTTTTTTGAATACAAAAATAACACCTGTTATTGGAAAACCCTTTATAAATAATTTGACAAATAACGAAAAAGTTGTGTACAGCTTCCAAACACTCGAAGTCCAGTCAGCAAATGAACGGCGTTATCAATGGGTTCCCGGGTCAGGTGGAGCTTTAACGAATGCATGTCTAAGTTCCGACGCAAAAATCGCCAATTTAAAGTCTGTGATAGTCCAAGTTCTTGTGTACGACAAGGAATCGTCTATTTGGGGTTATCCTGCAAACGTTCACGGCCGATTTGGCACTGCTTTGACGTATGATTGTTGACTATTTGTTTAACGAATGGTTCCTCTCGAATTTGGCCATCAAAACCAAACAAATAGACTCGACTTTGAAGCAGGCAATGAAGCCGTCCAAAATTTAGGCTGCGGTGGCGCATGTAAAAATTCGATAAAGCCGATAAAGTTTCAACAAACGATGGCGCACGAATTTCATTCTCAGGCAAAGATGGCGCTTACAGATATTTACAATTAGATGAAAAAACTTAAAATTAACACAAAAATTTAAGAAAAGTTATGGAAGTTTTGATGAAAAGTTATGGAAGTTTTATGATGGTTGCATAAAATAAATCTTTTTTGACTCACTAAATAAAGTTCGGCGGCTGAATTTCAGCCAATACGCGCAGCTAAACTAAATGTGCGCCGCGTCGGCTTCATAGTCTGCTTTGAAGGTAATAATTTAGATAGTAATGCCATTTGGCAGATGCGCACCAGACAGATTCAACAAAAAATCGCCCTAATTTCTTTGTAGAAAAGGCCTAAGTACATTACATACACCTTTATATTAGAGACATACGTGTCGACGACCGACCTACATATCGCTCACTCACTTCAAGAGTGACATAACTCAAAATTTTAAATTTTTGGGGTTGCTTTACAAAAATGCGATTTTTGCAAATGTCCATAAATTAATCTCAGGGAAATTTGGTCTATAAGTAAACAACCATATTTCGGATTATTCAAGCGTTTTTTAACATATTATTTCATGTTACTTATCCTTTTATACGGACTTAAAGTTACACATCTTGGTAATTTTCAATTTTGAGTTATGTCACTCTTGAAGTGAGTGAGCGATATGTATATTGACTACAATCGACCAAGGGAAAGTATCGAATAAATATGTAATGTACTTAGGCCTTTCTTTGTAGAGCGCCTCCTCCTTTACACCTTTATATTAGAGACATACGTGTCGACGACCGACCTACATATGTATATTGACTACAATCGACCAAGGGAAAGTATCGAATAAAAGGAAACTTGGGAAATGAAATAATATGCAAAAAATGTCCGTACGTCCGCCTACACCACATACGAGTATGTATTGTTTAAATCAGACCATATCCTGAAGGGATATGCAGGCATTATGTGCATTCACACAATGTCCTCTATTGATGACATAAATAGACATAAATATAAAGTTATATATATATATCCTTTGCATATCCTTATACTTAGAGACAAACAAAATGTCCACATTATTTTCCGTAATAGAGATGGTAATTGAAAAAGTTTTACGGTCTTTTTCAATGGCTGAT
Organism: Eudasyphora cyanicolor; assembly: GCA_963930755.1. Taxonomy (NCBI): domain Eukaryota; kingdom Metazoa; phylum Arthropoda; class Insecta; order Diptera; family Muscidae; genus Eudasyphora; species Eudasyphora cyanicolor. Next base: position 139,999,625 of record OZ005736.1, on the reverse strand, counting down.
ATTGTATGTGTGTGTTCGTATCTTTGCATTGAGTGTTGTTTTCTGTTTCCTTTTTCCATATGTTACAGTTGTGCTATTTACGTTCCCAACGAAAAAAGAACCTCCAAAGAAGTGATAAAAATCCTAAACTTGTGATCCGCAAGTTGTTCAAAATTGCATCGTCACCAATGAATTTAACAAGAGCTTGTCGCGCCATAATGCTATTCCTTTGCTGTGCATTTGATCCAGTGCTTAGAAAGTAATGCATATTCTATTTTTGGGAAGCTCTTAGGATGTAAACATATCTCTTGAGAAAGTACAAAAATCTTTTTTACTTTATCTTAAATTTTTTTTTCTAATTTTATACATATTTGGAAGTTTTTTTTTTAATTATTCAAAGTGAAAAACCCGGATATCCTAGGGCCGCAACAGCATAACATCACACCTTCACGCGCACGGCCACAAACGAGTTCGAATTGCCACTGTCCTGAGACCCATATGTGGATGATTTCGACATTACCCTGGCTGTTCCTAACTCTACTTTCACTTGATTTTTTTTAATTTTTTTGAACAAAATTGTAAATATGTATTTAATCAAATTGTTTCAATGTAAAATATAATACTTATATTTAATGATTTATGTTTTTTAGTAATGTTTATAAATTTTTTATCAATTAGTATTTTTATGGGTGATTAGTTTTTGTTCCTGAAGACTTGCGTCATTCGCCTGTCAAATTTTATATTCCGTAAAATTCAAATTTCCAAACTATTCTGGATTTCCAATAATTAAAATTATAAGGAGTATTAAATCGACTACAAATACTGAGGGTTGGTTTTGTGCCAACAATATTCATAAAACAAGTAAGAAAGTTTCAGTCGGGAAAACCGACTAAGGTATACCCTCACTTTGTGAGTAATGTAATATATAACACCAATAAATCTGTCAATTTGTGTGGGAGGTACCAGAAGGGGTTTTCCAAATACACATATTTTTCGGTAAACAGTACATTCTTAAATACATTGCATTGTGCTGAACTATAAGCGTTTGTGTGCACTGGTATATTAAAGTTACGAGCTATGTAATTTTGGTATGATTTCGTCATTGGAGGTACAAAAAGGGGCGGGGTGATAACGCCCACTTTTTACAGGACTATAGGCACTACAACAGCATTACACTGTACAAAATTTCAAGTATTTGTATGCACTGGTATTAAAGTTACAAGCCGTTTACTTTGGTACGAAACGGGCCATTTGTGTGGGCGGTACCAAAAGGGGCTGTACAATGATGCCCATTTTTTACCGGACTATAGGCGCTACAAAAACATTATACTGTAGAAAATTTCAAGCATTTTTATGCACTTGTATTAACGTTATAAGCAGTTAAATTTTGATGCAAAATGGTCCATTTGTGTGGGAGGTACCAAAAGGGGCATGCCAACTTCACCCATTTTTCTCGAGTTAATAGCGACTAATATACTAATATTATGTGCAGAATTTCAAAAGATTCGAATAAGTAGTATAGAAGTTATTAAAGAATCAATATTTCACTAAATTTTAACCCTTTGTGTGGGAGGTACCAGAAGGAGTAGACCAATATGGCCCATCTTCGAACTCATCCGGAGATAGATCAAAATATTACCACATACCAAATTTGAAGTCAATCGGTTACTCCTTTCGAGAGTTATCGTGCGCACCAGCCAGCAGACACACAGACAGACAGACAGACAGACAGACAGACAGACAGACAGACGGACGGACATTGCTCATTCGACTTAAAATGACCCAAAACGGATTTCCTCCGAACATACTTAGGGTCTTAGATCACTCCTTCGATGTGTTACACTTTTTTCCGTAGCAAATGATATATACCCTCGTCACACTAAAGTGAGGGTATAATGATGAAAGTCGCGCTTTGTCTTCCGAAATGAGATTTCACACTCACATGCGTCATTCCCCTGTGCTGCTTTCCTTTTTAAAGTTCAATACTTTTTATAACCTTTTTTGTGCTTTGTAACTTCATTGTGAAAACCAAGTTCCGATCCATGCAAATTTTTGGAATGCAAGTATTTAAATCGAAATTATATAGACTTTTGTAGTCAATCGTCATTCCCCTGTCATACAAAATGACGATTAACAAGGGATCTATAAAGGGCAACCACCAGGATTCTCGATCTGATGGCATGTTTGGGTAGAAAACCTCAAAATAAGAAGAAAAATTAACGGGCATTTTATCGATAACACGCTTAGTTATCAAGTAATCGGACAATAAAGTTTGAAAAATCATCAAAAACCATTAATTTTTCTCGTAAAATGACCTTAATAATATGTTAAAAAATCGCTACTTTTTCGAGAACTATCCTAGTTACTGATATATGAAAGAAAAAACCGAATAAATCAATAATTGTTTTCTATAACTACCATGCGACACTTGTTTTCCCCTGTCAAAAATACGCCAGGGGAATGATGATTAACAAGGGAACTATAAAGGGCGACCACCAGAATTCAAGATTTGATGCCATATTTGTATCGAGCACCTCAAAATAAGACGAAAAAATAACGGACATTTTATCGATATCTTGCCTAGTTATCGGACAATAAAAATTAAAAAATATTTTTTTAAAACTATAACGTCCGAAAACTCAATAACTACGCGAGACATCGATGAAATGCACATTATATTTTCTTCTTATTTTGAGGTGCTCTTACCAAATATTTCATCAGATCGAGGGGCCTCGGATATTATACCCTCCGAGGGCTTTATTTTAAAAAAATTCATAGGATTCTGTTAAAAATTTAAAAGTGACGTGTACCTTCGATATTAGACTAGCTATTCTTAAATGGATTATATCTACCTATTTGAAGTGTCCTTTTCCCGAAAACTGGATTTTTATACCACATTTTGGAATTTTAAAATAGGATCGACGTTTAATTCGAGGGACAAAATCAGTTCCATCTAAAAAGGGCAAATGTTTTCCAGAATTTCGCGTCGACGGGGAACATTTTATTAAGAATCGAAATCACCATTATTGGCTGCTTTGGAAGCTCTCTTTATCTCAGTATTATTAAATCGGAGTGTCCAGGTTCACACTCCGCAGCAGGTATTTAACTTTTTTCTTTAAAATTATTTTTTTTATGTTGGTATTATTTATTGTAGACCTGTAGAATTTTATTTGATTTTCGGATAGTTCGGCTTAAGGTCCTTTGTTGGAACTTAAAACTCGTTAATTTATTTAATTTATTATTTTTTTTTAATTTTTTTAAACATAGTAAATTTTTAAAATCTATTTTCCGCAACAACATTTTGATTTTTTATATTTTTTTATAAAATACAAATATTTTCCGCTTCTTTGAAAGTATTTACATTTTTTTGCTGGGTTTTTAAGGATGTCTGCTTTGTCTCTCTTTCTCTTCTACATAGCAATATGAGTTCTTCGATTGATAGTTTCGTGTATTGTGTCTGTCGTTAGGAGTCTGATGAATGCATCTCCCCACCCCAATCTCCTTGTCCAGCTTGGATGCTCTGTGCCACTGCTTTCCTTCATCATCACTCTTCTCGTTATCCCTCCCACTCCCTCTCTTTCGATGTCTCTGTTGAAGTTTTTGTGGTTTAATGTCGTCTCATTTGACTTGATTCCCTCGGCTGTTCCCCGGAGATGGCTCCTTAATACAATTGTTTCACACAATCAAATAATCAGTCACTGGAGTAAATGCTTGTGGTAGGTGGTTCATGGTTCCATTTCTTTTGTTTTCTCATGGAGCTTATTATAAGAAAATTGAACAGTGGGATGGATGTAGGGGGACATTCATCATGTTGAATAGGTGTCTAGACGTTATGTGTCATTTGGAATGCTTTCGATAATGAGATGGCATTATGTGGCAATGACAAGTATTTTATTTGTAAACATCCTTAGTATATTTTTACTATAGACAAAAACTGGAGATATACATATAAAATTTGTTATAGATTTTTAATAGAAAAATTTAAGCAAATTACAGACCCGTAATCCGTCTAAGTTATACTCTCACTTTCTGAATAACATAATATGGCACCAAGGCACAGGGGGAGGAATTCAATAAAAAACGGAAATAATTCGTCTACTTCTTAACCAGTCAACCGATTGCAAAATAATTTGGCATGCTTGCAGAAGAGGTATTAGAGAAGTTACGTTTTAAATTTGGCCCCCTATAGTGTACAGGGGCGGAGCTACATGTAGAGCTGTCAAACCATCGACAGACGCCCCATTCGATAGTTTTTGTCAACACTATCGATACTATCGGAAAAAATGTTAAAGATATGTAGGATTGCATTATTCTACAAAATCCAAGCTTTAGAAGAAAAACAAGACACAAAGTTGTTTTATAAATTTAAATAAAATGTAGTAAATATAATCATAAAAAAAATAAAAAGTAAGAAAGTTTCGGTTGGGTAAACCGACTAAGGTATACCCTCACATCACATATTACAAAACTAATGACTGCAATTGAACTCACCTTCTTCTTCTCTTCTTATATATATATATAACAAATAAGAAAGTTTCAGTCGGGTAAACCGACTAAGGTATACCCTCACTTTGTGAGTATTGTAATATATAACATTACACTAAAACACTGTCAATTTGTGTGGGAGGTATCGGCAGGGGATTTTCCAAATACACCTATTTTTCGCTGAACAGTAGATTCTTAAATACATTGCATTGTGCCGAACTATAAGCGTTTATGTGCAATGGTATATTAAAGTTACGAGCTATGTAATTTTGGTATGATTTGGTCATTTTGTGTGGGAGGTACAAAAAGGGGCGGGGTTATAACGCGCACTTTTTACAGGACTATAGGCACTATAACAGCATTACACTGTACAAAATTTCAAGTATTTGTATGTACTGGTATTAAAGTTACAAGCCTTTTACTTTTGGTACGAAACGGTCCATTTGTAAGGGAGGTACCAAAAGGGGCTGTACAATAATGCCAATTTTTTACCGAACTATAGGCGCTACATAAACATTATACTGTAGAAAATTTCAAGCATTTTTATACACTTGTATTAAAGTTATAAGTAGTTATATTTTGATACAAACTGGTCCATTTGTGTGGGAGGTACCAAAAGGGGCATGCCAACTTCACCCATTTTTCTCGAGTTGATAGCGGCAGATAAACTATTACTATGTGTGGAATTACAGAGCATTCGGATAAGTAGTATAGCAGTTATTAGATAATCAATATTTCACTAAATTTTAACCCGTCGTGAGAGAGGTACTAGAAGGAGTAGACCAATATGGCCCATCTCCGAACATCGCCTGGGATAGAAAAAAATATTATCCCATACCAAATTTGAAGTCAATCCGTTACTCCTTTCGAGAGTTATCGTGCGCTCCAGCCATACAGACAAGCAGACAGACAGACAGACGGACGGACATTGCTTAAATGACTTAAAATGGCTCAAAACCGATTTCCGCCGAACATACTTGGGTCACTCCTTCGACGTGTTACACTTTTTGTCCGTAGCAAATGATACCCTCGTCACACTAAAGTAAGGGTATAATCAGTTTTTTTTTTTAAATAAATCGTTTTTTGCTGGCACGAGGAAACCATAAAAAATAGAAAATAATTCGCAAAAAAAGATAGCATCCTAACGAAGAAAACAATGTCTATTAATAAAAAGTGTTTAAAAAAAAACCAGTAAGGAAAGGCTAAAGTCGGAAAGGTAAATTTACTTTTGGGACATTTTATACTTAAATAATACCCTGTACCACAGTGTGGTGTAGGGTATAAAAACGATTGGATCTAAAGAGCCAAATCGGTTGAAACGTATATATGGGAGCTATAGTTAAATCTTAACCGATTTTCTTCAAATTCGGCAATGTTGGTTCATGGATCAAGAAACTCTACCATTGTAAATTTCAAAACGATTGGATGTAAAATATATCTTCTATATAACTAAAGGGCCAAATCGGACGAAACATATATATGGGAGCTATAGCTGAATCTTAACCGATTTTCTTCAAATTCGGTAGTGTTGGTTCATGGATCAAGAAACTCTACCATTCTAAATTTCAAAATGATTGGATGTAAAATACAGCTTCTACAGGACTAAAGAGCAAAATCGGTCGAAACATATATATGGGAGCTATAGCTAATTCTTAACCGATTTTCTTCAAATTCGGCAATGTTGGTTCATGGATCAAGAAACTCTACCATTCTAAATTTCAAAACGATTGGATGTACAATACAGCTTCTATAGGACTAAAGGGCCAAATCGGACGAAAGATATATATGGGAGCTATAGCTAAATCTGAACCGATTTCAACCAAATTCAATAGGGATCTTTACAGCTGCGAAATACTCTAAACTGCAAAATTTCAGAACGATCGGAGTGAAATTGCGACCTGTAGTCGACGAACAACTTTACATGGACAGACGGACGGACGAAGGGACGGACGGACAGACATGGTTAAATCGACTCAGCTAGTGATTCTGAGTCGATCGGTATACTTTAAGGTGGTTCTAGCTGTGTTATTTTCAGGTGTTACAAACATCTGCCGTGAAACAAACTTATAATACCCTGTACCACAGTGTGGTGTAGGGTATAAATATAAATTATGACCCATTTCTACAAACAGGGAAATTCAAAACAATATATTTTTTTAAATTATTATTAATGGTAGTTTTGTTTGGGAGCTATTAAAAGGGGCATGGTAACATCCATTTTTTAATATATTCTGGTTACTATAAAAACATTACACTGTACAAAATTGCAAGTGTTTATACATAAGTATATGTGCAGGAATCAAAGTTATAAGCCGTTAACTTTTGTGGACCATTTGTATGGGAGATACGAAAAGGGGTGTGGCAACTTCGATGATTTTTCTCAAAATAATAGCGAGATTATGTTGAAATTATCTTATTTCTTCCAAAAGTTCTATAATTTAATTTATAACGGCTTTTGGAGCGTATACTTAGAAAATATGGTCCAAAAATGGAAATTTTAAAGATTTTTTTTTTTAAAGAAATAACCATAAAATTTTTTTATAATATTTTTTCGGTGTTTTGGACACCATATTACACTAGAAAATGTTATGCACAGCCGTTTGACAAATATTTGGATGCATAGTGATATTATCCCATAACTATGCAACCAAATTTTACAAAATTTGGAGTAAATCCATTACTCCTTTCGAGAGTTATCGTGCGCACCTGACAGACAGACGGGCATTGCTTAAATGTCCTAAAACGGATTTCCGCCGAATATAGATATGTATGTACTTAGGGTCTTAGGTAACTCCTTCGGATATACATATACCTTCCATGACTAATGTGAGGTTATAATAGTTTTCTCCAAGTCCACGGGAATTAAACTTCTGCACGCGAGTTTGAATCCACCTTTTCAGTGAGATGTATAAAATAGTGGCTTTATTCTAATTTTTCTTTGCTATCTAGGCTATTCGTAAGTGTTTACAGGGTATGGTTGATTTATATGTTATTCTGTCTTGCCTTAGCTGCCTCTACAAATGTGATCATTTTAGCTGAGACAAGTATCTCCACTTTAGCTAAGAAACTGACCCCTTGCAGATATGACAACATTTGTCACTGTATTAGCTGATACTCATGTCTCTTAGCGGAGACACTGTTGTCTATCACAGCTGAGATAATTTCTCTGTTTGGCAGAAATACTCTTATAAGAGAGCAAATTAATGTTTCGGGTGCGTACATTTTCTTTGCCCTATCTAACAGATTACGGGCCTGTATATATCGAGCCCTAACAGCCAAAAAGACGTAAGCGTTACCATGATTTACTTTTAATTTGTTGAGCGAAATCGTTTACTTATGACAAATGGCATCATGTTTCCGAAATTTATAGCTGTAAAATGTACCGTTATACTAAATTTCACAGTTATATAAACAGATGTATGCATTATATATGCATTTAAACAAAAAATAATCGCAAAAGAAACCTTCTCGTCTACATTTTTGTGAGTGGCGCTTACGTCTTTTTGGCTGTTATGGCTCGATATGGTTGAGAGATTTTTGATCGTTCGCCGTAGACGACGAATATAAGTTACAGAAATAGTCCCTACCTCTTAAGGATACTACAGTATTGAATTCCAGTGAAACGAACTGTTGTCTGTCAACAAAGGTCTTTGATATGACATCGATACCTCCATTCTAAAACATGTTAAGTCGACTTAGCATGTTTTTAGGGAGATTCCATTTTTAATTCCTAAATATTCCAAATTATATTCAGCCAAAATTTGATGTTTATCCGTCAACCCAATCAAAAGTTATTCCCAGCAACAGTACAAGTCATTCGATTTCGATCATAAATAAATTCCACACAAATTTTAAAAAATCATCAATCTTCTTCTGAAAAACTACCTTTTTGCACTAAGCATTTATCTCTAATGTATAGCCTAAAAGTATGCCCATCTTTGCAAAATAACTAGCAGACTTCAATGATTACAACATTGGATTTCACTCATTACCACTGTTCAGCTAGTTACACTTCTTTATTGTGGTTATAGAGATGAACAGTTGTTGTATGTGTTTGAAATTTATGGTTGCATTATTCCCAGCAATATTTGACTTTAAATTGCCACAGATGTTGTAGTCGATGCCTTCGTCACGTCCGCCTTGATGCTTCGTGATACTGAGCTGCTAGTCCTATTAGAGCCGTCTTTGATTATATTATGGAAACTGTGTGCCTAGAGCTTACCCATCCATCCAACCAACATGAATCGCTCCAAGAGATGTACACAGATCGCTTGAATATTTATTATGAAATGTGTGAGTGTTCCGAGAACAACTTGAAAAATTGCTTGGCATTCTCTTTTGTATGCCAAAGTATCATTTGGCTTATTTAGTCAGCTTGCATGTCCAATTTTTTCCCTTATTCCCCCCAAATGGGAGCAGATGCGTATTCCCCTTTTTTTGGGGTGGGCCTAGTAGCGATGGGGCAGATGAAGACGGACTTAAATGCACTTATTCAAAATGAAAAACACTTGTGATTGAGCACAGTGGACTGTGTGTGTGTAATGCTTAAAGCGTCTTGGGGACACGTTCCATATCAGAACGGAGACTACAGACTACATTATCCGCACTTCGTCCCTTCGTATGTCCATCCGTCTGTCCGCTCATCCGTCTGTCCGTTGTCATTCTTCGTGGTAGTAAGTAACACATTTGTATTTTTTTCCTAGACATTATAAAGTGATACACTTGTCCTTCATGCTGTATTGTTTTGCGCCAGGCACTAAGAGGGTAACGATGGAAATAGTGTTGCCAAGATGAGGGTAATTTTCCCCGATATTTAGGGATTTTTAAATATTAATTGATGCAATTAATTTTTTATAATTGAACATTGAAGGACTATTTGATTCAGTTAGCATTTAAGTAGATTTATTTAAACTTTTAATTTATATAATTAATATTATAATTGATTAAATTGACATTTTAATTGATTTAACTAATATGTTTAGTGATTCAATTAAAGTTTAATTGGTTCAATTACATTTGAATTGATTCAATCAAAATTTGAATTGATCCGATTAACATTTTAATTAATTCTATTAATATTTTAACTGATTCAATTAACATTTTCCTTGATTCGATTAACATTTTAATTGATTCAATAAATTTTTTAATTTATTCAATTATTTTTTGGTTTATTTTTGAACTTCGTTGATAGATACTATCATATACTATGAGAATACTAAAATTCTAAAAAATTAATTAATATTTAAATTAAATACACTTTGCAACAAAATTTTTGTCAAAGGGCTGTGCATAACATTTTCTGGTGTAATATGATGTCCTAAACACGAAAACCAAATACTAAAAGAAATTTTAAGGTAATTTTTTTTAAATTTTATATTAATATTTTTTTTTTTTAAAATTTTCTTTAAAATTTTCATTTTATTGGAAGGAGCCTATAGTGTTTGGACCATATTTTTTGAAGTATATACTCGATAAAGCAGGGATACACTTTATATTAAAGGAAATTATAAGAACTACCAATAAGAAAGGATTTTATTTTATTTTTCAAATTTATTTTTTTGAAAAATAGAAGAAATCACAAAAAAATGTTTGTTCCAATTTTTGATAGCTAGCATATCAGATGCTGCCGGCCAAAAATTGTAACACATCTAAGGATCGACCTAACAGACTCCAAGAATATTTGGCGGAAATCCATTTTAGACCAATTTAGCAATGTCCGTCAGCCTGTTCACAAAATGTACCACACATATGTACATTTTAAATTTCAGTCAAATCGCGCTGGAAATTAGTCTTGGTAATAGTTTGTATTTATGATTATAACCGGTAGATGGCGCTGAAGTGGAATTATGTATAATATACATTTTTAAGGGGATTTTTCCTGAAACTCGGAATGTATGGAATTTGGAATGAAACATCGATGAATAGCAAACCAATACATCCTAAGCAGGACTGGCGGGACAACGTCTGCTGGGGTCAGTAGTTGTTGTATACAATTAATTTGAAAATATTAAAGTTTCAAAAAATTCATTAACGGATCATCAAGTTTCAAAAAATTAATTAACAGGGCAAAATCGCCTTTTTTGATATGTTTGAATCGAAAGAAAATATATTTGGAACACAAATTTTTAAATATTATATATTTCTAAGCAAATAAATTTTATTTGAAAATCAATAATATATATGTGGAACTCTCATATTAATATGTTACAACATATAATATTTGCAAACCAAATTTCTCAAATGAAATATGTATTTGAATACAAATAAAGTTATTGTTTAGGAATTGCTCAAAATATATTTTATTTAAAAAAGATTTTCGAAACGTTTGTTGAATTTTTCTAATTTCAGTTTTATTATACCCTACACCACACTGTGGTACAGGGTATTATAAGTTTGTTTCACGGCAGATGTTTGTAACACCTGAAAATAACACAGCTAGACCCACCTTAAATTATACCGATCGACTCAGAATCACTAGCTGAGTCGATTTAACGATGTCCGTCCGTCCGTCTGTCCATGTAAAGTTGTTCGTCGACTACAGGTCGCAATTTCACTCCGATCGTTCTGAAATTTTGCAGTTTAGAGTATTTCGCGGCTGTTAAGATCGCTATTGAATTTGGTTGAAATCGGTTCAGATTTAGATATAGCTCCCATATATATCTTTCGTCCGATTTGGCCCTTTAGTCCTATAGAAGCTGTATTTTACATCCAATCGTTTTGAAATTTAGAATGGTACAGTTTCTTGTTCCATGAACGAACATTGCCGAATTTGAAGAAAATCCCATATACATGTTTCGTCCGATTTGGCCCTTTAGTCCTGTAGAAGCTGTATTTTACATCCAATCGTTTTGAAATTTAGAATGGTAGAGTTTATTGATCCATGAACCAACGTTACTGAATTTGAAGAAAATCGGTTAAGATTTAGCTATAGCTCCCATATACATGTTTCGTCCGATTTGGCCCTTTAGTCCTATAAAATCTGTATTTTACATACAATCGTTTTGAAATTTAGAATGTTAGAGTTTATTGATCCATGAACCAACACTACTGTATTTGAAGAAAATCGGTTAAGATTTAGCTATAGCTCCCATATACATGTTTCGTCCGATTTGGCCCTTTAGTCCTGTAGAAGCTGTATTTTACATCGAATCATTTTGAAATTTAGAATGGTAGAGTTTCTTGATCTATGAACCAACACTACCGAATTTGAAGAAAATCGGTTAAGATTTAGCTATAGCTCCCATATATATGTTTCATCCGATTTGGCTCTTTAGATCCAATCGTTTTTATACCCTACACCACACTGTGGTACAGGGTATTATTTAAGTATAAAATGTCCCAAAAGTAAATTTATGTAAACAATTTATACATGAATTACAAAATTTATATATCAGAGTTATTCAATATTACGTGAGTGGTGTAGGGTATTATATAGTCGGCACCGCCCGACTTTAGCCTTTCCTTACAGGTTTTTTTTTGGTTTCGAATTGAATCTCCCAGTTATAATACCAAATGACCATTTAACTTATGTACTTACTTATATCAATCATTTAAAATTTCTGAGTATTCCAAGCCATCATTAGTTGTCAATCCTCCAAGTATATATTTCGATCCAAGATTATATGATTTCAATTATTATTATTTATTATATGTACGACATGAAAATGTCTAAAAAATTAACTTTGAATTACTGAAAAATTTAACACAATTTAGGTATTTTCTGAATGCCTCAATGCAAAAAAAAATATTTGTTTCGGAAAAAAAAGTCCAAAATAAACACTTATTGGGATGTAAACAAAGATATGTTTCGAACAAGATCTTTGTGTGCACCAAATATTATACGTTTATAGTGTACGCTAAAGATATATATGTTTCAAGCCGAATATGTTTGGGCAAAATACTACAGAAGCGATTTTTTCTCAGCGTGTGGGAAAATCGGAGAAATTGTATGCAGTGTTGGTTGGTATAGGAAAATAAGGCAATCCAAAAAGGAAATTATGTCATGTTTATCCTTATCGTGGCAACACTGGCAGGATGGAAAAGACTTGCTCTTGAGAAGTGGAACAAAAAAAAAAGTAACAAATAAAACACGTGTAATCTAAAACTGTAACACTTTAGAGAAGCAGAGAAAAAAACGTTGCCTCTTACATTGCATCATTTTTGTCCTGTTAAGTGACGCACGTTTTGTTTTTTCTTATTCTATATCTTGATGTTGTGCCATTTAAGAATAATACTGTCACTTTTTTCTGCGTTAAGTACGTTTTTTTTGTATAATGCCTCTTATAGAGAAAAAATCTGAACATATTACTTGTTGTTTACAGTCAAAAAGTATGCAGTGAATTATAAGTAATATGGCTTACACAAAGCCTTAATGTAGACTTTAAATAAAGTGAGATTTTTAATCCGATTTATAAGAAAATGGGACATGATGGCATTGAAAAAAATTCTTATTTTTGCAAGTTCACACTATTAAGTCGAGCTGACGATCAAAAGAAAGATATTTTCTAATGAAAGATTTTTTTTATAAGTAAACAAAAATAGTTTTTTTCATTCAGAATACGATATTTGTTGCTAGGTTGCAAAAGTGTAAAACGTTGAGGAGACGTTTCGTTATATTAAAGGGTGGTTACATTTTACGGGCCAATGTTGATTTTGAATAAAATTCAAATTATTTAGAAAATTATTGTCATTTCTTTTTATTATGATAATATTGGTACGGTTCAATTATGTATGGAACAAAATATCGGCCAAATGGCCGCCGCGACCTCGGCGGCACACCTCCATCCGATGGTCCAAATTTTCGATGACGCTGAGGCATAATTTAGGTTCTATGCCGTTAATGTGCCGAATTATCTCATCCTTTAGCTCTTGAATTGTTGCTGGCTTATCGACGTACACCTTTTCTTTCAAATAACCCCAAAGAAAAAAGTCCAACGGTGTCAAATCACATGATCCTGGCGGCCAATTGACATCGCCACGGCCATTGAATTTGTTGCGCAAAAGAGCCATTGTTTCGTTAGCTGTGTGGCAAGTGCCACTGTCCTGTTGAAATCACACATTGTCCACATCCATATCTTCCAATTCGGGCCATAAAACGTTCGTTATCATCTCACGATAGCGAACACCATTCACAGTAACTGCCTGACCGGCCTCATTTCGAAGAAGTATGGCCCGATGACGTCGCCAGCCCATAAGCTGCACCAAACGAACTGGGCGAGCATGCACAGGTGTTTTCACATCTGCTACAGACCCGGTTTGCTGAAATTTGTGCACAATTCCCCCGATTGTGGACACATTTGGTCGATTATGCTGATCAAAAAAACATCACGAAGTGCACGAAACGCATTTTGATTTGAACGCCCATTTTCGTAAAGGCTTAAAAACTTTAACGCGCTGCTCGCTTGTGTATATTTCCATGGTTCAAATTGAGTTAGTCTGAAATTGAAAAAAACTTGACGTTTAGGTGTGGTTCACATTCAACATTGGCCCTTACTATTTAACCACCCTTTATAAGTCATCTAAGCTATGTCCGTCCTTTTTTGACTGTCTGGCTTCAGCGCACGAGAAATCTTGACTCTTATAACATATGTATTACATATACGATACTTCCGTAATTTCAGACATAGCTATAGTATGTTTGTCGCTATCAACTCGAGGAAACTCGACAAAAAAATAGGTATGGGTCAGAATATTTAATATCGACCAATTTAGATTTTTTTTGGCCAAAAAAAAGAAGTTACAAATAGGTAAAAAAACGTCGCAACCTTTTTTTAAAAAAAAAAATTTTTCGGTTTTTCAAAATATTTAAAAAATAAATTTTTGTGTTTTACGAAATTTGTAATTGCTCTCGAATGCCAGTACCGATTGTTACAATGTTTACTTTGTTTTAAAGAGGACACAATGCGCCGTTTTTGAAAAAAAAAAATCTGGAAATTTTTTAAAAACATTTTTACGAAAGTTTTTTTTGTGGAAAAAACCTTTGTTTTCTTCCCCTCGATTTTCTTCAAATTTTCACCGAATCGATAACTATGCGTGATAATTCTTAGGTGTAAAAAGTTTTTTTTGTAGACCTCAGTTAGTAGAAAATCACATAAAAAGAAATTTTATAAATCGGAAGAGAAAAATCAGTTACACGCGCTTGAACATTTTCTTCACCCGTTGTGGCCAACTTTGAGGCCCTCTAGCTCCGCCCATGTCTGACATTGCGGGCCCAAATATAAAACTTAGCTTCTCTAACACCTCTCCATCTACCATGCCAACTTTGGTCGCAATCGGTTGTTTGCTTAAGAAACGGTCGAATTATTTCCCCTTTTTGAATTCGTACCACTGTGCAGTGTTTTGCAAAAACAGACGAAAATTGTCAGACTAGTTTTGGAATTTCGTCCATAACTGTTACAAATGTTGAGTCTCACCAAAATTCTTTACTGAACAGTAATTTGTGAGAATGCGACGAAAATTTGAAGAAAATCGAGGGGAAAGCAATTTTTTCTACAAAGGCTTTTCAAAGAAAGAAAACTTTCGTAATAAAAAATTTTAAAAAAATTAGAAAAAAATTTGCAAAATATGGCGCATTGTGTCCTCTTGAAAACAAAGTAAACTTTGCAAAAATCGGTTTAGCCGATCGAGAGCAATTACAAATTTTGTAAAACACAAAAACACATTTATTTAACTTTTTCAAAAATTAAAATGCCCACAACATTTTTAAAAAAAAAAAATTAAAAAAAAATGATAGCGAGATCTTATTTTACCTATTTGTAACTGCTTATAAACATTTTAGCCAAAAATAAACTACGTAGGTCGATATTAAATATTCTGACCCGTATGTATTTTTTTTTGTAAATGTTCTTACAAGACTTACTCATGGGGACAAGCTGGATAAACCCACCCCTGGCTCCACTGTTAAAATCTAGTCATATATAAAATGGAAAATATTCAAAATCTGAAAAAGTTGTGGCGAATTTTTTCTAAAAAAATGCATGTTTTATGCCACATTTTGAAATTTTGAAATATGAGCTATGTTTAATTCGAAGGACTACATCAATTCCACCTGAAAAGTTGAAATATTTTTCAGGGGCAACATTTTTTTGTTCAGAACCGTAATCACAAGTAGTTGCACAAATGTGCACTTATCCGATTCACATACCTGCCTTATAGTGCACTTAAACGAAATGTTAATATAAAATACAATGATTTTAAAAATTGTTTACTTGCCGATCCCAGCAGACGTTGTCCTGCCCGTCCTGTTTGGGATGTATTGGATTGCTATTCGTTATTATTTCATTAAATTTCATAAATTAAATTTCATTAAAGAATTTTCATTGGACATAAATCAACTACAGGGACATATACAGGGTAGAATCATTTACCGTCGCTTTGATGACCAACTGACGGAACTGACATATTCAAAATTGTTCAGGAGAGCAGATTTTATTTATGTTTCTGAGACAATGTTGCTTCCTACCCATGTACTGCTGCATTTTTTATGGTCAGAATCGAAAACCAAAATGCAAAAAACTAGTCTTTTAACTCACTAAATAAAACTAAAAACAATGAACGGCGCACAGTGCTCTGTCTTCATGTATCGATGTGACAAAAATAGAAGGAGTCTGCAAAAACTATGAAATTTGGTACCAAGCTGTATTTGGTTATAGTTAAGAAAAATTTTAAATTTGGACCCAATCGGACCGCGGGTCTCATAACCGTTTGCAAATTATTCCCGGTCCTTAAAAATTCACCAGACTATAACACTAAATTGGAGCATTCTATATTTATGAAATTTAGCATGTCATAATATTTCATATATATCAGATGCGATGCAAAATTTCGACAGGACATAGCGAGTCCTTTTGGTACCTACCACACAAAAGGTTCAAAGGACTTAAAAATAAATATATAAAAAACGCTCAAGTGTGGCGCTGAATTTCGACCAAAGTTTGTAAAGCGTAATAGGCTTTGCTGTGAGTAAATGTATGCACAAATTTTGGGAGGAATTGTTTCAAGATCCTTCAACATAGCCCCCTAGAAAAATCTTGAAAAATGGGTTTTTGGTCCAAATATCGTGCGACCCATCAAATTAAAGGGAATTTTGCGTAGATTACAAATATGGGAGAAAAACTAAAAGACTCAATAGGGAAATTTTCTGTATGCCATACGTCAGAGAAGCAACCTTAAATTAAATAAATGTTTCCGGAAATAGAATTGTCAATATTTATATACCTACTGGCAAATTAAATTAACTAATAACATCATAACCATGAACTAGTACTTTATGTACACTACTGACATATAATATCATCGGAAGCGCGCCAAATTATTATCCTTGTTGCTATTAGGAACCCCTTAAATGCATTAAAGTTAATTTTTTGTCGCAAGAAAATTTTAGACCTAAGGCAAAAGTATTTTTTCGTAATTTTGTGCACGAATAATTGGAACTTTTATATTTTATTTTTAAAGAGGATATGGCATTAATAATTATTGCGAAAAAATTTATATCTTTACGATTTTTTTCTGATGACATAAATATTTTTTTTTTTTGACTTTTCGACATAAAAACACCATATTAAATGAATTTTTTTTTTTTAAATTTTCTCAAATATATTTTATAAATATGATTTTTTGTAGTTTTAAGAATTATGTCAACTATTGGGCTCCAAAAAAGTTTTTCTACAAGTTAAAGGAGATGGTTTTTGGAAAACTACCTAAAAACATTTTTAGACCTAAAGCAAAATTACTTTTTCAAAAATTTGTGCGCGAATAATTTGAACTTTTATATTTTATGTTTAAAGAGGGCATATCATTAATAGTATCTGGCGAAAAAAAAATTAGGGATCTTTACGAATTTTTTTTCCGATGCCATACAATATTCAATTTTTTTTTGATTTTACGACATAAAAGCACCATATTAAAAGCGATTTTTTATGTTTTTCTCAACAATAATTTATAAGTATGAATTTTTATATTTTTAAGAATTCTGTCAGCTTGCTTGCGCAAAAAAAAAATTATGGGGTTGGTCAACACGTTTAGCGTTGGCGTCTGTTTTTGGAACACCCCTAAAACTGATATTCGAAAAAAACTTTTTTAGACATAAAAACATATATATTTTTTTAAAGTTTGTGCACTTTTATTTTGCGTTTTTATATTTTTTATTTAATAGTAACAGTACATACATTGTTTTTGAAGAATACAATTTTTTTATATTTTTAAGAATTCTGTCAGCTTTCTTGCGCAAAAAAAATTATGGGGTTGGTCAACACGTTTAGCGTTGGCGTCTGTTTTTGGAACACCCCTAAAAATTATATTCGAAAAAAACTTTTTTAGACATAAAAACATATATATTTTTTTAAAGTTTGTGCACTTTTATTTTGCGTTTTTATATTTTTTATTTAATTAGTAACAGTACATTGTTTTAGAAGAATACAATTTTAGGGATCTGGTCCATCTTATTTTTCTCTTTCCAATTAAAATAGTACATTTTTTTCATTTTAACATAAAATATAAATTTTCAAAAGCAATTTTGAATAGCACTATTGCAATTTTCTGCCGACTTGGCATTTTTGTATTATTAGGAATTCGATTTACTATCATATACAAAAAGTTTGGCTTAATTTCCCTAATAAACGAATTTTATACAGCTATTTTACAACATACATTTATTGTAGTTTATTTTTTGGTCGATTTGCGTATACAACAATTGACTTTGGCGCCCTCTCGCGGTGTCAAAAAGAGGTAAATTAAAAAATATTGTTGTTATTTATCTTAATTGGTTTGTTAAGATATGATGAGTACCAATTTTACCATTATTTGAGCCAGTACATTATTATCGATTTTTGTCAATGGGACAGAGCACTGTGCGGCGTCGCCTAAATAAAACATCCGTCCAAACTTCGTTAGAAAAACTCATGCACGGTATTTAGGCTATTCGCTCGACGCTGGAAAAACATCTGTTTTGCAGGGCTGCGTCCACCCCTTCGATTAAATACGGGGCTGAAATGTTGCATTTTTGCACCGTGCCAGTGCGACATTTTTTACAAAAGAAAACGAAACCCTATCACAGTACAGCATTTTTTTTACAAACGAAAACAAAAAGGCATTTTTGGGGCGAAAGGCAGAAAAAAGGTGGAATTTTTTGGCACAAAAAAAGTTGAACCATCGTACAACTACAGTTCACAGCCTATATCTGAAGGATCGGGTTTATTAGATGCTGGCTTAAAATCAATTACAGAAATGTATGACACATCCATACACGTCATTAATGAGAATTGTTATTGAAATGAATGGGTTATAATGTGCTATTGTTGAGCGATCAACTCGTGAACTCTCCTTTCCTTGTTCTCAAAGTTAAGGAAGATATTTTTAAAATTTTGGTAAAAAAACCCATCTTAATTGTCATGAAACTCCATGAAATTTCCTTAACTATAAAAGAATCTATGACATTTGTTTGTTAGATTTAACGAGAATATTGCTTATCCAGTGTACTTCATTCTTCTTTTCCCGACTAAGAATTTCATACTTATTAGAGTTGTTGTTCCGAAATGTGTTGAACCAAAAGTTATATTTTTTGTCCGTAAATGTCAATTTCTTCAACACGTCATTTCCCTTCTTATTGTGTACGAGTAAATACATATTTCCTTAGTTTTAAGTACTAAAAATTCTTGTTCAACATCATTTTCCTGTCTTCTCTCAAAATAAAATCTTTTGGAAATTTTACCAGTTCTCACATGATTCTTCTCGTTTAGTTTACCAACTTTTTTAATTGTTTTGCTTTTTTGATGTGCGTGTGTGTTTTTCTAAAACTTTTCAACGTGGAACAGCAACAACAAAGAGAAGAATTTTATTTTTCTTATCACCAATTACTTTAATGCGATTAATTAAAAGTTTATAAATAATTTCCCTTAAATGTAATGAAAGCATAACGTCGTCATGGACACTTATGATGTGTAAGTGTGGCAAGGGTAAGAAAATATGTTGCATATGTTCAGGATTAAGGAACATTTTGTAGCACACTTTTAAGCTGAAGCATATTTGGAATGCTCATGACTCTCAGTGGAATTTGGAAGGGGGTGTATTATTAAAGGAGAATTATAATTTAAATTTATAAGTTGTATTACATTTAACCCTTTGTTAAGCTTTGTTTTCATATAAGAATTACTTTTTTCATTAATATGAGATTTAAAGATAAAAAAGACTTAAGTAAATATTTTCAAAAATTTCTGTATTCCCCCATTTCCTCAACTTTTTTTTCCTCCTTTTCTGACAATATATCAAATATTGAATTTTCCTCTTTCCACTGGGTTTTTAATCAAATTAAATTATCATTTATCCCAACATGTTGTGTTTTTTGTTGCCGGCGGCAATAAATCAGTCAGACATTCGCGGCTGACTTCAACCAAACGTTCATTATATCCACAATTATCATATTCATCTGCTCCTCTTCAACGTCTTTGCCTTCGTCTCCGCGATCGTCATCGTTGCTGTTGATGAGCCCAAAAGATTAATGGCAGTGCTTATTATCCTGGCATTTCCTTTCTCAATTTGGGGTAACGCCTTAATGTTGTATTCTCGTTGTTTTAATAATTAATTAAGGAAACAACGAAGTTCGAACCAAAGTAAATAAATAAAATAACTTACTCCATAAAAAAAACAACTTTTAAGAAATGCTGATACGTATTAAAAGTCATGTATGTAATGAAATACTAACAAGACTCATTTTAGGTATGCTACAAAAATTGTTTTGACACAAAACCCAGGCATATGCAAAGATATTTGAAATTCAGATTTTAATATGCATCTCCGCAGTATGTGAAAGGTACAAAAAGTTGTTTTAATCCATTCTAGTGAAAACATAAAAATATTTATATATACATAAGTAACAAGTAAGTACATACACATTTACCGGTATTTACAAATACTGGTATGGTTTTTATTGTCTAACATAACTATTCGCAGTTTCCAGCATCTGCTTATTTTATTGATGTTTTTCTCTTAAAAATAGATTTAAAGTATAAAAGTAAAAAAAACATCAACTGACATTTATTGCCCATGCTGAAAAGTTAAACGTTTCTTGTTGAGAAAATTCGCTTAAGTCCAAAAGGTGCATGCCGTCTGTTCCTTTTCAAATCCAAAGTAATTCCAAATCAACTTAACAAAGTTCTCCATCCCTACAAGTTCAATTGCCAAGTCATCTATACAGTTATGTATGTAGAATGCTCGTGAAGAGCATAGCCCAGTCTCTTCTCCCCCACATAGTCCTCAGCCAATTGTCAAATACGCTTATAAACTCGGTAGGAAGAGATCTATTTGCAAACGTCTAAGCCAACATAACACGTTCATGCACTTCAGGCTGAAGAGAGAAACTAATGAATGAATTTTTCGTATTCATATATACACTAGGGTGGGCCGAAAAAGTACAATGCGGTTGTCTGCACCGTAAATGGAAGATTCTGTTGTTTAGTGAATATCCTCAAAATATACAGGCAATAACTTGAAATGCCAGCTGTACCAATATTGTGATTCTCACTCTGGAAGAACCTAATGGTAATTTCGTTTGTGCAAAAAAATTTTAACATTTTTCTACATTTTACACTGAAAGCTTACATTCTTAATGCACTACCAAATGGTTGCGCCATAATGTAGATATCGGTTTTACTCACCGCACCATTCTTGTTCAACTGTTCGCATGCCAAAAGCGAAATTAGCAGAGGGTGCAGGGAAATTTTTAAAATGTCGCAACAAGATGCGGTGACATTTTTTCAGAAACGAAATCACCATAAGTAATTAAGGCATTTAGGGGTTATGTAATATCCCTCTATTCCACTGGGGTTTTAACATACAGGGTTGCCCATATTCGACGGACCCATGTTTTTGTTGGGCCCATTCCAATCGACGAGGCTTGTCCGCAGGCAACAATCTTTGCGTCAATTGAATTTTGTACGGGAACAAATGCAAATCAACGCGAATAATCCGTTGTAAAGTGGACCGAGCCATGCCCAACTGCTGAGAACGGCGTTTTTGGGATGTTCTTGGGGACCTCTCAACACTGGCTCGTACGGCTGCGATATTCTCGGCCGATCGCCTTGGTCGACTTTTATTTGGCCTCTTCGGATTAGAAAGAGCCTCACCAGTCGAAAATTTTTCATATAAACGCTTAATGGTGTTCTTAGAAGGCGCACTTCTCACATTTTTTAATATTTTAAAAGCACGTTGACTTGACTTCTTCTGTTGAATGTAAATTTCAACTATTTCAGAGAGCTCGCGTGGCGTGTATTGTTCCATGGTAAAAATCTGCTTGGACTGACGCTTCAAACGCGGTATGTCATTAAGCGATCTGACATCTCTGTCAAAAGTTATGGCGTTGCCAGATGGGTCCGTCAAATATGGGAGACCCTGTATAGCCGACATATTTTGAGGTTATATGATAAATAAAACAAGCTTTCGTTTGAGATGCGAATAACCCCAATATTTGATCGACCCGTCCTAATATACATAGTTTCTGCATGGTATATATGATTGTATGACACGAAGAATCCCTTCATAAAAGTATCTTCCGGTATATATGTATGTATGTTCTATTTATACTATTATTTGTCAAAGTATCTGTAGAGTAATTGGAGAATACAACTAATATGTAATTATTTTAAAATTAAATAAGCAAACCAAGTATATAAACTTAATATTCTGTAAGACTGTAAAATTGTTAATTTATACATACATACTCCCTAAATGTAAAATAAATAACAATAGTCTTTAAGCGCCTTAAGTCGTGCCAAGTAATTGTGTTTTTTTTTTAAGCAATTGCGGAAGTATATAATGCATTCCACAGGAAACTCTTAAATAATTAAATAGAATTAAAAAAAATAATAAATAAATAAATAAATAAATAAATAAATAAACAAATAAATAAACAAATAAATAAATAAATAAATAAATAAATAAATAAATAAATAAATAAATAAATAAATAAATAAATAAATAAATAAATAAATAAATAAATAAATAAATAAATAAATAAATAAATAAATAAATAAATAAATAAATAAATAAATAAATAAATAAATAAATAAATAAATAAATTAATAAATAAATAAATAAATAAATAAATAAATAAATAAATAAATAAATAAATAAATAAATAAATAAATAAATAAATAAATAAATAAATAAATAAATAAATAAATAAATAAATAAATAAATAAATAAATAAATAAATAAATAAATAAATAAATAAATAAATAAATAAATAAATAAATAAATAAATAAATAAATAAATAAATAAATAAATAAATAAATAAATAAATAAATAAATAAATAAATAAATAAATAAATAAATAAATAAATAAATAAATAAATAAATAAATAAATAAATAAATAAATAAATAAATAAATAAATAAATAAATAAATAAATAAATAAATAAATAAATAAATAAATAAATAAATAAATAAATAAATAAATAAATAAATAAATAAATAAATAAATAAATAAATAAATAAATAAATAAATAAATAAATAAATAAATAAATTAATTAATTAATAAATAAATAAATACATAAATAAA
This sequence comes from Eudasyphora cyanicolor, assembly GCA_963930755.1. NCBI lineage: Eukaryota > Metazoa > Arthropoda > Insecta > Diptera > Muscidae > Eudasyphora > Eudasyphora cyanicolor. The sequence goes on along the minus strand of OZ005736.1, from coordinate 139,976,609 downwards.
TAAATAAATAAATAAATAAATAAATAAATAAATAAATAAATAAATAAATAAATAAATAAATAAATAAATAAATAAATAAATAAATAAATAAATAAATAAATAAATAAATAAATAAATATGTTGAACCGTGTTCAACCATCTTTTAATACTTAAGCTAAATTTCTGTACTGAATTACTTAATATAATTGAATTGCAAATTGAATTAACGGTCACTGTGACCATCCTCTTTTAGTTCTCACTTAGGTTTAACTTAGTCTGTAAACGTGGTAACTCTTTATCCAATGATTGCTCCTACTGAAAAGCTTTCACTCATTGGATAAAGAGTTTCCATCTTAGTTTTAAATTTCCAGTTACTGTGGTGCTGAATATCCCGAATACCCTGAACTGTCTCTTTGTCGCTTTCCTTTTCTGCCGCACAACTTCACTTGTGAAGCAGCAACGAAAGCGGTAAGACCTGAATTCTCTAATAAACTGAGCTGAAGTGTAACTGAAACTGAAACTCTCTGTCTTTCATTTCTCTTTATTTCCATGCCTCTGTAAAACGGCCAAAATCCTTACAATTTTGGGAGTTTTATCAAGATTCAAATACAGTCCACTTTCAGAAGAAGCCCCAAAATTGTACATGGTCCTTCGAAACCGTCAACGAACTGGAAAATTGTGTAGTTAATTTGGATCACGTCCACCGCAATCTTACTCTATCCAACGTCACCAGTATATCATGGAATCAAGGTATGTTTGTCTTATGAAATTGTGAACGGTTAGGGATTGTGCGATCGGAAGAATTATTGTGTATGGCAACCCAGGTTAAGTTGTCTTGTAAGATACTTATTCATATACATCTATTGTTGTCCAAAATCTCCCGAAAGCTGAATTCGAACTTTTTAATAGGACAAGAAAGATATATATTTCCTTTTTGTTTCTGATTAAGAGTAACCGACGAAACATTAATGTAGAAGTTCCCTTCGTCCACTCTTATTAACATGGAACTACATATTGCTCTTTTTAACGACTCTTATTATTTCTCAATATAACCGCGAGCTCTCGCAAAGTCATCTCTAACAACTGCTTCCAGCTCTGCTGATAAGAGTACTGCTTTTCACGAAAGCGGAACAACTCTTATATCTTTATGTGTAAACGCTTCACGAGCGGATCGCACACCTACACAGTTGTAAAGAGAAACCGTCACTCTGTCATCCAATTTTTATTTAGTCTCTTTGAGCAGATAGACGGATCTCTCTTTAGACACTTCTTTAGACACTCTTTTTAAAGTTTAAAATAAACTTATGCAACCCGTTTCATAGAGAATCGATATCCCACTTATTACAAAATACAATTTGGAAAATTTTATTCTGTAACACATAATTTAATTTGGTAATACATAACAATTGCTACTTTAATTAAAATTGGCAACCCCGTTTCCAAAAGCTGCATATCTCCGTGAGGGAAAAAGTGCTTTCGGTCAACTTAGTTAAGAACAATCTGCTTGTTAAATCTCTTTGATATTCGATTGTAAGCTCCCACAAAGAAATAAACCCAACTATTGAAAGAGCAACAACCACAGAGACTGGAGTAATATTCTTCGTTTTTGAAGTCTCTTTGAGAACTCTCAGCTTAACTACACCGAGAGTTGTACTCATACCCAGAAACTGAGCCAGACTCTCATAGACCGACCCAACCACAGTATACGGGCAGCGCCTACACAGTGTCTACCAGCAACATTGATACGCCATAGCGACGGGTTCGAGATACCTTTGTGTGGTGTGTATACTCACCCTGCATTGAGTTGAGCTTATTTATATACCACACACTGTACTCGCAGTCAACGCTGTCGATCGAAGTCTCTGCTGGGTTGAGAGTACTCATTTACAGCCACTTACTCTCACATAAGTCAGCGTTATACGCCCGCGGCGGAGACGCAGAATTTGCTCTGTCTGCCTGACTTAATCTCTTCGGCATTTGAATTTGCCTAATCTCTTAAAGAGATTACATGTCATACAAAGCGTACACATACATGATGGTTGCGCTCACTCTCTTATCTCCTCAGTATTGGTAAGAAGCATAACTTCATCAACCTGTCATGCCAGCAGCAGCCGGCATTTGGATCCAACAACGGAACAGTAAACGTTACCTACCTCAAGCAGCTAAATAGAATTTCAGTGGAGCAAATCTGAAAAAGAATTTTGTACTGAAAAAGTATTTGGTAAACTGCGTAACAAGTACAAAGCCTATAAAAGAAAAATACTAAAATAATTGTTGGATAATTTGTGGCTTTTGAATTTGCCTACCCGGATTGGGGTTGAATGCCAGAACATATTGCAAGTGAGACAAAGGAAATATATGCCACAGTAGTACATGCTGCAGCTCCAGGTGGAGAGTTCCAGCAGACGCAAAGAACATGGAATTACAAACCCACGCCTAATTGGGAAGCAACACGACAAAGCTGGAGAGGGGAAAGGCACTGGCTGTGCAAAACAGAACACGAGGAAGACATCAAACAGTAGCAAAGTGGAGTGAGGCTGCCGATTAACGGTGACAGCCGGTGTGTGCGGGTGAGTGTTGGATTTCTTTTGCGCCGCTGTTTTCGGCGGTATGACACAGTGGTGACTACCACGTATTAAAAAAAAACGCTAAATTGTTTTAGTACGCAAACAATAAACAACAAAGATGACCATATCAGTGACCAACAGCTGTCAGTAAAAGGCGAGTAGTGTTGTGGTTGCAAAGACTAAGGTTTTTAACGTATTTTCTTATCGATTTGTTTTTCCTGTTTGGTGGTTTAGTAGTCACTAAGCGAATCGATAAGTGGAAAAACAGGGGGGAAAAGGTCGAGGTCCCAAAAGTCGTTTTGTTCTCACATCTAAAAATATATTTTGATTCGTTCGCAATCCGGGGAATTGGTTTCTGCCCCCTTGAGAATCTACACCGAAGGAGAAGAAATAAACTGACCACTTCAACCATACATTGCTATAGATGTAAAATTTTCGGGAGAATAAAGCTTGATGGAAAGATTGTAGAAATTTGAAATCGACTCTGAGGTCAGAAAATCTCCCAAAGCTACATCTAGAGTGCAGCGTTGGATTGAAATTAATTTTATATATCAGAAATTATTATAGTAATTATTATAGTAGTATACATATAGATGAAAATATTATTATACATCTGAGATATACCTACATGCTGAAAAAATACATTGTACTGGCGCAATATCTATTCATACATTTTATCTAACAATAAAATATATTGTATTGGCGCAATATAATCATAAATTTTGTCGAACAATAATTTGGTGAGTTTGAAGATGTGTTCTTGATCTACAAATAAAAATTGTGGATTACTTGGATAATAAAAATAAAGAAAGTTTGGGTACGTCTTGTTTATACATTCAAACGGATACGGTGATCGCAGAGCATACTAAGAAATAGTGTACTTGGATTGTTTCGGTGGATCTGAACATCCAGCTGGAAGTTAGGAAAAATTCTACAACTGGTTTATGAGTTGAGAATAATCTGCATCAAGATCTGAGGAGAAGTTTATACTTGACAATAAGAGTTGGTGAAACCATTGATGTCAACTTAGTATTTCGACTTGTACCATGGAATAAAATTGTACCAGACTTGCATGTTTGTACCAGTGTATTAAAAAATACAACGAAATTATTTTTAATAATTTAACCAAGCAATTGAATTAACTACCCTGTTGAAGTAGATACTAAAAATTAAAATAAGGAGAGAATATTGCATTCATTTCTAATTCGTTTGTTTTATCCTCAATGTACCCCAAAAGGCGCCACCTTTTTATTAAATAGATAATGTGAGATAGCATTTCTGGTCACTAATGTTATGAGACAGAATGAAAACTCACAATGCCGCAACAAAAGATATGGAAGAGCAAACATTTTTAGTCAATTGAATGAGTTAATGGTTAGTACATAAGAGATTATTTGGTACATCATACATAACTTGTTTTCATTATTGTGAAGCCTGGCTATTTACCAATTGGTCACTTTATCCAAAAAACAAATAAACAAAAATTGAGCAATTTCCCTGAACGTTTTCTGATAAGTTCCTATACACTAATAGTATTTGTTAACTGACGTAACTGAATTGATGGTATTAAACGGCAATGCGCAGTCCAAATCCATGGAAAATTTTACATGAAAAGTCAATACATTCAAAAAGCTTATGAGAAATTTTGTTTTTTATATACCATACGTACATGCGTACAAATATTCTGAAACAATAATTGGTGCGCAGAATTATTTCGCAAACATATTTGTTGTGGTATCTTATCGTACGAATTTATCGATCATCAAATAAAACCTTTTTGCGCATAAACGTCGGTGTGCAACAATACAATTTGGCAACGCCTAGATCCAGTCCAAAGTTGCGAATCTAGTGATTTCTTTCCGAGAAATCATCACGGAAACTTTAGAAAATTTTTATTAACAAACACTAAGGAACAAGCGAGGAATAGCTGAAAAAGTTTTCGATCGATTGGTTCGCTGAACCATTTTTTTTTTTTTTTTTTTTTTTGAAGTGTAGACCAATTGTGTTGATTGAGTGAGAAGATTGGTCGACTGACAACGGTTTTTGTAAGTGAAAAGCCAAGTAAAAGAGCGAGGCTCCGAAGTAATCACTTCAAAAATTTGCCGAACAAAGAAAACAAAGTTAATGGAAATTGTATTGACATAATAATAGTTGATTAGTTCGGGTTAATGGTCCAAAAATCCATGGGAAAATATTTGAAAAACTTGTTGGTGCCCTGTTAATTATATTGGGTATAAAGATTGTTTAGGAAGGCGAGAGAAATTTGCAGTGTACTATTTGTACGCCAAGTTGCTTCCTTGTTTGTCTTGCTAACGAAGTTTAATCAAAAGAGTAATCGAATCGTCTTCTACCTAGACCGATATCTGTCATTACCTTTTTATTATCAAATTTCTTCTCATACCACCAAATTTGTTTCCGATTAGGGTTTCGGCTTAGTAATTCCAACTTGTGAGACAATTACATTCAAGCCATCGGGTCGGGTTCAACTTGCAGCTTCGACAGAAAGCCATTCGTCATTTCGTTTCCTCATCTCAAATTCTGTTGTGCATCGATTTCATTCCCTTTCTGAGTTAGCTCACAAGATTGTAGCTGAGTTGTGCTTACAATATTGGAACAGAGAGTAACTCCAGAAAGCTTCGTAATTCCCTCTCGTAAAAATCGGCATCGCATTTTTACGCAATCGTAATTATTTGGTACGGCGAAGAATTCAAAGTCCAATATATTACTCTGTGAATACTTTGGTATTTTTGTCACTTCTGCACCTGCTTATCTTCCGGGGGAATATTGGAGAGATCGATTCACATTAGACCTTTCTTGAGTTCTTGTCTGTCCTATCGAAAATCGAAAATGAGCTCAAAAAAATTCACATTTTTCTCTACTCAAGTAGATCTGTTCTGCTCAAATTTCAGTGAGATACCACTCGAAGAGCATACTGCTTCAAGTTTGCAGGTTGAGCTCGATGATTTGGAAAGGCGCTGGCGCCAATTAATTAATATCTATGAGTCTGAGATGACCTCGGATGACATTGCGGCCACTGAAGACACACGCAAGTCAACTCATAACATATTTTCCGTAACCTGTAAGGCTTATAAGAATTGCAAGGCAGCAATTCTTGACTTGATACACATCGAGAAAGAGAAATTTGAGAGGTCTACCAGACAGGAAAAACCAGAGCCTAGAAATACGGAAGAAGGTTTCTCATTGAAAGTTCCGCCATGTGACACTGAGCTTTTCAGTGGTGGCTATGATAAATGGCCAAGTTTTAGAGACATGTTCTCTGCAATTTATGCCAAACATCCAAAATTGTCACCTGCCCAGAAACTGTTTCACCTAAGGGCAAAAACCCGAGGGGAAGCGAGTCAAATTGTTAAACAATTTGCCTTGACTGACGACAATTTTGAGCTTGCTTGGGAATCTCTTCGCCAGAGATACGAAAATAGACGAATTCTCATAAACCATCAGTTGAGAAAAATTTTCGAAATTGATAGTGTATCTTCTGAAAGAGGAAAATCTTTGAGAAACTTACAATATACCATCAACAACTGTCTGTCTGTTCTGAGGACGTATAACATAGCCGTTATCGCCTGGGATCCATTCCTGGTATATTGGGTTTCTTCAAAGTTGCCAGAAGAGACATTGACTGCCTGGGAAAATTCATTGGATGACCACAAACAGTTGCCAACCTGGGATCAACTGGACGATTTTATATCGAAAAGGCTGAACATGTTGGAATCCATATCCGATATGAGAAAGCCATCCACCTCGACTCCCCCACAAAAGTCACAAAATTATCATGCTAAATCTGAAGCAAATTTTCGACCTTGCAAAGTCTGCCGGCAGAACCATGCGTTACGGAATTGCCATAAATTCAGGACATGGTCGCTCACCGAACAACGAAGATTCATCTCCGCTAACAAAGTTTGTGAAAACTGTTTGTCTTACGGACACGGTACACAAAATTGTCAAAGTGAGAGATTATGCCAAAAATGTCAACAGCCTCATCATACGATTTTACATCCTGAATCTGGTCACGCTGGACGTCAGGATGTAACTTCGGGGTCAAGTGGCCCAGGCTCCTCGCAGAATCGGCGGGAATTGCAATCCCATACAGCATCATTCCATATTGATACCCAATATGATGAACAGCCGACTACGTCAGCTACCGCTAATGCTACTAGACCTAACGTCCAAAACTACTTTTCTGACTCCGGAGAAGGGACGGTCCTGCCGACTGCATTGGTTGACATTGAACACCGCGGAATCACATTCACCATTAGAGTTTTCGTTGATCAGGGTTCCCAAGAGTCATTCGTATCGAGTAGGATAATAAATCAATTTTCGATTTCAACGACAAAATCCTTCACGAGGATTTCGGGTCTTGGTGGTACTGTTCTGGAAAATGCCACAAGAACCTGTCAGCTCACTCTGAAATCTAGAAAATCTGATTTTAAACTTCCTATGAATGCAATAGTAATCTCAAGCCTCAACCACCTGATGCCGGCATCTCATACCAATATTACAGACTGGTCAAATCTGGACAGTCTGGATCTAGCTGATCCGAAATTTTTCAAACCTGCACAGATCGACATGCTCCTAGGGAGTGATGTACTACCTCTGATTCTGAAATCTGGAGTTCAAAAGAATTTCTGTGGAAATCTCTTAGCTCAAGAGACTGAATTCGGTTGGCTGATCAGCGGGCCACCCTCGGTTCGATCTGTGAACTCATTCGCGGCGTGGATTGCAACTCCTGATTCGCTGAACGATGACGTGAGGAAATTTTGGGAACTGGAGGAAATACCTGTCCACAAAAGTAAATCTGATGACGAGCTCTGGTGCGAAGAGTTTTACAAAGCCACAACTAGCCGTCGCAGTGATGGGAAATATGCTGTGAGGTTGCCTTTCAAGCAAGATTTACCTCCTGAAGTTCATCTCGGTCCGTCACGAAGATCTGCTCTTGGTCAATTTCTCAGGATGGAGAAAACCCTAAAGAATAGTACCGAATTAGCTTCGGAATATTCAAATGTGCTGTCCGAATACCTGAAACTGGATCATATGGAACCCACTACCCAAACTGAAGTTGTGGAAGATTCGCGCTTTACCTCGTTCTATTTGCCTCATCATGCGGTGATCAAACCAGAGAGCAAATCCACCAAAGTTCGCGTAGTTTTCAACGCCTCTAAGAAAACTAGCACTGGATTTTCCTTAAACGATATTCTGTATACTGGTCCTACATTACAAAATGACCTGATGAATGTAATTCTGCGGTGGCGCTTCTTTAAGTACGTCTTTAACGGAGACATCCAAAAGATGTACCGCCAAATATGGGTACATGAAGAAGATAGGCAGTTTCAGAGAATCCTTTTTAGGATGACTCCCAACTGTGCAGTTGGTGACTTCTGTCTGAAAACTGTAACTTTTGGGGTGAATTGTGCACCATATCTTGCAATAAGAACCTTATTGCAGCTAAGCGAAGACGGAAAGACGACTCACCCTACCGCTGCAGGCATTTTAGAAAACCAAATCTATGTTGACGATGTACTGTCCGGAGCGCATTCTGTTGCCGAAGCGAGATCACATTTACTGGAATTGATTGACTTATTGAACTCTGCAGGTTTCCCCTTGAAGAAACTTACCGCGAACCATTCTCAAATCCTTCTTAACATGCCCCCGGAGGATCTCCTAGACGAAGACTTTCTCAAATTGGAAGATGCCAGTGAAACGAAGACTTTAGGAATCCGCTGGAATGCGATGAATGACACTTTTTTTTATAAGGTTGCAACTATTGCTGTACCATCACCACCATTAACCAAACGCAAAATACTGTCAATAGTGGCAAAGATATTCGACCCAGCGGGCTGGCTAGCCCCAATTATAGTTGTTGCGAAGGTTTTGATGCAACAACTATGGATAGATGGAACTGATTGGGATGAGGAAATCAAACCACATTCTCTCGAAAAATGGATTTTTTTTATTTCCCATTTCCACGAAATTGAAAATATAAAAATTCCACGGTGGGTACAGTACACATCCGAGGCTCATATCCAGATTCATGGATTTTGTGACGCTTCGGAGAAGGCTTATTGCGCTTGTCTGTACATTCGCTCCACTTCTCCGGAAAATGTCACGTCCTCATACTTGCTGGTATCTAAGAGTAAAGTTGCTCCATTGAAAACTGTAAGTCTGCCTAGATTGGAGTTGTGTGGAGCTGCTTTATTATCGCGTTTGCTAAGCTCTGTTTGTCAAAACCTGAAGTTGGTGGTTTCGGAAGTTCATTTGTGGTCGGATTCCACGATAACGTTGGCATGGTTAAGCAAACCACCGTATAACTGGAAAACGTTCGTGGCCAACAAAGTCTCAGAAATACTGGATAATGCGGGAAATGTTAACTGGAAACACGTCCCAACAGCTGAAAACCCGGCGGATATCGGAACACGAGGATGTACAGCGGCAGAACTGAACTCGAATGACCTCTGGTGGCATGGACCGAAATGGATTGTCAAATCTGCTGAATTCTGGCCCAAACAAGCAAGCATCAAGGATTCTTCACTGGAGAAAAAAGTTACCACTTTTCAAACTCAAATTCAACTGGAAGACGTTCTCGACAGATTCTCGTCATTTGATCGTGCTCTACGAGTCTTGTGCTATATGTTCCGATTTGTTAGGAAGAGTCAGAAGCGCCCATCTGAGGACGTGCAATCCAATTTTATAACT